>JARQOC010000004.1:577299219-577665892 GCA_033576535.1 Allobates femoralis | reverse complement strand
AACCTTTAGGGTACCTTTACACACGGCTACATTTGTAGCTTGTCACCAGGTAACTTACTGGTTGCAGTGAAATCATGGATACATGATTCCATTTGTACACAGCAACAAGATAGAACCATGTATCCATGATTTCACTGCAACCAGTAAGTTACCTGGTGATAAGCTACAAATGTAGCCGTGTGTAAAGGTACCCTTACAGCCTGCTGTCCTCAGCTTACATAGCAAAAACCTACTGACATATTACCTTTAAATCAACAGATTTCCCTAAATTTCAGCAGGAAAAATCAATTATCTGTATAATGGGGGACAGGTGTCTCCCAACTCTCTACTTGTGGTACATATGAAGCAAAAGAATGATCGGTCATGTTGTGTTTTAACATGGCTGATCCACTGACGATAAGCCGGCGCGGTAGGACCCAGTAAGACCTGGCCAAGTATTTGAGGCAGCGTTCATCTGGCAGGTATCTATGGACGGCTTAGACGTGGTGCATCAACGTGATGTAATATCTCAGTAAATACATGTTGTTCTCACATGGATCAATTCGAGCACAAACACTCACATTTTACCAGCTGCAAATGCAAAATACCATTGAAATGGCAAACAAATAGCCAGCGGAAATTTGCATCGATACGTATTCACTATTGCCTGAATTCCCCGCAGACGTGACCTAATCCCAGATCTCTGAGCGCTGAGATGAAAACATCACAAAAGAGTCACATGAGTTTCGACAGTCGAATGTACACAAAACACACAATCCTCACCCTTCACCCCAGGGCTGACGGCAGCTCACTGACACTGTGCAGACAGTATTTGTATGCTTATAGGGTAGGGAAGAAGAGGTGGCGGAAAAGAGGTCAGGCATAGAATCAATTTTAGTTACGGTATGTCCCCAGAACATTATTGGAGGGGATTTTCTAAACTATGGGTACGACACACGTTTTGCAGATTTCTTTACGTTTTCATTACGATTATCATTATTCTATCAGTGGCTGCGCCAAATTTATGTTGAGACAATAATCTAAAATATTAACTGCTACCTGACAGCCCACACTCCTAAAAATGTAGGCTCCTCTTCTGAAAGGGGTATTGTAACCATTCATATTTATTTCATATCTGTAGGATAATGTCACATCCACACCAGAGCCTGCTCCATTGACATCTGCTTCTGTCACCAGGCACCGCTGTATTCACCCTGAGGATGGTGCTGGTGATAGAGAAGTCAGAGCCGGAAACTCTGGGAGCGCAGGACTCGGCCATCTACTAAAGTTAGAGTGGCTGGGACCTGTAGTACTTCACGGTCTGAGGCCTGTTTCACACATCCGTGCAAAACACAGACGTGTGAGACAGGCTGTTTTTTTTTCGGTAGGGGTGTATCCGTGTGTCACACATGTGACACATATGTGTGCTGTCCGTGTGTTATCCGTGTGACATCCAGATAGCACACAGACAGGCATTGTATACTCACTTGTCCCCAGTGCTGCCTGTTCCACTCATGTCCGGTCCGCTGTTGGGCTCACTGCAGTGAATATTAGATAAGTCTAATTAGCGGACCGGAAGTGAGAGGAACAGGCAGCACTGGAGATAAGTGAGTATACCATGGCAGGTTGTCCGTGCGCTATCAGGGTAGCACACAGACAGCCTGTCATTGCATAGTTACCTCCCTCCAACGCTGCCTTATTACCGGGGCCGCTGCTGCTGCACTCAGAGCAGTGAATATTAGAGTAGCCTAATGAGCGGCCCCAGAAGTAAGAGGAGCAGGCAGCGCTGGAAGCATTTGAGTATGAAATTCTTTATTTTTAAGCTTAAAACGTTTGGCTCATGTCCGTGCACACGGAGGACATCCGTGTGCAGGACATTTTTGGCCAAACAGACATGTCTCCATGTGCAGCACACGGACACATGTCTGCTCCACATGGAGGCACGGTCTGTGCAGATTTACGGACGTCTGCAGGGGACCATAGAATATGATGTGCCTCCGAATGTCCGTGCATCCAGTATGCGTCAGCATGGACCACACACGTGGCGGAGGCACGGATGTGCGAAAGAGACCTGGCAGAGTGGATGTGTGTGCTGTCCAGCTGAAGTCATTAACTCCTGGTTTTGCCTTATTGGAGAGCACCACACCCTACTAATACCTTTAGCTTTCTGCTGGAAGCTGCCAGAAATAGCTTTTGGTTTCCCTGATTAGTGTCCTGTCTTATATTGATGTTTTTGTTGTTTTCCCGTGGCCTGTTTTTTTAACTCTTCTTCTGACTCACGATTTTGCACCTTGCAGCCATCTTGGTTTTGACCCAGCTCCCTGACTATCGATGCTGATTTTGTCCTTTCCTGACCTCCCAGCTTCTACCCTGTTTGTCATCTTTCCTGTCTCTGGGCTTCTGCCCTTCTATAGGCAGCAATCTCTTGGACCCTGTTGTAAATCCAGATCACTGTATAGGGGCTAAAGGGGGTCAGGGGTTCTGCCTAAATGAGCAGCTTGTGCCTAGTCTATCCAAGATACCACTATTGTGCCTGTAGCCTCGGACAGAAATGACAGATAAATATTCACCTCTGGGACATCAAAGGACATAGATCAACAGTGGCTAATATAGCAGAGAAGGATGGTGTTGGCCGAGTGCTGCTCTTACAAATACAAAGTCAATGGGCACGCCCAGGGGCTGGCTGGTGCCTATGAACCCGGGTGGCAGTTTTGGTCAGCCAGCCCTTATTTGAGGATCGGGGGAAGGGGTGCTAGCAGAAATTTTTCATGGCCAGGGGGGGGGGTGATATCAGAATTTTTTGATGGCCCGGGGGGGGGGCTATCAGACCACCGCAGCTCACTCACTGCCGCCGCCGTCTACTGCTGTATCACAGCGGTGGCCACAAAGCGCCGCCGGCCCGTTTCTGTGGGGGGCGGCCCCAGATGAGGGCTATACCACCAGCCCAGGGGGCACTTGCCCCCTTGCCACCTGGGCCAGTCCACCCCTGGGCACGCCCATATTTAACATCTGTGCCCAGAGGGTTACATATATGCCAATGGAAATACCCAATACTGTATACCCAAAGAAACATCATCTTGTAGAACAGCACAACATGTAGGTGTCAAAATGAAGACAGAAACCACAATAGACCCCTGGAGGACCCCATTAAATCTGATGGCATTAGGTTTGGCATCATGAGAGCCCCTGAATCCAGACTGGGGAATACTCTGTGAACAGCTCAAATCTCTAGAACCTGATAGTTTGTTACAATGCCCTAGTGGGCCCTTTTCCTTTCTCCTCGCATTCCAAGTACTATCACATTTTATTTCTAGATTTGGTTGATAGTATGGTATCAGGGCTTGTTTTTAGGGTATGAGCGTTAATGTTTATCAATGCCACCAATTTCCTTCCATTCTATTCTTCGGGAGGCGAAGTGACAATAAAACAGCGATTTAGGCCATTATGATTTTATTTTTTTCAATTCAGCGTTCACAAGGTGGAATAAATATTATATTTTATCAGTATGGACAGTTATAAACAGTATACCAAATATATATTTTTTTTCTTTAGTTTTTATTAACATTCTGGGGGTGATATAAGCTTTTATGTGGGTTTTTTTTTCCACATTTTTATTGGTTCCCCTAGGGGACTTAAACCACCAACCATTTAAATCACTTGCACAAAACATCACAGTACTGTAATATGTCAGCGTATTGGAAAATTGCTTTTCCCCTATGAAGCCCAGGCACAGGTTTCACAGGCAAACATGTGGGTCTTCATAAAGCCAATGTCATCAGCACTCTGCAATCATGTTGCGGGGGTGGGGGTGGGGGAGGGGGTTGATGCACTTTAGAAGGGACACCTTTCCCAAATTTAGCACAGCATCAGAAAGGTTAAACTGCTGCAATTGGAGCAGTTAGATGTTGGGCGATGGCTGTACACACAGCCAGCACCAGTGCTGAAAGGAGTGGGCTTTGCTCTTGAACCCTCTCATATATGACTCACCGTTGCCGTGTTCTCAGATCTCAGGCGCTGCTTCACTGTCACGGTTCCGTGCCTGAGGCTGTGGGGCCGGTGGTCAAATGGACGGGTTGGGGGATGTGGAATAAAAGTCTTATTTGTCTCGTGACGCCACCTGTGAGTGTCCGGTGATGGCACCAGCGCTGCTTAGGACTCCGGGGGATGTGCGGCAGCTAGATGGGATGCTCCCCACAGGATGAGCAATAGTCCCCGGAGCCAGTTGCTGGGAAGTAGAATACGGCAGTTCGGGTAGTTTAGCAAACCCTCCGTTGAGGCGGTTTAGAAGAAAGCTCCTCTGTAACGGGTCTTTACTGAAGTTGTACACGGTACACGGTATACAGTTCTTGGGAAACGGACCGGGTGGTCCCAGTGGTGAACAGTCTATGTCCAAAGCTCCACAGTGTTCCTTCTCTACTAGCTGTCCCTTGTTTGTTGCCGTCGCTGCCTTGTTGCACCAGGTTGAGATACTGGGGTTTCTCTAGTGGATTGCCTGCTCCATGTTATTCAACCGGCTACAAAGGGTCCTAAACCCCATGGTGGGTCCTCCATGGTAAGACTGCAGAAGTCGTGGCTGTAGTGAGGCGCTCCTATGAAGCTATTCCATCACTCCGGTTTGTAGGACAGTGTTAAACAACTGTCTACCTCGGAACCGGTATCCGGTGGGACTGGGCATGGGTGTCGTTGAACCTGTTGCTTGCTCACTTTCTCGTATGGGTCACCGCTTGTTGGTGCCCTCACTGTTGGTTTTCCTTGGGCTTCCCAGGGCTGCACGGCACTGTGCAAACTCCTGTTCCTCTCCTTCCTTCCTTCCTGAACTCGACTCCCAACTCCCTGCTTTTCTGCTCTTTCCCCACACTAAACATCCTACACTCCTCCCACCAGGACCTGATTGGCCCTCTGCCTCTAGATGTTGCATGTGGTACATGGAGCTTTGGATTTAACTTATTCATCACTGAGATGGAAGATATTACATCTTGAGTCAGGGATGCAATACCTTCCTGTGATGCACTCGTTGCGGGGCGCCACATATATACGGAGCACCAGGGGAGGACATACCATCGGTGCAACCTCTGCACTCGCACAGGGCCCCAAGACAGAAGGGGGACAATTTCCGCCTCCAAATTAGGTGAAATTGTGCATTATAATAAACTATTTGGCTGAAAAGGGCTCATATACTCTTCTTGCAAAGGGGTCCTTGTTTTGTCTCTGTCCGCCAGCGCAGTGCATCCATCCGCCATATATATAGTAGATGTTACAAAATGAAATTTGAGCAAAGTGGGCCCACCAAGGCTGCCAAATGTTGTTGATTAGGGAATAACGGGATATCCCTTTAAACTAGAATGGTCAAACCTACATTTCAAGGGGTTATTCCTATTTTTTGAAATGGGCATTGTCGGATAGTTCTTGTAAAATCGAGCACTTTTGCAATTTACCGCTTGTTAAAATTTTCAACTGTTTTTGAGATATGAGCACTTTTAATTTATTTACATCTTGTTGCCTAGGAAACCGACCACCGCTGCTATCTAACTTGTAAGCACTAGACTGAAATTGGCCGGTTTTAGGATGCATAAGCACGTTGTCAGGGTTCTGGCTTCAAATCAGTGTTTACAATCTCAATAAAAAAGCGTGTAAACACTGGATAGGTTTTGCTTACTACCTGCGGTGGTCGGTGGCTAAGGTAACAGCTGTTGCCATAAACAAAAATGTTAATATCTCAAAAAGAGTTGAAAATTTTAATAAGCAGTAAAGTGCAAAATTGCTTATATTTGCAAGTAGTATCCATCTATGAAGATGTACATAGGTAATGCATATAAAGAAAGGGCGTGTACTTCTCCTTCCTGCTGGATCCAGGGAAAAACAGGAACAAGAAATATCAGAAACCAAATCTCGTAATCCTCCCACATTATAGGGACAGACCGGGAGGCGTCGTCACGAGTTTTATCAGGAGCGAGAATAATAACACGGATCATTTTCAATAGCAGAAATCAGTTTGTTTACAGATCTACCGCAGGATGGCACCCCCACCAGGATACGTCCGGGTGTGGCAGTCTGTGCCAGGTCCTGCGCAACCGCTTCTAAAAACAAGTGACAAGTGCACACGGAGGGATCCATTGCACATTGTAGGACACCTGACACATGTGATCATGGAGGAAGGGGGGAGGCCTCCACTATTATCAGCCATTGTGCAAATATGGATCTAAGGGTAAAAATAAAGCACCGATTAAAATTTACATACTCTTCTACCCAGTGGCTTAAATTGGAGCTCATGGGCCCCAATGCAAAAGCTCCAATGGGGCCCCCAATTATTGCAAATCTTTAATAGCCATAGTCTCTTTCTATAGGCCAAAGGGACTTCTGAGGCCCCCTAGGCTCCAGGGCTGGAGTGCGATCACAACCCCTGCAATTGTTGTAGTTACACCCTTGCTTCTATCAATTTATATTGACTCCTAATCCAATATAGTTACCCTAGCTCTCTAATGCTAGGGCCACACTAGCGTTGTAGCCTCGTCCTGGGGGGGTCCACTAAAGACCCAAGTTCCGGCAGCATTAATGCAGCGTTACTGTAGTGTAACGCTGCCCTTAACGCTTCCAATAGAGTCCTATGGGTGACGGACTCCTCAGCGCATGCAAACGGCAGCACATAAGCGTCGGAGTATGACATCTTGCTCTATTTCGTAGCGCACAGGAAAACGTCGCTTGTCGCTCATGTGCCAGCGTTTGCATGCGCTGAGGAGTCCGTCACCCATAGGACTCTATTGGAAGCATTAAAGGCAGCATTACACTACAGAAACGCTGCGTTAATTCTGTTGGAATTTGGGTTTTTGGTGGACCCCCCAGGATGGAGGCCACAAAGCTAGTGTAGCCCTAGCCTAATAGGTGTGGGACTACAAATCTCAGCATGGCTGCTGCTATGAAGCTACAACTCCCAGGATTCCCTTCTCTACTAAGTGCATGCTGTGTATTGTAGTACCAAACAGCTGGTTGTTGACAGCGCCGTAATTACAGCAGGAGCAGGGGATGCAATTGCACCTGGGTCCTGGAGCCTAGGGGGCCCCAAAAGTCCCTTTAGCCTATGGAAAAAGACTAATGCTATTAAAGATATACATTAATTTGGGGGCCCCATTGGAGCTTTCACATCGGGGCCATGAGCTTCAAGTTACGCCACTGGTTGTTGACCACTATAATCAATGATAGAAGTGAAGGAATTACTATTTAGGCAGCTGCCTGCAGTTTTTTTTAATAAGAACCATTAGGAACGATTTAAAATTATAATCGAGCAATATTAATAAATGACCAACTGGTGGCTAATTGTAGCCATTTGCTTGAAGTTTTAACAGTGAAAACTGAAAGAAGCTAGCGTGCAGGAAACTAGGCCCGGTTGCTCATAGCAACCAATCAAATTTTCCTTTCATTCACCAAAAAGCCTCTGAAAACTGAAAGCTGGAATCTGATTGGTTGCTAGTGGCAACTGCACCTTATTCTTTTAACACTAGTTTTGACCAATCTCCACCATTACTGTATTCATATACTCCCTTTCCGCCCTTGTTTTTTCACTATATCCAATAATTGGCCATAGATGTTATGGTTTCCATACAATCAGTGCCCAGTTTCCAACCTCTTTAAATGCTGCTGTAACAATTGGCTGGGGCATTACGGGTTATCCTCTGCAGTCGGAGCTACCTAGCACTTAAGGCCACTTTACACACACCAACTTATCTGTCCAACTTCTGACCAACTTGCTGGTTGCAGTGAAATCATGGACACATTGCTCCATTGTACACAGTCACAAAATGGAGCAATGTGTCCATGATTTCACTGCAACCAGCAAGTTGGTCAGAAGTTGGACAGATAAGTTGGTGTGTGTAAAGTGGCCCTTTGCCAAGTGCCAGCTGTATAATTAAAACTGGCAACTGTGCTACATGGCGCAGAATTGGTTTCTGAGCCAGCTCCATATAGACAGTGCACGCAGCACCACATGGGCCCCCCAGGGTGCATTTGCTCAAATTCGCTGGGTGCTGGTCCTACCCAGGGGACCCACAGACTCCTCTGCCTCATAAGAAGACATACTGATAGGCACTGGCGGACACAGACAGAAAAGGGCCCTGTGCATGAACAGTATATGGGGCCCCTTTGCTATCCAATAGATCATCAAAATGCAAAAGTTCACTTGCTTTGGAGGTGGAAAAGGGCCCCTTTACCTCTTGGGCCCTTGTGCGACTGCACAGGTGGCACCAATGATTTGTCCGCCCCTGCTGATAGGATGCTTAGATTGTGAGCCCTAATGGAGACACTATTGCCGATGCTTATAAAGCTCTGTGGAATTAATAGCGCTATATTTGTGAATAAATATTATATTATTATAAGAAGAGACCAATGATGCATACAACTACCCCTGATGCCCTGAATGGTAACAGCTGTTCATTTCTGGTAAATGCCCATATAGTGTAGTGATAACTGAACCATGCAAACAACATTGAAAGAACAGTAACATAGACCACTTAAAGGGAACATGTCACCAGGTTTTTGGCATTCCATCTGAGAGCAGCATAATATAGAAACAGAGACCCTGATTCCAGCGATGTGTCATTTACTGAGCTGCTTGCTGTCTTTTTGATAAAATGAGTGTCTTCTCTGATGCAGATTTAGCAGTCTGTGAATATGCCAGACTACCTGGCAGCAGGTCAAGTAGACTGCTAATGATAATCTCCAGATGATTAAACAGTGATTTTATCAAAACTACATTGAGCAGCCCAGTAAGTGATACATCGCTGGAATCAGGATCTCGGGTCCTATATTATGCTATTCTCAGATTAGGTTGGTGACAGGTTCCCTTTAAAACCAAATTTAGTAGAGTTGCCTAAATGTGACTGTCACACAGTGCCGCCACAACCATACACTGCACAAATATACTATAGCAACTGAAAACCAAAAAATAATAAAATAGTAAATAGCCTAACATCCAACATAAATACCGCCACATAGTGCTCCAGTAATACCTCTCCATTACAGTAATGTCATCACAATGTTACTGGTGGTCGAAGGCTTGGATAACAGACCGTGCTGTCCAGTTTGATATAAAAACATGGAACCCCCGGCACGTGCGGACGGATTGTTTTGCAAACGACAAAGGGAACCTGCATCGTCACGAGATGATTATCACATAATGACTGTTTTTATTTTTGCCGCTCACATTCGACGACTGTTTGGGGTGGGGTGGCGCCGTCATGTAACACCTAACACTGCGCTTCACCATAACAATAATACATACACATGCACATCAATACGGAGCATGACAGGGCGGCATTGTTAACTGTGTCGGTGCCAGGAAGAGCAGATCTAAAGCAAGGTCCCCATGCAATAATAACCAGAGACGCACATTATGTGCAAACATAATAGCATGAAAGACTCGTATGGACACATGCCTGATCAGGAGGTGTCAGGATTTGGACGGATTACAACGCAAGACAAAAAAATGCAAGTGCAAAACCACCTAAAATTAGGCAAAACTTTGAAGCTTGTAGATATTTACCTTATTTTTGGGGTGGAAGCGACAGCTGCCCTGGAGGAGAAAGAATAGTAGGATTATATGATATACCGTGATCCATAATCTATACTATGTATATATGACGTGCTTGGTATATAGCAGTTGTATATAGGTATATAGAATACTCACAGCAGCGTCACTTGCAGGCGGTGGTAATGAGCTTACTTTCACTTTACCGAATTACAAGTCTTGGGGTGGAGACAGAGTGCACCTCCCCCTCCCCGAGGGTTGTTGTGATCGAGGGACAAAGCAATGACAGCCTTCCTTCCGCCTCCAAACTTGTCAGTCAGTGCACTGAAATGCTTCCATACATATGAAATATCGCTCACATGCACCAATTGTGACAGGTTACACCAAATCTATATACGGGGAATAGACCGTTTTAAATTTTTATTATTTTAATGGCCTTCAGTTCAATCTCGAGCCATGACGACTTGATGGATGAATGTTCTGTAGGAAGATCGGTTTTGTGCAACCTAGATAGGTCCACTCAGGGGTGTATCTAAGGTGGGGGCAGCCGGATCCTTTGCCCGGGCGCAACTCAGAGGGGGGGCCGGCGGCACCCACCCACCTCAACCAAGGCTGCAGGGGCGGCGGGCTGAAAGCTGACAGCACCCCGCACCCCCTACTCTCGGGGGGGCGCCAAAATAGATCTTTGCCCCGGGCGCCATGAACTAGTTACACCGCTGGTCCACTAAGGGAATTCTCCAAACCTAGATAGGTCCACCACGGTGTTCTCCATCAAGCACTTTCTAACATGCTCATCAGATCATGTCATTTATTTACTGAGTTGTCCGTGCAACAAATGGTATATCGGGGAGACGACTTTGGATTTGAGGACAAGGTTGAACCAACACCGATATACTATTAGGAAAAAGAGACTTGATTTGCCTGTCCCTAAGCACTTTACTGACATGGAGCACAAGGAAAGTGACCTAAAATGCCGTATAATAGATACGGTCCCCCCCATGAGACGGGAAGGGGACAGAGAGAAAGAGCTTAAAAGAAAAGAGTTGGCTTAGATATACAAACTAGGTACACTTAAACCTCATGGTCTGAATGTAGACTTCAAATTGAGTGCTATAGTATAGGAGTTATCTCACATTGTCGGAGAGTAGAGAGGGTGTCATTTTAGAATTGTATGTTTTTGTGTGATTTTAGAATTTTCATGTATTCTAATGCGCTGTTTTTTTATATCATTACAGAAATAAACAGAAAGCGGATGGTGCGAGCTGAATACAAAAAAAGTGATGACTCACCCTAATATGAAAACATTTTTTTTTTTTAATTTATAAATAAGTTGTGATAATGTTGTTGCCATTTTTTAGTAGATTTTTCATTAAAGTCTTGATTTTTAAGTAACCACCAATGTCGTCGCTGGCCGTTCCCATGGGAGAGAGTAACTGGTCAAAATAAGGGAGAAATGTATTTATAGAATGGCCTTGGAGGGTCTCTGCTGATGTAACAACTTGGGGGGTGCTGGGATACACTGGCACTCATACTTGTTGTGTATCAATGCCCTAATGTGCCGCCATGATGTGGGGACATATTGGGGAAGGAGAATAAATCCTTATTGGTGGCCATAGTTAAAAGTTAAAATATTCCTTAATTTGTGCACTAGGCGGAAGCCTAGAGGCATAAAAAGTAGGGTTATATAGTTTGAGCCAGTTTTGCACAGTAATTTGTTAAATAGAGATAAAGAGATGTGCCCATGCTCCACAGAACAAGCTAAGACGCTCTGATGTACTGCGCATGCGCAGTGGGTATACAAATACCAAGGAGACTACTGCGCATGCGCGGTGGGTGTAAGGCCATTCCCGCGATGATAGGAGATCCCGGGCATGCGCAGTAGCGCGGTGGGGTCACTACACGCTATGGGAAGTACGACAGGTGGATAATGGCGATGTACATGGGAGGGTGAGCCAAATATATTAATTATGAGTTCAGCTGAGCACCAACCATAATGTAATCTACGATGTTTGTAAACAATATGCACTGTAAAGCACTTTTTGATGATTGATCTGATGGAAGGATGTCATGTATTGTAACACTATATATGCACAATAAGCACTGTAAAAAGGCACTTTATTTTTAATGATATGTAAATATCTTTGTAATCAATGCACTATTTAAACTTTGTAACAACACCCATCTTTGCTTGAGAAAAATCCTTTGTGGATTGAAACGTCGCCTGTGAACTGTGACCAATAAAGGTCTTATCTATCTAAACAAGTGGGAGTGCTGCCTATTTTTTAATATATGGTCCCCATCCTGATATATATGTCCCTGATCCTGGTATATATGATCCCTATCCTGATATACATGTTCACCATCTTGGTATATATGTTCTCCATCCTAGTATACATGTCCCCATCCTGCTATGTATGTTCCCATCCTGAAATGTATGTCCCTCATTCTGGTATGTGTCCTCCATCTTGGTATATACAATCCCCTTCCTGGTATTTATGTCCCCCATCCTGGTATATATGATCCCCTTCCTGGTATATATGTCCCCCATCCTGGTCTATGATCACCTTCCTGGTATATATGTTCCCCATCCAGGTATATTTATTCCCCTTTCTGGTATCTATGTCCCCATCCTGGTATATATATCCCCCATCCTGGCATATATGATCCCCTTCCTGGTATAAATAATCCCATCCTGGTATATATGATCCCTATCCCTGTACATATGTCCCCATCCAGGTATATTTGTGACCGTACTGTCCATAACATATAATTTAAAACATTCTACTCACCTTACATATGTTTCCACGTCACCCACTGTCTCCTAGAGCTAGCACAGAGCCTGGCCGTTGACATCGGAGTGTGTGCCATGATGCACAAGAAGCCAAAACAGTTTGCTGAAGACAAGAAGACTAAGGACAAGGATTACTGGAATTGTCCGGTGGTCTCATGAGACCAAGAGAAACTTATTTGGTCCAGATGGAGTCAAGCGTGTGTGGTGGTCTAGGTCAGGAGCATAAAGACAAGTATGTCCTCCCAACAGTCAGGCATGGTGGTGGAGGGTCATGTTGGTGCATGGTTGTGGAGAGTCATGAGTATAATGCATAATGCTGCTGGCTGTGGGTAGCTGAAAATCATTGAAAGAACCATGAATACTATCATGTCCGGTGACTTACTGAAGGCGAACATGATCTCCTCCCTTCATATTCCACCATGATAATGACCCCCAGCACCCTGCTGCTAAAGACACTGAGAGTGAAGGTGCTGGACGGCCGAGCATCTCCAAACCTGAGCCCTATGGAGCATTTGTGCGGCCTCCTCAGACCAAAGGTGGAAGAGCGCGAGGTCTCTACATCCACCATCTCTGTGATGTCGTTATGAAGGATAAAGAGGATCCAGCGGATCCTGTGAAGATCCAGTGACCTCCAGGTCCAAAAGAGTTAAGGTCATGCTGGAAAATAATGGTGGCCACACAAAATATTTGCGCAAAATTGGGCCATTATATCTTAGGGGTGTACTCATTCTTGTAGCCAGCGCTTTAGACATTAATGGCTGTGTTTGGTTATTTAGAGGACACCACATTTACCGTTATACAAGCTGCACACTGACTACTGTACATTGTATCAAAGGGTCAGATCTTCAGAAAAGATAGAATAAAATATTTACAAAAATGTGAGGGGTGTACTCACTTTTGTGAGATACTGTATATGTATATTTGATATAACATATTTATTACTCTGTTACTAGACTTGTAACATAGTATAGATGTGTATGGACACTACAAGTCCCAGCATATCTGTTGGGGGAATTCACCCTGAATACAAGTTAGAAAACGCCGCGTCATGAAATCACGGGAACCTATTTCTGCTGCATTTGTCCATATCTGTAAACTTGTAAAAGAGTTGGATATTGACTCAAAGGGCCACTTCATTTGGTGGTTATGGTGTTCTCCGCAAGGAGCCACCCCTTGGCTGGGTCCTTCCCTGGAGGGATATATGGCTAGTCCTGTGTTTGAGACTCCTAACCGAGGCTCCACAGACTCTATTTGCATGTTCAAAACTGTGTCCAGTGATGATTTTATATTAACTGTATCACTTAATATTGAGCAGAATTAAAGGGAACCTGTCAGGTTTTCTGTTTCCATCGAACCATGAGTAGTCCTATGCACATATCTATATTCCTTGCCTAACTGATGGAGATGTCTCCCTTTAATAAAGTCAGATCTCAAGTCCTGAACTTCCTCATCAACCCTCATGAATGTACAATAGACATAACCGAATAAATCTGAAGGGGGCAAATCTCAAAACTGTGTCCAGTGAGATTTTATATTAATTGTATCACTATATTAAGCAGAATTAAAGGGAACCTGTCATATCCTCTGTTCCCGAGATCTGTAAGGCTGGCTTCACACTGCGGCGGCGTCCGGTCCGGGGCTGTCAGGATTGACAGCCTGGACCGGAGTTTTGCTCCATAGGAGACTATCGGGCTGCACGGAGCTGGATCGCGCCGGGTGGCAATTATCTGCCATCCGGCTGCCATCTCGCCGGATGAAGCCGGGACAAGTGGGGTTTTTCTTCCGATTCCAAAAACGTTGCATGCACCGTTTTTGGAATCGGCAGACAAATCCCCACTTCTGCAGGATTCATCCGGCGACACAGCAGCCAGGATAGCAGATAATTACCACCCGGCGCGATCCAGCTCCGTGCAGCCCGACAATCTCCTATGCAGAAAACTCCGGTCCAGGATGTCACTCCTGACAGCCCCGGACCGGATGCCGCCGCAGTGTGAAGCCAGCCTAAGTAGTTCTGTGCACATACTATAATCCCTGCCTAACAGTCCCTCTATGTAGGAACACACATAACCAGATCTATAGAAAAAGTATTTCTAAAGACCACTCATGAGATGCAAATTAGGACTTTGACGAGTCAAGGGTGCGTTAGTTCCTGACTAATCGTCCCACTTAGCAGGTTATCACACACCTGTGGGCATAATAACATGCTTTAGGAAAGCCGGTGTATTTGCCAGCGCTATGCAAAGTTGCCCATGCAGGGTATGATAACTAGAGATGAGCGAATCTTTTGAAGTTCAGGTTCGGTTCGCTGAATGAGCATATGTTCACCGAATTGTTTGACAAACTGTTCATCGAACTTCCGAATCCCATTAAAATCAATGGAAGGCAAAATCAATGGAAGGCAAAATCAAAGGCCTAGAAAACTCCTTCAAAGTGGCCCAAAAGCTGCAAAAACAGATCAAATTAGGGATAAACATCAGGAAAAGTGATATCTATTTCCCAGAGTTAAAATTGTCATCAATGTGCATTATGGATGCATAGGACAAGGCCTAGCCCAGTATTTCAAGATTCAGCATTGATCAGGAACGGGTGAGATGAGTGACAGGTGTAGGCATAGTGCTCACAGAGCCCTGATAAATTCACAAAACTCACAACAAAGACACCACAAGCAGAGTCTCTACATTAGGAAAAGATTAGGCCAGACACTATGAGAGTGGCATCAATTGACTAAGGCTAAAAATTGTAGGACTGTTGGGCTGGGGGACCTCATACCTAATGGAACCACTCCAATTAATTTTATGCTCTGCTGCACTCAGGTGGCACAAGTATTAGCTTCATGGACTACTACCGAAATAATTAGTCAGGTGGGTCAGTAACATATATAGGCTTAGTGGGCAGTGAGCCCTCATCCCTCATGCAAATTGCTCCAATAAATGTTTTGTTCCACCACACTCAGATGGCGCAAGTATTAGCTTCATGCCTAGATAGGAAAGGGAGCAACACCATACAAAGTAAATTGTGAATCAAACAAATGCTTTATTAATATACACATGGATTGCTCTTGACATGGCTTCACTAATTTCCCCCATGGATCCCCGGAAGCTTTGGACATTCTTGAATTTCATCTACCCATCATTGGACAATTCTTTGTTCTATGCAATTTGACCAGGTGGTGGTCCGGTCATGTGGGCCCCCTGAGTAATTAATCTATGCTTCACAGAGCAACGTACAACTTGGCGTTCTCACAATCTTCACATGGATTCGTGGTTCGATGTTAGTTACAATTGTAGTCCTTAGACTTCCTACCCCCGGGTTGGGTGCTAATGGTTTGAATACATTGAGCGGGTTGGTACGTGCATGCCCACGTCCATATTAACCCTATATTGATGGTCAACACTCACGATGAGTGCATGCTAATACCTCAAACCATGATCTTATAATCAATCTGAATATTGATTCATTCTTACCATATACATAGTGGTTACACATCATAGGTGTTGACCATTTACGGTTTCACATGAGATGACTTTCCCGTCAACCATGATCTGAGCAGTGGGCCCCTCGGCACCAAATGTGCTGGTCCTATGAACATTCAAATACGAGCACTATGTGCTCTTACACCATTGGTCTGCTTCATATTTGGTGACCATTCTGATGATTCCTTGGTGTGCCCTCCTGTGATTAATTATGGTACAGTGATCCCTGCTATAACGCTACCAGACTTATGACGTACCATAATATATGTTAGTAATTGATATTGCTTTTGATACATCACAATGCCGCGTATGCGGGCACCGATCCACTATGACTCGTCTATGTGGAGCGGTCCGCCGTGTTTGATGGATCTGGTGTCACGCTCTTCGCCTCCGTACATGTTGTGATCGTCCGGTTACAACCATGCTGTACCCTACCTTTTCCAGGTTAACTTCCCTAGAGTTCTCTATTTGAGTGAAATAGCTCCTTTGGGATTATTATAATTGGTTTTACCGGCGCAATTGTTGAACATGGTTAATTATGATTATATTAAACATTTTCGGCTTATCATGGCATTGAGGTATGAATGCTTTATTCCTACCATCAGCATGTTTAAATATGTTTAATGGTCAATAATTCCAACAACAGCTTATCAGGGGTCTATACAGGAGCCAGTGCTACATTGTTGGCAGCCAACGCTATAGCAGTGATTCATATGACAAACTATATAGGGTTGTCTTTTCTTGACATACCTGGTTTGGAGCTTGTTACATGACGGATCCACGGACGTTTATGTGCATTGTTTTACACCACGGTCCACATCCAGATGACTTGCTGGTTCGGTGACCCACTGGTTTCGGCTGGGGACGTGGATGGGGCAATGTTTCCCACATGATAATTGATTGTGGGCTTTATGGGTCATTACCATCCTGGTGAGACAATGACCTGCATTATATTGTGTCACATTCATTTATCTGTACTTGTAATTGTCCTTCTCACAACCTGCAGCGATATATTGGGATTATAATGTGTGCCCACATGTGATAGGGGTGACCTAAGTTTTACCATTACTCACAATGACTCTAGCTGTGGTATATCCGGCACAGCAATGTTATCCCATACAATCTTTGCAGCCGTTCCATCATCTTCATTGGCATCGGCCATGGTGGAGGGTTGCCATCATTGTGGGCCACCTCTCTATCTCTGATAATTGAACTGTTTACATACTATTGCTTGTCCATATATAATGCCTAGACATGGCACTTGCACCTGTTTCACCAGGCTTAGGGCGCTCCGGTGGCCTTACAGCCCAATACACATTTGTAACTACTGTGTGGATGTGTAAATATATACTATGTAAAATGATCTGATATTCTGGGACTTTAATGCATGGCTGCATGTGCCTGTTCTTCACCATTATTATCATTGTGCTATGTATGCGCCATAACAGTAACGTGATGTATGGCACATTATTATAAACAGACACCCTCCACATAAGGGGGGGTGTCACTAATGAGGTGTATTCTCCATCTAATTGCTATCATATGCATTGGTACTCATTTGCAAACGTTACCTATATATATATAATATAATATAATATAATATATATATATATATATATTTAACCATGGGTGTACCCAGGATCAAAACTATGGGGGGGCAAGCCAAGGTCGTTCAGGTTGCGCCCGCTTCTCATACCATCACTGTGCAGCAGCACACGGGCCGCTAAGGGTCCCGTGTGTTTCACTGAGCCTCCTGCTATCTATTGCCGCCCCCTGCGCTTCCTCTTACCACAACAGTGATGCCGTGCGTTGCACAGTAGAACGAATAGAAAGCAGGTAGCACCACCTACTCCTAGTGTGGACTAGGCAGACTTCCTGCTTTTATGCGTTACACTGTGCAAGCTCGGCGTCGCCGTCTCCTCCTGTATCTTCAGTTTTGGGAAGCTGCGGTGGAACCAGGAGAGGTAAGTACAGATTTTTTTTTAAGGAGTACACGCTGGCCAGAGGAGTATGGGGGGAAAATGGGTTGGCTCCCCGTGGCTGAATTATACTCTATGGAGAATTATGAGGCTGTACTGTGCTATATGGAAGGCTGTACTATGCTAAACACAGGACTGTGAGGTTGCATTATACTGTATGGAGGGCTATATGGAGAACTATGGGGGTGCATTATACTATATGGAGGACTATTGATGGTGCATTATACTGTATAGAGGACTATGGATGAATTATACTATATGGAGAATTATGGGGGTGAATTATACTATATGGAGAACTATGGGAGTGCATTATACTGTATGGAGGTGCATTATAATGTATTGAGGCATACGAGGCTACATTATACTATATAGAGGATAGTGGGGTAGCATTATGATAATTGGATGACTATGGGGGTACCTTATGAATGGGGGACTATGGGATGCATTATAATACATAGAGGACTATGGAATACATTGTAATGTATGGAGGAATGTGGGGATGCATTATAATAATTGGAGGACTATGGTGGCAGAGGGGGAGGACCATATAAACCATGATGGGGGACATATATACCACGATAAAGGCCATATTCCAGGAGGAGGACCATGTACAGCATGATAAGGGACATTAACACATAATGAAGGGGGAGAGGGGTCAATTTGTGAGTCTTTATAGGATTTAGAATGTTACACGGGGCCCATACATCTGACCAACGTGCACGCGGAAGGTGGGGGGCCTTAATTGCGCACATGTGCCCATCAGACTTGTTACGCCACTTGGGAGCCCTATGGGGGGCTGTATATGAGATGGAAGTTCCATCTCTCATATACAGCCCCCCCCCCAATGTCCCATAGGGCTCCCATCTCATATACAGCCCCCAGAGAGCTCCCATATCATATTTCAGCCCCCTTATAGGGCTCCCATATCATATATAACCCCGCCATAGGGCACCCAAATCATATTCAGCCCCCTCATAGGGCTCCTGTATCTTATACAGCCCCTCCATAGGGCTCCCATCATGAGAGCCCTATGGGGGGTTGTATATGATACGGGAGCCCTATGGGGTGGGCTGTATACGATATGGCAGCCTTATGGGGGGGCTGTATATGAAATTGGAGTCCCATCTCATATACAGACTCCCATACCCCATACAGTCCTCATATCATATGCAACAAACAGCCCCCCATAGGGCTCCTATATCATAGGTGCATATGATATGGGAGCCCTATGGGGGGCTGTATATGATATGGGAGTCCCATATCATATACAGCCCCCCTAATGCCCTATGGGGGTCCCATATCACATATAGCCCCATAGGGCTCCCATGTCATATACAGCCCCCCCCCCATAGGGCTCCAATAATGGGAGCCCTTTAGGGGTCATACATATGAATGATATAGGAGCCCTATAGGGATGCTGTATATATGATATGGGAGCCTATGGGGGGCAGGGATGTATATGAGATGGGAGTACATGTCATCTCATATACAGCGCACAGCCCCCACATAAGGCTCACATATACAACCCTCTGGGCTCCCATCACCCCCACCCCCCACCCCCACATCACTTTTTTCACATACATCTATTTTTTAACAGTTTCAGTTGTCCAACTTACTTGTCTTCTTGTGAGGTCTCTGACTTCACTCTTGACTTTTGTAGCTCGCCTCGCCTCGAGCTCCTGGCTCCAGCCTCACTCCTCAGCACAGCAGTGTCCCCAGACGGACCCCACTCCAGCTTGCACTGCACCGCAGCCGCAGGGCCAGGGACTCAGCCTCAGCACTTCTCAGTGGTCACTTCTGAGTCCCCCTGCAGGCCTGCAGTCGGCAGACACTGTCTGAGGCTGAGCCCCTGCCTGCTGGCTGCTGCAGCTGCCGGCCTGCCGCCCCATGTCACACGCTGTCTGTCATGACAGTGACACTGGAGGCTGAGCTGAGTGCTGCCGCTGACAGAGGAGTCGGACGGAGCCTGAAGTAAACCACTAACCGGCGCCGCTACATTGAGGTGACAGGTGGAGGGGAAGGGGGAGCGGAGGTGCGGTGGCCGCCTCAGCTCAGCAGCCTCAGCCGCCGAGTGTGACTGACAGTGCACACATATAATAACATACTAATACTAGGTGCGCAAAGTGTCGCGCTCACCCCTTCCTCATGAGGGGGGGCAGCCTCTTGGGGGGGGGCAGCTGCCCCCCCCTGCCCCACGCTGGGTACGCCCATGCTCCAAGCCTTACCAGGTCCACCAGGGTCTTCTCCAAGCCTAGATAGATCCAACAGTCTTCTCCAAGCCTAGATAGGTATACCAAGGTCTTCTCCAAACCTAAATAAGTCCACCAGGGTCTCCTCCAAGCCCAAATAAATTCACCAGAATCTTCTCCAAGCCTAGATAGGTTCACCAAGGTTCTCTGCCGTTATCTCGACAGTGTCAAGCTATCGCCGGGCCATCACATTATCCTATACATTTCTAGACCAGCCATTTTGGGCCACGTTGAAAATGCGAGAAAAGTTCTTTTTGGCAGTGTATTGACGTTTTAAGCCCTTTAGCCGAATCTTTAAAGTCTATGAGGCGCACACACAGCCGTTGGGTACGGCTGGTTCAATCCTGTTTGTGAGCGCCAAAAGCTGACGTGCCCAGATCTAGGAGTACTCAGATCCCGGGCGTCTGTTATGTATGCTGTCATTGATGGTCGTTGCCTGGGTCCGTGGCCCTTGTGGTCGCTGAAAAGTGTTGAAATGAACATAATAAAAGTGTAATTGTTCGTGATGCCACCTGCAGTTTCTGATGATGACACCAGCGCTACTTCATACCTTTGGGGATGGTGTTATTGTAGCCGGTTGGTCTTGCTCTCTGCAAGTAAGCAATGTCCCCAGGGCAGAGATGCTGTATTAACTGGAAGGCGGCTCGCAGGTGAGAAGCTGTCTGATCCCTCACAGCGGGAAAGAACGACGCACCACACGAAGCTGAGTCTCTGCAGGGTTTACTGGTCACGTTCAAGTTCAACAAAAGGTCTACAGTCACGGGTAGCTGCCTGGGTAGTAACCAATGAATGGCTGGGTGTCGCAATGCTCTCAAATTATTTCTCTCGGCTTCGCCCTCTGTCCTTCCTAGTGTTAAAGTCTGGCCTGTGTGGAGCCCAACCTGACCTCCTGCTCTCTACTCTTTAACTCTACGCTTGTGTAGGAACCTTCTACAGATTGCTGCACCTCTGGGGATTTTCTGTGGGTCCGGCTCCTTGTTTGGCTACGGTCTTGAGGTGACTTGGAGGCTGAACACTCCTCAATCTCACCGGTATTGGCTGCTCAGAGTGAAACTTGCCTGCACTGCTCCCGAAGCCGGTACTCCGTTCCGTGGACTGGGATCCTCCCAGACCGGTAAGACTGACGCCGGGTGTTAGCATACACCCTCAGGCTCCCCCTTCTCGTCTGCTTTCTGGGTGCCAATTGGCCCCCTGAGCTAGGTGTGTGGATGCAGAATGAAAGCCACATACGAAACCTCCCTCTTCACTGGCTCTACCCCTGGTCTGCGTGCAGTACTCCTTTGTGGGCTCCACAAAGGTCTCCCCTATTGTTCTGGTAGTTTTCCCAGAGAACTGGCATAGCAGTAGGGTCCATGTTCTGTTCAATCCTTTCTTGTTGGGGAGCTATACAATATTTATTTCTTTGTAACTATGACACCATCTTTCATGTCCGTATTTATGCTGGCGGCCCAGGGCTTTCTAGCATCGATATCCCTGCACTTTCCTCTCCCCCTTCCCCTCCCATCAGGAACTGATGCTGTTACCTCCTGCTGCAACAAGTCCTTGTGGGTGTGCACATGCTTCGTGGCCCACTACTCTCTTGCACTGCCATCCTCTTGTGTCTCGTCCCCTGCTCTCCCGCATGTCTGCCACGTGATGTGTGGTCCTCTGCTCTCCTGCTTGCTGCCCACGTGTAATGCAGACTCAGGTTCTCCTCCACAACTGCCCACGTGTTTCAACCCCTGCATATTGCTTATGCCATGCTGGGTTTTCCTGGTCTCTAGGGCAGCGTTCATTGCGCGCACTTCCTGATTCTTACTACGTTGTCCTACCTAATGTCCTTTGCCAGTGCCTGATGTCCTGTGATGACGAACCATACCAGTAACTGATGCACTGTGCCAGACGGACTATACCAGTACCTTCCAGTATCTGATCTCCCGTGCCTGTACCTGATGTCCTGTGCCAGATGATCTATGAGAGTACCTCATGTCATACCAGACGGCCTATACCAGTACCTGATGTCCTATGCCAGTGTGGCGCCCCGCAACGAGTGCGTCACAGGAGGGTATTGCATCCCTGACTAAGATGCAATATTCTCCGTCTCGGTAATGACATGGTTAAACTCAGAGCTCCACAAAGGTCTCCCCTATTGTTCTGGTAGTTTTCCCAGAGAACTGGCATAGCAGTAGGGTCCATGTTCTGTTCAATCAGGTCCTGGTGGGCGGAGTGAGGAGTAGAGTGTAGGAGGAACGTAGGAGAAGAGGGCTCTGCACAGTTCCGTGCAGCCCTGCAGACCACCTACGGTTGGCGCCATTACCCGGTGCCCTAAAACCTAACCCTGGGTGACTATCATTGGGTCAAAATATACCCGCGCCCATCAACCACCGGATCACTGGTTTCGAAGCTGAACAGTCGTTCATCACTGCCCAGCAAACCAGAAGTGGAGGAACAGCTTCCTAGGAGCACCACACTACCGCCGCGATTAGAGCCGTCTTGCCAGCGGAGTACCCACCAAAAGGAATCAGGCTCCCCTCACACCGGGCTGTACACACCGGCAGGGAAATTCAAGTAGCCCCCTTTGTACCCGAACTGGCACCCTAAGGCGACATCGGCAAAATAGCACAGAATAGGAACGGAGGAACACCGCGGAGCTCTGAAACAGCACTGGTCATTGCTGGGACCCCCCAGTCCATTACCCGTTAACTGTATACCCTGTATCATCTGCCGATTACAGTAAAAGACCCGTTACAGAGAATACTGGTGTTTGTGCTTCTTCAGAACTGTTTTAACTCCGCATGCTAAGAATCTCCAAGCTGCCATACACCACCAAGTGCAGCTCCTGGCCACGGGGACTCCCGCTCGTCCTGTGGGGAGCGTCCCATCTTGCTGCCATACATCCCCCGGAGGCCCAAGCAGCGCCGGTGAAATCACCGGAATTCCCGCAGGTGGCATCACGACAATAAGTATTAAACCCTTATCCGTTCAGCCAACCCCTATTGATCTGGACCACCGGGCCCCACAGCCGCAGGCGCGGAACTGTGACAGGAGAAGCAACGCCTGCGACGTGAAGACCCGGCCACGGTGAGTCACCAGTGCCTGATGTCCTGTGCCAGATGACCTATTCCAGTAACTGCCAGTGCCTTATGTCCTGTGCCCAACGACTTGTGTCAGTACCTGATGACTGTGCCAGTGCCTGCCATCCTGTCGGTTTCTGATATTCTGTACCAGTGCTTGATGTCCTGTTCCTGAATACTTGTGCCAGAACCTGATGACTATGCCTGTTCCTGATGTCCTTTGCCAGTGCTTGATCTCCTTTGTTAGACGACCTATGCCAGTAGATACCATTACCTGATGTCCTGTGCCTGACATTTTCAGCACCTGATATCTTGTGCCCAGTACCTGTCCGTCTCTCTGGACCTACCTTCAGCTCTGTACCTGTTCACACACTGGAACACTGCCCTGGGCATTGCATCTGGCGTCAAAAAGGAGACACGTCCAACCTCAGAGGCTCTGGTGAATATCCGGTAGGCACTTAGTTAAGCCCCTCCCAATTAGGGGAAGCCTGGGTCAACCCTGTGGTCCAATGGGTCCACTCCCTGTCACAACTGCGAGCGTCATAGTAACTCGCTGCACAATAACTTTGTGAGCCCCAAGTCTGAGAATTAGAGCGGTATCTCATGAAGACAAGCTGTAATACAGCATATGGACACAATTGAGTAGGATCTTCTCCTTGCAGCCTCCCTCTATGAGCCAGAATTTTTGCAAACTCAAGCCATTTTTATATTATCTGAATGGCCAACATGTAATACTACGATAAAGCTGTATTGGTCACAGATTAATTTTGCTGCCAGTGTCGGAAGCAAGAGGCGGACATACCATTGGTGCAACCTAAGGGCCCAAGAGATAATAGGGTCCACCTCTACCTCCAAGGCAGGTTGAATTGTGCATTTTAATGAGCTATTGGACAGAAAAGGGGCCATATATTGTACTAGTTGCACATGACCATCTTCTGTCTGTGTCTTATTTTGAAAGGGGTTGCCCCCATTCTTGCCAACTCTTGAGCTTCTTGGCTGTAATGCCAATGGCTTGCAATGCGTGAAGCGTTTGCCACTCACCTCTCCTGACGCCAGCGCTGCACTTTATCTCAGTCGTGGCTTTTGATTTCTCTGACATGGCACACCAATGTGCTCCAGTGATGTTATCTCTTCGGATCGTCAGGTGGTATGATTCCACCTGAGTATTAAGGTAGTTGGCTTTCCTGACTCTATACTGCACTACAAGTGCAAACTCAGCTAGACTGCACTAGTTGCAATCCACTGCCACAACTCTGCTATTCTAGTTATCATCGTTCCATCACTGCTCCATCAGACACCGCTGTTACAGCCCTGTTTTTTATGGTTATTGTTGTGTGGCACCCCTGCTAGGGTTTGCCACAGGACCCACCGATGCAGGGAGGGATGTACATCTTGGCACACACAGCACACAACACCTTCCACACCAGACCTGGAGGGGAGCTCCACCGACTGCCCAGGCCTGAGGGGAGGAGTCGGTTAGTTCCAGTCAGACTACAGAGGAGAGAGCAGTTAGAGAAGGAGCTGGTTGCTGGGACCAAGCCAGGCCCAGAACCAGGGAAGACTGACCCAGCTGTGCAGCGCCCTAGGGAGGGGGACAGAGGCCAGTGGAAGAAGTAGGAAGAAGGGAACAGATCTGAGAACCCTTTAGCCACCCGGACGCCGGAGTCCGAAGCTACAATTCATCTACAGTGTAGCAGCAAAAGCCCGAACAGACCAGGAGGATCTATTCCCCCTGAAGTAAAGAATAGAAGACTCCAAACCTGACCAAGCACACGACCAGGGACCTGAGCAGAGAATAGGAATCCCACAGAAAGGTCCTCATTGTCATTTGTGGAACAGCACCCTGAGAGGGAGAAAGAGCGGCAGGTTCAGCTACAGGCAGACCTTACCCAATCACCGCACACACTAATAGAGGAGGCCTCACAACTCTACAAGGTGAACGTCCCAAGCTGCACCGAAACCTGGTTACCCTCCTGGATCGTACCTGACATCAGTAAAAGGTACCGAAACAAAGACAATTGTGTGTGTGCCTGATTCCCCGCCGCCGCCTACAGCGTTCACAGCAGGACCGCTACTACTACTCCCCTCATCTACCCCGCTGCCCTGAGGTAAAGCTCCACCTGTGGGGAGCTGTACTACCAAAGCTGCATCCCCATCACCTCAGCGGCCGGCCACAGCGCTGGTAACCCTATTACCAGGTACCACAGGTGGGGTCACGATACAATTTCCCCCATCATCATCACCCCCACCCCCACCACTGAGGTCCAGGGCACGGAACCGGGAACCGACCAGCCGTGATTCCCCCACACCGAAGAAACCACCTGTCCCGGTATCCGAGTACCCCCTACCCTGTCGACTGGATCAGTTCCTCCAGCACTGCTACAACCTCGCTTTTCTAGTTATTGTTGCTCCACAACTGCTATAACCTTATTTGTGTGGTCATTGTTATTCTAGCCATGCCACATTAGTCATCACTATTCCAGTTCTGCTACATAATTGCTGTTCCAGCTTTGCTGCATTAGTCCTCACTCTTTCAGATCTACTTCATCAGTCATCTTTTTTCCAGCAATGCTATATCAGTATTTGCTGTTCCAGCTTTGCTTCATCAGTCATTGCAATTCCATTTGTGTTTCATCAGTCACCACTGTTTCAGCCCTGATACAGTAGTTATCGCTGTGCCAGCTCTGATACATTATTATTATTTTTAGAGCACCATTGATTTCATTGTGCTGTAAATGAGAAGGGGTTACATAGCAAATACAGATATAAATTACAGTGAACAAACTAACAATGACAGACTGGTACAGAATGGAAAGAGCATGTCCTTGCTGACTTACATTTTACAGGGTAGTGGGGAAGGAAACATTAGATTGGGATGTTGCGGCAGCTCCGGTGGTGGTGATATGGCAGCTCTGTTTGTGGTGACATGGCAGCTCCAGTGGGGGTGAGCTGGCAGCTCCAGTGGTGGTAAGGTTGTAGCTTTGATGGTGGTAAGGCAACAGCTCCGGTGGTGAGGCGGCAGTTCCAGTAGTGGTGAGGCGACAGCTCCGGTGGTGCTGAGGCAGCAGCTTCAGTGGTGTTGAGGCGACAGCTCTGGAGGTGGTGAGGTGGCAGCTCTGGTGGTGGTGCACCAGCTCCGGTGATGGTGAGGCGGCTGCTCCGTAGTGGTGAGGCGGCAGCTCTGGTGGTGGTGAGGCAGTACCTCTGGTGGAGGTGAGGCGACGGCTCCGGTGGGGGTGAGGCAGCAGTGGGGTCTTTGTAGGGTGTAAATAAATTTTTCTGAAGAGATGGGATTTCAGGTTCTGAAAGAAGGATTCAAATGTGGCGGATAATTGGACAAATTGGGGCACAGAATTCCAGAGTCCGTGGGACACTCGGGAAAAGTCTTCAAAGCACACTGGGTAAGGAACATGCAAGTGTGGAGGAGAGAAGGATATTTTGGGAAGACCTGAGATTAAGTGTTGGAAGATATCTGGAGATTAGTGCAGACATATACAAAGGAAACAGATTATGGACGGCTTTGTAGAACAGTGTTAGTCATTTGAACGGGATACAATTGGAAATTGGGAGCCAGGATTCCAGAGGGGGGGGAGCGGCGAAGAGAGTGGTGGATTATTTGGGCAGCAGAGTTAAGGACGACTGGAGAGGTGCAAGAGTATTAGGACGGAGGCCACAGAGAAGGATGTTGCAGTAGTCGAGGTGGAAGATGATGAGGGCATGCACTAACATTTATTGAGGAAAGGATGGAGGGCTGTGTGAGGGTCATAGTTGGGAATCATACTGTGCCAGGGTAATTAAGGGGGCAAAGTAGGTTCAACATACAGTGTGTGAGGAGGAATTCACTGGAGGGGGCATCATACAGTGTTTGTGGGGCACTTTAGTTGGTATTGAACTTTATGGGGGCAATGAAAGAGGGAGCTCCAATAGGCATACATACAGGCATCCAGCCATCTTTCTCCCAAGTGGCGGTTGCTCGGTGGCGCTCATCCTCCTTCTTGCTCCCATATCCCTTACTCGGCCCAATAGGAAAGACCCTGCTATTAGCTCCAGACAGCCTTGTGTGCGGCGATTGTGATTGGCTAAGTGTTTCAGGAGGAGGCGTGGTCTATTGGAGGAGACGCGCCATTTTACCAGCTTAGTGCAGTGGCGGCTTGTTGATACTCGGACTGCAGGTCATTGATGTGGTTGTGTGGATGGTGCTGCATGGTGAACAGGTCCTGACTAGTCAGTGCCAGGCAGTGGCCACATTGGAGCTGCCAGAGATAGGTTAAAAATGCGCTTCAAGTGAATGTCTATTTATAGTGGTAGGTAAATGACATTTCGGCCAAGTATTGGCCTTGATCACATAGTTACCCAGCTATATCTATGGATCCTGTGCTGAGTAAATCAGTCTATGTTCTGGGTCCTTCACTGGAGAATGGGTTTGAAGCAGGGATCTGTTGCCTACTGATGCCTGTTGCTGGTCACATACAGTTGTAATGCCTGTTTGACCTTGAACTTTCACTGTTGGTGGCACAGTGGTAGGTGCTGATGACACGCCCACTCTAGGGCCGGGGAAGACTCGGGAACCGGGTAGCAGTTGTTCTTCACTTCTCGGTTCTTTTCACGGGTACAGATGGGGGCCGAGACCTGATCCCGTGACCCTGGCGGTATCATTACAATAAAAGGGGGTAGATGACTGAGGATGACTAGGAAAGGGGTATTCGTGATGCCACCTGCGGTATGCGGCCAGGGCGGCTACCGCTACTTCAGAACCTCTGGGGACGGTGACCGGCAGCTTGGATGGTTCTGCTCCCCGCAGGTGGAGCACTGTCCCCAGGGCAGTAGGATGGAGGAGTCAGTTCGTATGTGGCACCCCAGGGGTTAAGTGCCACAGAAACAACAACAAGGGTTAACTCCCCACACAACACCTGACACTGCACTAGCACCTTTAGGCCACAAGGGAGAGCTAAAGCAGCTCCCTTATATATTCTGGTGTCAAGAGGAAGTAGTTAGTTCAGTTCCTGGGAGAACTGAACAAGAGAAGACTGTGGTGTAAAGAGGCTGAATTAGGCCTCTCCACAGTCTGCTTCTCAATTCCAGGCCTAGCCAGGGTCTGAGGAGAGGAGTTACAAGGAACAGAGAATCACATCTGGGAGATTGAGTTATCTCATAACTCGCCCCGGAGGAGCGCACAGACCGGATACCGGATCCGAATCTGTGACTGAAACACGCAGCACAGAAAACACCGGGATAGTGGAGGTTGTAGATCTACACTGTACCTCAGCGAAGCAACACGGTGGGGTCAGAAGCACACGGAAAGACTCAAGTTGCCTAGCAAAAGGGGGTACCTGTGAGGAGAAACAGGGCCAGCAGCTCAGCTAAAGCAGCAGCAGGGCCACACAAGCAGCGCAGGAGTGGGAAGCCGAGGACCCGGTCAGGGTGGGAGACACCCGGCCCCGGTACAGACTCCGTGGACAGTACTCTGCTACCAACATCTGCAGTAAAGACTTGGAAAACAACAAAACCGTGAGTGTGTGTGATCCTTGTACTCAAGCCCTACTTTCCCTCATACACTGCCATCGCCTCCACTATCATCCCTATCCTGCAACATCCATAGCATCAATCATAGACTATTACTACCACTGCCCCGGGGAACCAAGCTCTACCCGCGGAGAGCTGTTACATCACCGGCTGCCAAACATCATCCCTGGAGGTTCTGCAGCAGCGGTGGTCACCCTGACCACAACCCGTGGGTGGCGTCATGACAAACTCCCCTTTAAATATCCCCCCATTACTTGTGGGCTCGGGACACTGTCCAGACCAAGACTGACATCCCCAGCATATACCCCGGTCCACTACCGAGTACCCCGTCCCATTGGGCTCCACATGTACCTTGGCAGATGTTCACTGGGTCATCAGCACCCCAGTGTCTCATGCGGTCTCTGCGGCCAGTGGTCGCCGCTAAAGAAAGTCTCACACAACACAGCTGCAGTTCTGTTACTTTTACTTGGCGGTTTTAACATGGCCCCAGGGTTTGTTCTTTGCCAACCTCCATTTCAGCGTTGTCTCCAGAACCGAGTTAGTGCAGTCGAGCCTCGGTTGGTGCCCCTTTCCATCTCACAAGGCATTTCCTTCTCTGGTGGTTCCCTCGCGCTACAAGCTTGTCTCGCCACTCGTTACGTGGCGCAGCACAGAGCTCAAGTACCGACAGCCACGGGTGCTCTTGTACCCCTCCTGGGCACTGCTGCCTAGTTCAGCCTCCTTCCCCAAGTTGTGTCGGGTGTTCGGCCACAGCTCCAATTAGAAGTCTAGGGCCTCCAGTTCAATGGTTCGGACATGAAGCATCTGCGCCGTGTTCAGGGCCGGGTCCCTGTGTCGTCTACCAGCCTCTCTGTCTCACCAGATACGGGCGTACGGGGATCTACATCTTGTTCCGTACCCCAAGTGTTACCCTCTTCCTCCACACCTCTCGGTCTTTCCCCCCTGGGGTGAGAGTTGTCGTGCTGCAGCCCGCGGAAGTCGGCACCACACCGCCTCTACACTCCCCAACGTCCACTCCACTCCTTTCTTAATGGTCTCTCCTCTCCATCTCTCTACTGACTACTGACTACACTTTCCTGTCCCCCTTGGCCTGGGTCCTCCCTCTGGGCCCACCCATCGTCCCTGGGGCCTACGGTTGTGTGTTTGGTGTGTGTGTTTTTGGCTCAACAGCATCATCCCGGCACCTGGAGAGCAGAGGCACAACGCTCCCTAATCGCAGGAGTGCAGTACCTCTGGTGCCGGCCTACCCGGTGGGGCGCCACACTGACACTTCAGTGTCTAAGCATGGAGTGACCACTCCTCTATACCCTGCCTCAGGCCCCCTTTGCTCCCATTTTCCCTAATGTGCCATGGGGAACAAGAAACCGTCTGGAATTACTGGTCCCATTCTCAGGGGCCATGAAGATTCACCTGTCGTTGTGGGATTCCAGTACTTCTTGCTACTCTTGAGTTTCTTGAGTATTGTTGTAAGTGATGGGACTGCCCCTTTAAATTTACAAGTTCAGGTTTCAGTTCACACAGATTTCATTTTTCTGATTTTTTGATTAATATTTGTTAGAATCCCATCCACATTACTCCTACTGTAATTGTAGAACATGTGCTCTGTACTAAAGTGGCAGAACATATTATTACCCTTTTATTTCCACACAATACAATGATCTGAGGCATTATATGGATAGATTATTATTGCAATTTCACCAAAACACCAGCAGGTGGCACTGCGCACTAGGTGTGAGAGGTGTCATGGCCGCTTCTCTTATTACAGAACTGGATATTATAAGACAAGGAGCTGCAGGGGGAGGGGCAGTGCTACCCAGCCAACATGGGCTTGGTCGGTTACCATGGAGACGAACCGGAAGTGGATGTGTTAGCTGCACCTGCTCCTCTGGCTGCACCTCCACTGTGAGTATTGTAGGGGATCAGAGGGTGATTATAGGGGGTGGAGGGGACTATAATGCCCAGCAGAGCAGGGATGGCATTAATGCACAATTCCCCATCTGTATAGAGTCATTTATAGAGGTAACCCTATGTGTTGTAGAGCAAAATGTCAACTTATGCAAAATATCCAGGCTTTCTGACACTGGTAATGTGGGCACTTTCCTCCTGACACTGGTAATGTGGGCACTTTCCTCCTGACACTGGTAATGTGGGCACTTTCCTCCTGACACTGGTAATGTGGCACTTTCCTCCTCACACTGGTAATGTGGGCACTTTCCTCCTGACACTGGTAATGTGGGCACTTTCTCCTGACACTGGTAATGTGGGCACTTTCCTCCTGACACTGTAATGTGGGCACTTTCTCCTGACACTGGTAATGTGGGCACTTTCTCCCTGACACTGGTAATGTGGGCACTTTCTCCTGACACTGGTAATGTGGGCACTTTCCTCCTGACACTGGTAATGTGGGCACTTTCCTCCTGACACTGGTAATGTGGGCACTTTCCTCCTCACACTGGTAATGTGGGCACTTTCCTCCTGACACTGGTAATGTGGGCACTTTCTCCTGACACTGGTAATGTGGGCACTTTCCTCCTGACACTGGTAATGTGGGCACTTTCTCCTGACACTGGTAATGTGGGCACTTTCTCCTGACACTGGTAATGTGGGCACTTTCTCCCTGACACTGGTAATGTGGGCACTTTCTCCTGACACTGGTAATGTGGGCACTTTCCTCCTGACACTGGTAATGTGGGCACTTTCCTCCTGACACTGGTAATGTGGGCACTTTCCTCCTGACACTGGTAATGTGGGCACTTTCTCTCTGACACTGGTAATGTGGGCACTTTCTCTCTGACACTGGTAATGTGGACACTTTCTCCTGACACTGGTAATGTGGGCACTTTCTCCTGACACTGGTAATGTGGGCACTTTCCTCCTGACACTGGTAATGTGGGCACTTTCTCCTGACACTGGTAATGTGGGCACTTTCCTCCTGACACTGGTAATGTGGGCACTTTCTCCCTGACACTGGTAATGTGGCACTTTCTCCTGACACTGGTAATGTGGGCACTTTCTCCTGACACTGGTAATGTGGGCACTTTCCTCCTGACACTGGTAATGTGGGCACTTTCTCCTGACACTGGTAATGTGGGCACTTTCCTCCTGACACTGGTAATGTGGGCACTTTCTCCCTGACACTGGTAATGTGGGCACTTTCTCCTGACACTGGTAATGTGGGCACTTTCCTCCTGACACTGGTAATGTGGGCACTTTCCTCCTGACACTGGTAATGTGGGCACTTTCCTCCTGACACTGGTAATGTGGGCACTTTCTCTCTGACACTGGTAATGTGGGCACTTTCTCTCTGACACTGGTAATGTGGACACTTTCTCCTGCCCATGTAATGTGGGCACTTTCTCCTGACACTGGTAATGTGGGCACTTTCCTCCTGACACTGGTAATGTGGGCACTTTCTCCCTGACACTGGTAATGTGGGCACTTTCCCCCTGACACTGGTAATGTGGGCACTTTCTCTCTGACACTGGTAATGTGGACACTTTCTCCTGACACTGGTAATGTGGGCACTTTCTCCCTGACACTGGTAATGTGGGCACTTTCTCCCTGACACTGGTAATGTGGGCACTTTCCCCCTGACACTGGTAATGTGGGCACTTTCCTCCTGACACTGGTAATGTGGGCACTTTCTCCCTGACACTGGTAATGTGGGCACTTTCCTCCTGACACTGGTAATGTGGGCACTTTCTCCTGACACTGGTAATGTGGGCACTTTCCTCCTGACACTGGTAATGTGGGCACTTTCCCCCTGACACTGGTAATGTGGGCACTTTCCTCCTGACACTGGTAATGTGGGCACTTTCTCCTGACACTGGTAATGTGGGCACTTTCTCCTGACACTGGTAATGTGGGCACTTTCCTCCTGACACTGGTAATGTGGGCACTTTCTCCTGACACTGGTAATGTGGGCACTTTCTCCTGACACTGGTAATGTGGGCACTTTCTCTCTGACACTGATAATGTGGGCACTTTCCCCCTGACACTGGTAATGTGGGCACTTTCCTCCTGACACTGGTAATGTGGGCACTTTCTCCTGACACTGATAATGTGGGCACTTTCCTCCTGACACTGGTAATGTGGGCACTTTCTTCTGACACTGGTAATGTGGGCACTTTCTCCCTGACACTGATAATGTGGGCACTTTCTCCCTGACACTGGTAATGTGGGCACTTTCCCCCTGACACTGGTAATGTGGGCACTTTTCCCCCTGACACTGGTAATGTGGGCACTTTCCCCTGACACTGTATGTGGGCACTTTTCCCTGACACTGGAAAGTTGGGCACTTTCTCCCTGACACTGGTAATGTGGGCACTTTCTCTCTGACACTGATAATGTGGGCACTTTCTCCCTGACACTAGTAATGTGGGCACTTTCTCCTGACACTGGTAATGTGGCACTTTCTCTGACACTGGTAATGTGGGCACTTTCTCCTGACATGTAATGTGGGCACTTTCTCTGACACTGGTAATGTGGGCACTTTCTCCTGAACACTGATAATGTGGGCACTTTCCCTGACACACTGGTAATGTGGGCACTTTCTCCCCCTGACACTGGTAATGTGGGCACTTTCCCCCTGACACTGGTAATGTGGGCACTTTCTCCCTGAAAACTGATAATGTGGGCACTTTCTCCTGACACTGGTAATGTGGGCACTTTCCCCCTGACACTGGTAATGTGGGCACTTTCCCTGACACTGGTAATGTGGGCACTTTCTCCTGACACTGGTAATGTGGCACTTTCTCCTGACACTTGGTAATGTGGCACTTTCCTGTGACACTGGTAATGTGGGCACTTTCCTCCTGACACTGGTAATGTGGGCACTTTCCTCCTGACACTGGTAATGTGGGCACTTTCTCCTGACACTGGTAATGTGGGCACTTTCCTCCTGACACTGGTAATGTGGGCACTTTCTCCCTGACACTGGTAATGTGGGCACTTTCCTCCTGACACTGGTAATGTGGGCACTTTCCTCCTGACACTGGTAATGTGGGCACTTTCCTCCTGACACTGGTAATGTGGGCACTTTCTCCTTCGCCTCATTGGGGGACACAGGACCGTGGGTGTTATGCTGCTGTCCACTAGGAGGCGACACTAAGCAGAATCTGCAAAAGAGTTAAGTGGCTCCTCCTCTACAGCATATACAGCCTAGAGCAGGAAGAGCTTCTCCAGTTTTTTGCTTAGTGTCGAAGGAGGCACACCTACATCTATTTTTTCTTCCAATGAAGAAAAGTGGGTCCGGCGTGGCCCCCGGCATGCTCCCTCCTCGGCCACCCACTGTTGGGGCGCTGGGTTGAGGTTGAGAATCCATACATATGCCGTACTCCTTTCTCGGCCTCCCACTGTTGGGTTGCTGGGTTAAAGTTGAGACAGCCCAGCATAACATCCACCTTCCTCACTCCCTCGGGGTCCTGAGTTGAAGCCAGAGCTGGACTTTCTGCCAGATGACGTCCCCCTAATCACCCTCTGGGTGCTTAGGCTGAGGCACCACAGGTATCAGCAGCACATGCTGCATTCTGGGCTGGGACTCTGGATGGATGCCTGCAGAAGCACAGGCTCAGAGACGACCCCCTAATCTCCCTATGGGTCATTAGGCTGGGCACCACAGGTACCAGCAGCACATGCTGCACTCTGGGCTGGGATTCTGGAGCAGTCCCCCCTAATCACAGCAGTCCCCCTAATCACCCTGTGGGCTATTAGGCTGAGGCACCATAGGTACCAGCAGCGCAGCTGCACTTATCTACCCCAGGATCCTGGTGGGGTCCGGGTACAGCCCCACTCAGCCCTGCAGGGCCAGAGGTGTCTACCTGTCCCCCCTTCTCCCTGCACAGCTTCCACAGCCCAAGGCAGGGAGAAGAGGTACTCAGCTTCCCCTACGCTGCCCTGCAAGAGCAGGCAGCAAGGTACCTGGGGTGGCAGGGACCCGTCATGGCCCCCCTCGCTGCCAGACCGGCGGTTCTGGATCCATCCCGGACCTCCGCGCCGACCCCCCCCGCCATTGCGGGGCCGCAAATCACGCTAGGCCCCGGCTTCAGGCCTAGCGTGGAAGGCACCGCCTATCCCCGCCCACCGCCCGCCCTCCGGATCGCGTCAAATGACGCGGCGCCGCATCACGGAGAGGGGCGGGAAGTTCCTTTGGGCGCTTGTTATGCGCGCCCATTCAGGTTCCCGCCCCCTCCTTGTTCCTCCCGGCGGCGCCAAAAACGCTCTGGGCGCCATTAGGATGTGGGCACAGCACACTGTTAGGCACGGCGGCCATATACAGTGTGTTATGGCTATGGGGGCATATATCAGACCAGCAGGGATTGTCTCCCTGCTGCAGCTCTCTGCCCCCTGCACACCATGAGTGACAGGCTGTGGGCACAGCACACTGTTAGGCACAGCGGCCATATACAGTGTGTAATGGCTATGAGGGCATACAGGTTATGGGGGCATATATCAGACCAGCAGGGTTTGTCTCCCTGCTGCAGCTCTCTGCCCCCTGCACACCATGAGTGACAGGGGGGGGGGGGCAGATGCAGGGCTGTCAGCAGGGATATGAGTCCCTGCTGCAGCCTCCTCTCCCCCTGTACACCATGTGCAGACTATGCCACGTGTGACAGGCTATGCCACGGGTCACAGGCTATGCCATGTGTGACATGCTACATAGGCATTTACGAGGGCCAGTACAGCAAGTGGGCTGACCGACGTGTTCTGCCCTGAAATACTCTGTGCTGCTGTGAATACAGTTATTTGTGAATATTTCAACTTCATCAACTGCTGCAGCACAGTGCTGTCATCACCAACATCACAATGATGTACCGTGCCCTACAAGATCTCCCCTGACATACTCTGTGCTGCTGTAAACCTTTTTGTCAGCAGCTACACATAATCTCAGTGAAGAAATTAGGCGTCAGACTGTTCTCAGTACGCACAGGGGAGAAGTGATCCACTCAATGCCCTATGGATGTAATGTGTTTATTTTGTGTCGTTACGATGACACGGCTTCGCCTATGTTCACATCCAGCGAGCAGAGTTCCTCTGCCTAGTGCGGGTGACACACTAATAGGCACAGCCTGGCTTTCCTTGCATCGTGTCAGCCAATGATGCCAGTACCTATCAGAGCACATAATGCTACATCTAGGTAGACAGTTTTTACGTCTGTGACTATGTCACAGCTTATGGAAAACTAGCATGCAGCAGGATGATGGCTCCGACGTCTGATGGTTTTCGCAATCCAACCCCAGACTGGGACCTTTATGCATCTCCAAATCAACGTCCCATCTCAAAGGAAGCTAAATGTCGATAATTCGAACATTCAACTGTGTCTCGCAGGACGCAAGATCGTACCCATGGGACCCTCAGCGCCCCACTTACCATAAGGGAGTTTTGTTGGATTTGGACTCCATGGCAAGGCTCGTACGGTAACCTATCTGACAACAGGTTTTCCCTAGGGTCACAGTTCTGCTGAACAGAACACAACAGTGCGCATCAGAGTCCGCTACCATACCTTGAGGATGCCAATTGCAGCACCAGACGGTGCCTCACTCGCAGTCAACAATCCAAATTGCAACCTCTTGAGAATTCATTTAACGGATCATCGTCTAGATCAACCCAAACTCGATCAACGCACATGTAGCAATCACAGACAACCCTCAATTCAGGGAGTCGTTATGCCTGTGCTACACGCAGAGCGTGTTTAAAGGTTCTATGCCTGTGCCACACACACAGCAGGGTTTTAAAGGCTCTATCCCAAATATCTTGTAGCCCATAAACAAGAACGTGCAGTACGTCCCGTGCTAGACTGACACAGCTAGACAAACATACCTGGGACAGATTTTTCCGCACAGATTCTCTCCGCTACATAATAATGTTTCATGGAACACGGAGAATACCTTGTATCCTTAGATATACAGGATGACTACCTGCATGTTCCACTTGCAGCCACTTATCATATTTGCAATTTGCAAAGGCCATTCCTAAGTGTGGCGTTCCCGTGCACACTTGTTACAGTTCCCTAAGTGGTCACAGAGGTTATGGCAGTTGTCTGGGTTTTTCCTGCATCCAGGGACGAGGTCACTCTTCCATACCTGGAAGTTTACTCCTCAATACACGACCTTCAGGGATTGAGAACGCAGCGTCTCTGTTACGGTGAACACTTTATTAGGACTTGGTTGGGTGGTCACCCTCCACAAGTCTACGCCAGTTTTCACTGCAGTCTTTAGTATTTTCGAAACGCAGTTCAATATATTCAAAACACTAGTCAGACTTTTCCGAGACTAGGCATAGGCACTTCAACTGGAAGTCCGCACTCTCCTTCAACGGTCACCTCAGCCTGTCAGAGCTGACATGACGGTCAGAGGCAGGACGGTGGCAGCACTGGTAGTTATTCCTTGACACAGCTGCTCCTCAAGCCCCCCAGTTATCCATGCTCACGTCATGAGATGAGATGGTACGATCTCGTATCAAGAGTTGTCATCTTCCAGTACCAGCAATATGGTATCTTCTGTGGTGGCTCAGCCACTCACTAGTACGCAGGGGAAGTATCTTCTTCCACCAAGTTGAAGGGTACTGTTCACGGACGTGACTCGGACAGAGTAAGGCGCGATGTACCTACATCTCAACACTCTGAACAATTGATCCTGATCGGAATCAACGATACTCATCGTCCTTTGGGAGATTTGGGCGAGATTCCCAACACTGAAGGTTTTATCCCTTCTTCTGGCGTACCGCAATTTCAGAAGGCAGTCTGACGATGCCATGGCTGTGGCATATGTCGCTTCCCTAGAGCGAATCCCGAAGTTCTCAGGCAATGAAGGACGTTTACCACATTCTTCACTAGGCGGGATTCACAAACTCAGTATTACCGGCTACTATTCTACGCTCGTAGATGATTACACCAAACGGTTCCTCCGTTGCCAAGGGCTTACCTCAGAATAGGGTTCCTACATCTAGGTGTCTTCAAAGAACTCTGGCATCGTTAGAGAACTCCGGGAACATCCGTAGTGGAGTCACACCTCATTACCAAGGTTCCTAGCTTCATAGCCAGGTCCCACGACCCACAGTCATAGACGGCGGAAGGTCTAATCTTAGACTGCACCAAATTCCAACTCCACTCCTTTTTTTCCCAGACTACCACTATCCTAAGGTAGTGAAGATAATCAAACTGGACTGTCGACAAATCATCCTTGTGACCACACACACTAGCCCAAGCGCGCTTGGTATGCCGATCTCGGTCACTTCATAGCTGACGTGCTATGCCACCTACTTGATCGTCCAGATCCACTCTCGGAAGACCGTCTTACCATCATAATCCATCGGCTCTGAATTTGACAACGTGACCCTGGACACCTGGGTGTTCACATAATGTTGTCACAACCTCAATCAGAGCGCGGACACTGTTTTTTCTGAAGAGATATTCCATCAACATGGGAAATCATTCTCTTTCCTTTCTTCTTGTGCTTTTTATCACCTTAGCACGGTTTCCTCCCAAGGATTCCCAGTCCCACGCAATCGGATCTGCACTCGCGCCTGTTCCTTAGGTCCTCTCAAAGGACAAGTTTCAACCTTTTTCATACCCCTATCGGCATCGCCTTGTTACCAGACCTCAATTTTCATCTTTTCTTCAAGGAGTCTGCTGACTTGTTCCTCCCTTTCAGTCTGCTAGACCCAGGGGTCCTGACCCTCGTCCTTGCAGGTTTTACGCTACCCACATTTTAAGCCATGGGGGACAAATCCCTTTGTTTTCCCACACAGGGAGTTGTTTTTTTCTGGATGGCAATTGCCTCTCTCCGCAGAGTCTTTAAATTTGCAGCGTTTTCAGGTAAACCACCTTTTTTGTTTTTTCTGGTCTCCCAGACAATGTTGTCCTATGTCTGGTTGGTTTTTTCCTCAAGATGATGGTGTCCTTTGTTGTCCGCCTACCTGAATATATATTCTGACGGCCTAAGTCCAGCGCCAGTTTCATCCGGTCAGAATTACGCTACATTACTAGACCTTGGTCAGAACCCTACGCATATACGCGCCCAGGACAAGTTCCCTTTAGCAATCTCTTTTCCTTCTTCCAGAAGGATAAACACAGCAGGCAGGCCAGGTTCTACAAATACTTGATCAAATGGCTTAAATCCACCATCCATGCTTGTTGCATTGTTAAAAAAAGTGAAACATAAATTAATATCGTTTATATTATTAATTTTTAGGTGGCACCATTCATCCATGGTGCTGTATCCTTCCGGCTGCGGGCACAGCACATTCTACTATGTCTGCTGGGGTCTCCTGGGCTACTGAGCTATTAGGCACCAGGAATTACCACAACAAGTGCGTAAGGCATCCACGCGGCCAGCATGCTCATGCTTGCCAGACGCTTTAGGTTTTCACTCAGTCCTCTGCAAAGGCAAGTCTGGGAAACTGTACCCTCCAGGTGGCAGTAGCCCACCTGTAGGTGCATCGTTATTTTTATCATTAGTGATTTTCCATTGCTGTTCCCACCCAGGGACTGCTTTAGGACGTCCCACGGTCCTGTGTCCCCCAATGAGGCGAAGGAGAAAAGGAGAATTTTGTGTACTCACCGTAAATTCCTTTTCTCTTAGCCTCTAATTGGGGGACACAGCACCCACCCTGTTGCCCTTTCGGGCCGTAACTAGGTTCTCATCTTACTCCTGAGAGGTTATATAGTTGCCTGTTTATTTTACAGGCCTGCTTATACTGTTATTACGTAGTTGCCTGTTCGGTTACACGTTTTACCTTACCGTTATTATGTGGCTGCCTGTTTACTTAACAGGCCTTATTTTACTGTGATTCTTGTCTTTCTTCTGTTAATTCTCCTACTGCTTTAGCACAAAACTGGAGAAGCTCTTCCTGCTCTAGGCTGTATATGCTGTAGAGGAGGAGCCACTTAACTCTTTTGCAGATTCTGCTTAGTGTCGCCTCCTAGTGGACAGCAGCATAACACCCACGGTCCTGTGTCCCCCAATTAGAGGCTAAGAGAAAAGGAATTTACGGTGAGTACACAAAATTCTCCTTTTCCTCCTGACACTGGTAATGTGGGCACTTTCCTCCTGACACTGGTAATGTGGGCACTTTCTCCTGACACTGGTAATGTGGGCACTTTCCTCCTGACACTGGTAATGTGGGCACTTTCTCCCTGACACTGGTAATGTGGGCACTTTCCTCCTGACACTGGTAATGTGGGCACTTTCCTCCTGACACTGGTAATGTGGGCACTTTCCTCCTGACACTGGTAATGTGGGCACTTTCTCTCTGACACTGGTAATGTGGGCACTTTCCTCCTGACACTGGTAATGTGGGCACTTTCCTCCTGACACTGGTAATGTGGGCACTTTCCTCCTGACACTGGTAATGTGGGCACTTTCCCCCTGACACTGGTAATGTGGGCACTTTCTCTCTGACACTGGTAATGTGGGCACTTTCTCCCTGACACTGGTAATGTGGGCACTTTCTCTCTGACACTGATAATGTGGGCACTTTCTCCCTGACACTAGTAATGTGGGCACTTTCTCCCTGACACTGGTAATGTGGGCACTTTCTCCTGACACTGGTAATGTGGGCACTTTCTCCTGACACTGGTAATGTGGGCACTTTCTTCTGACACTGGTAATGTGGGCACTTTCTCCCTGACACTGATAATGTGGGCACTTTCTCCCTGACACTGGTAATGTGGGCACTTTCTCCTGACACTGGTAATGTGGGCACTTTCTCCTGACACTGGTAATGTGGGCACTTTCCTCCTGACACTGGTAATGTGGGCACTTTCTCCTGACACTGGTAATGTGGGCACTTTCCCCCTGACAATGGTAATGTGGGCACTTTCCCCCTGACACTGGTAATGTGGGCACTTTCTCCCTGACACTGGTAATGTGGGCACTTTCTCCTGACACTGGTAATGTGGGCACTTTCTCCTGACACTGGTAATGTGGGCACTTTCTCCTGACACTGGTAATGTGGGCACTTTCTCCTGACACTGGTAATGTGGGCACTTTCCTCCTGACACTGGTAATGTGGGCACTTTCTCCTGACACTGGTAATGTGGGCACTTCTCCCTGACACTGGTAATGTGGGCACTTTCTCCTGACACTGGTAATGTGGGCACTTTCCCCCTGACAATGGTAATGTGGGCACTTTCCCCCTGACACTGGTAATGTGGGCACTTTCCCCCTGACACTGGTAATGTGGGCACTTTCCTCCTGACACTGGTAATGTGGGCACTTTCTCCTGACACTGGTAATGTGGGCACTTTCCTCCTGACACTGGTAATGTGGGCACTTTCCTCCTGACACTGGTAATGTGGGCACTTTCCTCCTGACACTGGTAATGTGGGCACTTCCTCCTGACACTGGTAATGTGGGCACTTTCTCCCTGACACTGGTAATGTGGGCACTTTCTCCCTGACACTGGTAATGTGGGCACTTTCCCCCTGACACTGGTAATGTGGGCACTTTCTCCCTGACACTGGTAATGTGGGCACTTTCTCCTGACACTGGTAATGTGGGCACTTTCTCCCTGACACTGGTAATGTGGGCACTTTCCCCCTGACACTGGTAATGTGGGCACTTTCTCCTGACACTGGTAATGTGGGCACTTTCTCCTGACACTGGTAATGTGGGCACTTTCTCCTGACACTGGTAATGTGGGCACTTTCTCCCTGACACTGGTAATGTGGGCACTTTCTCCCTGACACTGGTAATGTGGGCACTTTCTCCTGACACTGGTAATGTGGGCACTTTCCTCCTGACACTGGTAATGTGGGCACTTTCTCCTGACACTGGTAATGTGGGCACTTTCTCCTGACACTGGTAATGTGGGCACTTTCTCCTGACACTGGTAATGTGTGCACTTTCCTCCTGACACTGGTAATGTGGGCACTTTTCTCCTGACACTGGTAATGTGGGCACTTTCTCCTGACACTGGTAATGTGGGCACTTTCCTCCTGACACTGGTAATGTGGGCACTTTCCTCCTGACACTGGTAATGTGGGCACTTTCTCCTGACACTGGTAATGTGGGCACTTTCTCCTGACACTGGTAATGTGTGCACTTTCCTCCTGACACTGGTAATGTGGGCACTTTCCTCCTGACACTGGTAATGTGGGCACTTTCCTCCTGACACTGGTAAGTGGGCACTTTCTCCTGACACTGGTAATGTGGGCACTTTCTCCTGACACTGGTAATGTGTGCACTTTCCTCCTGACACTGGTAATGTGGGCACTTTCCTCCTGACACTGGTAATGTGGGCACTTTCTCCTGACACTGGTAATGTGGGCACTTTCTCCCTGACACTGGTAATGTGGGCACTTTCTCCTGACACTGGTAATGTGGGCACTTTCCCCCTGACACTGGTAATGTGGGCACTTTCTCCCTGACACTGGTAATGTGGGCACTTTCTCCCTGACACTGGTAATGTGGGCACTTTCCCCCTGACACTGGTAATGTGGGCACTTTCCCCCTGACACTGGTAATGTGGGCACTTTGGACTGACGTCTGTGTAATGTCGCCTCTTTCTGCCACCCAGGATCATGTCGGGAAAACTGAAGTGGGTGACGGATATCGAGAAGTCGGTGCTGATTAATAACTTTGAGAAGCGCGGATGGATCCAGGTGTCCGAGAGCGAAGACTGGAACTTCTACTGGTGAGAAATGAAGATGGCGTCATCCTTACAATAGGGGGGGGGGGATCCTCTACAATATGTCCCTTCTTTCTCCTATCAATGGACCCTGTTATAATTCCATCCTATCAAACACATTATTATATGACATTGTACTTAACGGGTCAAATGCCTGCGATAAGAAGATTAATCTGACCGTCTGGAGACATTTCTGAGCCTAATTGGGTTTATGTATCCAGAATAAAAAACTGTAGATCCCTTTTGTACCACAAGGTGGCGCATTAGAACTGTGTTTACCACTGACCAATGCAAGAATGTAGCTCAATTGACACTATTAAATGATTTGGACGTCTTTGGGGTCATAATTATTACTTCAATATGTGTATTTTGTGTTAAAAATCATTTTTGTAATTGGGTTTAATTCCGCAAATTGCTCCATTTGTCTTGTTGAGGCTCCTCGTTTCCCTGCCGCCTGCAGAATGAGTTAACTGAGGATCTGTCAGTGAGTTCCTTCTGATGGGGACTTCATTATCTGGGGTTTTTAGCTCCTTTGTGCTGATTTATGACCCCAGACCATAGAAAAGTTGATGTCGTCATAAATCAGCAAAGAGAAGCTCCGAATAAAATAGAGAACGTAGTTACAAACTCGCCATCAGATCAATCTCACTGACTTATTAATTATTATTATTTTATTTATAATTAGATTTATTCTCAGGTAAATAATTCCGGGGGAGGCAACAATGTGCAGAGAAACAAAGATTCTGTCCATTATTAGTATTACAATATATAATATAGACGAGGAGCCGGAGGCTGGAGATCCCTGAAGGGGTTAAAAAGAAAAATAACAAATGTTCAAATCACCGAATATTCAGAAATGAAAAATAAACATTTAAAGGCTAAAAAAACTTATTAAAAAAAACCCATATCTGGTGCTGTCACCTCTGTAAGTGTCCGATCTATCAAAATACTAAATTAATTACCCACATTACCAGTGTCAGGAGAAAGTGTCCACATTACCAGTGTCAGGAGGAAAGTGTCCACATTACCAGTGTCAGGAGAAAGTGTCCACATTACCAGTGTCAGGAGGAAAGTGCCCACATTACCAGTGTCAGGAGGAAAGTGTCCACATTACCAGTGTCAGGAGGAAAGTGTCCACATTACCAGTGTCAGGGGGAAAGTGCCCACATTACCAGTGTCAGGAGGAAAGTGCCCACATTACCAGTGTCAGGAGAAAGTGCCCACATTACCAGTGTCAGGAGAAAGTGCCCACATTACCAGTGTCAGGAGAAAGTGTCCACATTACCAGTGTCAGGAGAAAGTGCCCACATTACCAGTGTCAGGAGAAAGTGCCCACATTACCAGTGTCAGGGAGAAAGTGCCCACATTACCAGTGTCAGGAGGAAAGTGCCCACATTACCAGTGTCAGGAGGAAAGTGCCCACATTACCAGTGTCAGGGAGAAAGTGCCCACATTACCAGTGTCAGGAGAAAGTGCCCACATTACCAGTGTCAGGGAGAAAGTGCCCACATTACCAGTGTCAGGGAGAAAGTGCCCACATTACCAGTGTCAGGAGGAAAGTGCCCACATTACCAGTGTCAGGAGAAAGTGCCCACATTACCAGTGTCAGGAGAAAGTGCCCACATTACCAGTGTCAGGAGAAAGTGCCCACATTACCAGTGTCAGGAGAAAGTGCCCACATTACCAGTGTCAGGAGAAAGTGCCCACATTACCAGTGTCAGGAGAAAGTGCCCACATTACCAGTGTCAGGAGAAAGTGCCCACATTACCAGTGTCAGGGAGAATGTGCCCACATTACCAGTGTCAGGAGAAAAGTGCCCACATTACCAGTGTCAGGGAGAAAGTGCCCACATTACCAGTGTCAGGAGAAAGTGCCCACATTACCAGTGTCAGGAGAAAGTGCCCACATTACCAGTGTCAGGAGAAAGTGCCCACATTACCAGTGTCAGGAGAAAAGTGCCCACATTACCAGTGTCAGGGAGAAAGTGCCCACATTACCAGTGTCAGGAGGAAAGTGCCCACATTACCAGTGTCAGGAGGAAAGTGCCCACATTACCAGTGTCAGGAGAAAGTGCCCACATTACCAGTGTCAGGGAGAAAGTGCCCACATTACCAGTGTCAGGAGGAAAGTGCCCACATTACCAGTGTCAGGAGAAAGTGCCCACATTACCAGTGTCAGGAGGAAAGTGCCCACATTACCAGTGTCAGGGGGAAAGTGCCCACATTACCAGTGTCAGGAGGAAAGTGCCCACATTACCAGTGTCAGGAGGAAAGTGCCCACATTACCAGTGTCAGGAGAAAGTGCCCACATTACCAGTGTCAGGGAGAAAGTGCCCACATTACCAGTGTCAGGGAGAAAGTGCCCACATTACCAGTGTCAGGAGAAAGTGCCCACATTACCAGTGTCAGGAGGAAAGTGCCCACATTACCAGTGTCAGGAGGAAAGTGCCCACATTACCAGTGTCAGGGAGAAAGTGCCCACATTACCAGTGTCAGGGAGAAAGTGCCCACATTACCAGTGTCAGGGAGAAAGTGCCCACATTACCAGTGTCAGGAGAAAGTGCCCACATTACCAGTGTCAGGAGGAAAGTGCCCACATTACCAGTGTCAGGGAGAAAGTGCCCACATTACCAGTGTCAGGGGGAAAGTGCCCACATTACCAGTGTCAGGGAGAAAGTGCCCACATTACCAGTGTCAGGGAGAAAGTGGCCACATTACCATTGTCCGACAGGAAGCAAAGAGAATATTAAAGGTAATCTGTCAGCAGGTTTTTCTACCTCAACTGAAAGCAACATAATGTAGGCAAAGAAACCCTGAATCCAACAATGTGTCACATAGATTACTGGCTGCAGCCGTTCCCACACAATCAAAGAATTTCGTTATGGAACACAGCAAAGCTGGAGAGCTGCCCCCGCCCACACCAGGCTCTATAGAGATTGTGCATTTACTATTAACTGTAAGTCACAGCAGGAGGGTGTGTCTGACTACCCTGTGGTTGACTTTCAAGTCCTGCAATGTTAATTACAGGGTGATAAAGCTATTATTTTAAGTAAACAATAGCACACACATTGATAAGAAAGGTACAGTTGTTTTTTGTTTTTTAACCCCTGCAGCATGCTGTTCTCAGCTTACATAGCAAAAACCTACTGACAGCTTCCCTTTAAGAAGTTCTGATTGTTCACAGAAGGAAGGGGCAAATGTGCATTAAACAACAATTGGACATTGCAGGAAGGGGTTAAACCTTGCTCTGTTCCAGGATGAGCGTGCAGACCATCAGAAACTGCTTCAGTGTAGAGACCGGCTTCCGATTGTCGGATGATCAACTGGTCAATCACTTCCCCAACCACTACGAGCTCACCAGGAAGGATCTGATGGTGAAGAACATCAAGAGATACCGGAAAGAGGTGGAGAAGGAAGGCAGCCCCTGGCCGAGAAGGACGAAAATGGCAAATACCTGTACTTAGGTCAGTGGTACCCCCGCCCAGAGTGGAGCTGATGACTGAAGCCCCCCATACACTGTAGATGGCCGTCCATTGTCCGGTTAGCATCGTTCTCGCCTGACTGTCTCGTACACAGAAGCGCTGTCCACTCCTTTCACCAAGGATCCAAACCTGGCCATGCCTGACCCCTATCTCTTACGGGAGACCCCCATATACTTTACACTGTCCTCCGAGCCCCTGATATTGCGTGCTATAATGAGGTGCGGTTCTTCATTTATATGGCGTCTGTCTCTTCTAGACTTCGTGCCGGTCACCTTCATGCTTCCAGCCGATTACAACTTATTCGTAGAAGAATTTCGGAAAAACCCGTCCAGCACCTGGATCATGAAACCTTGTGGAAAAGCCCAAGGAAAAGGGATATTCCTCATCAATAAGCTGTCCCAGATTAAGAAGTGGTCCAGGGACAGCAAGACATCCTCGTGAGTGATAGAAAATCCCACTGCCATTATTCTTATAGTGTCCTAAGAAGACGTCTCCATACACCATGTAGTGGCCATTCTTAGGTACTGCAGCACAGCCCTATTAAAAATGAATGTGATCAGAACTGCAGTACCTACTAGTGGTCACTACACGGTGTAGAGAGTCAGAACAGCACAGCTCCGTACACCGTGTAGTGGGCATTCACAGGTACTGCAGATTGTTTTTTATTAAAGCGAATGTGATCTGAACTGCAGTACCTACTAATGGCAACTACACTGAGTACAGAGCGGGAACAGCACAACACCAAACACTGTGTAGTGGTCTTTTTTAAGAACTGCAGCTTGGGTTTTATTAAAGCAAAGGTGATCTTAACTGCAGTACCTACTAATGGCCACTACATGGTGTAGAGAGCTAGAAGAGCACAGCTCCATACACTCTGTAGTGGCCATTCTCAGGTATTGCAGTTCAGATCACATTCATTGTAATAGGAGCTGAGCTGCAGTACCTGAGAATGGCCATTACACAGTGTAGAGAGCTAGAACAGCACAGCTCCATATATCATGTTGTGGCCATTCTCGGGTACTGCATCTCAGCTCCTATTAAAATGAATGTGATCTGAACTGCAGTGCCATCTAATGACCACTACACGGTGTATGGAGCTGGGGTGTTCCTGCTCAGTGAACTTCATACTTACAGGTATACCGTAGTAGGAGCATCAAACAGTGAATCAAGTGGAGTTCAAGTGTTGAGTGTCAGATCTGATATTAAATGAACAATGTTATACTGCTGCATGTGTATACTTACTGCTGTCGCATATTGGGGTTTAGGGTCACACAAGGAGGAATGTCAGTGTGCTCCCAGCGCCCCCTAGTGGTGTCTGCAGGCAGTAAGAATGTTTTCATTTCAGGGTTATCCAACTTTGGGGACTTTCGCTTAATATACATGTATTGGGGTTCAAAATAATTTTTGCAGACTGGCTCCATTAAAAAATGCTGCAACATTTGCCTTTTATGGCCCCTGGTTTCTCTGTTTATTGCTGGCTGCTGAATGAGTGAACTGAGAATCCATCAGTCAGCTCACTATAATGGCCGGAGTTTTAAACTCTTATTTCTGTCTTTTTTCTGAGCTCCTTCCAGGTGATTTATACCTGCAGACCACATCAAAGGTGACTGTGCTGGGCAGCAAAGCTCTTGTGAAGGCCAAACGGTGCAACAAATCTCCAATAGCCCCAATGCATACATCTAAGTAAAGAAAGCAAAATGTTCTTAAATGGACAACCCCTTTAACTGGATTAATGTATGTTTGTCCTTAGAGGCAGGCAATAACCCGATTGGGGAGAGTCTGTAACACACAGCCGTATCCCCACTGTAATGGCGGCGATATAAAGAACCTTAGCTCTTTGCAGTTAACCCTTTGCATTCTGTTCAGTTCCATTGTGTGATTGGGAATCTCTGAAGGGGTTGGGGCCCATATTCACAATGGTGAGATACTCCGGGATCAGGGATGAGCGGATGCATGGACGTCCAGATCCCCCTGCTGCGTCCTGCTAAGTGCATTTGGTATCAGACCTTTCAGCTGTATTTGGTGAGTTTTGTTAGGGACTCGTAAGTGTGAGGACCCTTGACGTGGGTTTCGAGCTTGTGCGTTTTGGCCAAAATATCTACCAATTACTCACGTTATCATTCATAATTTTTTTGCACTTTTTTATCTTTATACAGTGGGGCCCTGGGGGCGTCTGTCCTTTGCGATGCATGTATATAGTGCTGGGACGCCCACCTGGTTGAATAGTATGGGCATGATCAATAGGCTGCTGTCACACTTGGACTAAGGGGAATGTCCGGCTACTATGCGTGACAGTAGAACCTGTGATCTCTGACCCTTTATTGATTAGAGGTTACGGCCTTCTTATGACTATAGATCTCTTTGACCTAGAACAAATAAAGTTTTCACTATGCTAGATCAAATAGGACTTAGAACCAAGTAGACTTTTGAAAGACTAGTGCACTCTTGGACTAAGGGGTATATCCAGCTACCGTGCATGACAGTGATGCACGGAGCAACTATGCCTGGCACACTATACGAAATAACAGACAGGGAGACACCATGAGGACAAATACAACTGAGTGCCTGCTCAAATGGAATGGGGGAGAGGTGACCTCCTGCACTCACCTGCGGCTGTGCCCTGATCTCCCTACCATCCCTATATGAGTTCTTTGAACCTGTCGCCGAACAGGATTCTTAGTCCCTCGCTGGCCGTGATGTTAAACCTCAATAAGGAATGGCCGGCAGACGCACTAGTCCTAACCACTGCAATAAAGACAACAAAAGAGGAAGGAAAGACAGACAGGGGAAACGAGCAGCAACTTCACGCCTGCTACCACAATTCCTTGGCAGCAGATGGCTTGGCAGAAGTCAACTCTCCAGAATAGCACCTTCACCTCAGGTAGACTAGCCAGGAATGACGTTCAGTCACCAGCAAAGCATGCTGGATCCATGTGACCATATAAACGGGATGGGAGTATTCACAATGTAGCCACACCTGGTAAAGAAACTAAAGGATTCGGCTAGCAGTAGAAAACTGATATTAACTCTTGAACTGCCAAAGGAAAGAAACACATTTAAAATTGAGTCTCAATAAAGGAATGAGACAGAGGTCCCAAACCAGTCACAGGTCTCCCAGGTAAGAGAGACTATTGAGACAGCTAGATACAGAGTGTTTGTATCATACGGGCTTGTGTGACTGACGTCCTATGGGAACCTCATCTGTGTGCATATAAAAACCACCAATCAATCACCTCCCCCATGTTATGGCAGGTTGAGAGTGATTGTAGTATCGGTATTATGCACTTGTGTTGCCTTTATCACTCGGCCTGCTGCGTCCTACTAAGTGCATTGAATATCGGACATTTATAGCTGTTTTTGGTGATTTTTCTGAATTTATGTCTTTGTAGTGCTTTTTTTTGTCCATAGAGGCAGGCAGTAACCCCATTGGGGTGAGTCTGTAAAAGTCAGCTGTACCCCCGCTGCAATGGTGGAATTGCAGTTAACCCTTTGCATTCTGCAAACCATGCTGATTGCTTCATTTAGTTCAGTTCAATTGTGTGATTGGGAATCTCCTGAAAGGATTGAGGCCCATATCCAGAATGAGCAGACGACCCAGGATCAGAGCTGAGCGGACCCGTAGACGTCCGAGACACTGAGTGCTCAGGACAGACCCCAGTTCTGGTTCTCTCATCTCTGCCCAGGTACGTCTGGCCATATTTCCTGCTGTTATGGCTTCTTGGGTTTTCCTTAATCACTGCCAGGCTAATGACTTGTCATGTAGGACATATTATATATTGCAGTATATGCGGTAAATATAGTGCAGTATTTTATAATAATAAAAATTGTGTTTTTCAGGTTTGTATCTCAGTCTTCCAAGGAAGCCTACGTCATCTCTTTATATATCGATAATCCTTTACTGATCGGCGGGAAGAAATTTGACCTTCGCCTATATGTGCTTGTGACGACATACCGGCCGCTCAAGTGTTACATGTAAGTCATGGTCACTAATGGATGTGTGATGTAGAAACGTAATCTATTAATGTATTTTACTAAACTGGTAATAGCTCAGCAAATCTGCCCTGGAAAGAAGAGCCTAGCTTCTAAAATGCCACCTATGGTCAATGTCTAACCCTTTAATGGGCATCGCTATCTGATTGCTGGTGAGCTGTCACACAGGCAGACTCACCAGCGATCAGCGACCAGCAAGAACGCTGGAAACCAAGGTACACATCGGGTAACTAAGCATAGCGCTGTGCTTAGTTACCCGTTGTTTACCCACGTTACCTGTCGCAGCGTGTACTGTGCGGCGCTGGGCATCGGCTGGGAGGTCGTTGATCGTTGGTCTCCCGCTGTCACACACGCCGATGCTGGCCACCCAGCGGGAGACTAACGATCAAAAGACGGCCCTGGCCATTCTGCAACAATCTGCGATCAGCGAGCTGATCGTTGCAGGATGTCACACATAGCAACATCGCTACGAGGTCGCTGCAACGTCACAAGTTGCAGCGACATCGTTAACAATGTCGACACGTGTAAACCGGCCTTTATGCAGATCTTCATTGATTCTGCAAATGAGGGTGGCCCGTTCCACAGGCTCAATTACCAACCTTTGCCACCTGCCTCTATGTAGATGGACAAAGCTCACTTGTCCACTGTACAACTTCTCCCGGGGAAAAAAAAAAAGTCATGGGTTTTGATATCGTAAGACATTGCCCCTATGGGGTTAACACACAGATGCAAAAAAAAACCCAAAAAGCATATATCCGTGTTGTGCCCACCACTCATCTCCTTAGACACCATCTTGAAATGTTTTTCCCGCTCCAGGTACAAACTTGGATTCTGTCGTTTCTGCACCGTGAAATACACCCCGAGTACGAGCGAGCTGGACAACATGTTTGTTCATCTGACGAACGTCGCTATACAGAAACATGGGGTAAGGAGATGGGGTCATGTATTGGGGCAGGAGGGTTCAGAACATCTGGTATCATCTGTCCTAACCTGGAGGGCACTAGGACCCATTTATGTAAACAGTTTAAAAAATAACTGTAAATGTTGCCCCTAGTAACCAATCGCAGTGCAGCATTTCTTTCACTAGAACGGTTTAAAACATGAAAGCTGAATTCTGATTGGTTGCCCTGGGCAACACAGACTTTTATTCTTTCGGACAGTTCAATTCTGTTATCCTCCTGTCTGTACCGGGCCGGATACTGAATACAAGCTGCCATAGACCACAACGTGCAAATAGTAGTGAATAGGAATGGCTGTGACTTGTGACTTCTCTGGTGTTGTGGGTGTTACTAGTATACAGCAGGTCTTGTGGGGTGTTCCTACAAGACCTGCAGTATTTCGGGGTGTTCCCATTATACGGAGGGTCTTGTGAGGTGTTCCTGATGTACGGCAGGACTTGTGAGGTGTTCCTGATGTACAGCAGGTCTTGTAGGGTGTTCCCATTATACGGAGGGTCTTGTGAGGTGTTCCTGATGTACGGCAGGTCTTGTAGGGTGTTCCCATTATACGGAGGGTCTTGTGAGGTGTTCCTGATGTACGGCAGGTCTTGTAGGGTGTTCCCATTATACGGAGGGTCTTGTGAGGTGTTCCTGATGTACGGCAGGTCTTGTAGGGTGTTCCCATTATACGGAGGGTCTTGTGAGGTGTTCCCAGTATACAGAGGTTCTCAGTATGCGGAGGGTCTTGTGGGGTGTTCCCGATATACAACACCTCGATATACGACAGGTTTTTTTAGATGTTCCCGGTATATGGCAGATCTTGTGGCTTGTTCCCCTATGTACAGCAGGTCTTATGGGGTATTCTCAGTATACGATAGGTCTTGTGGGGTGTTGTTGATATAGGACAGATCTTGTGGGATGTTGTCGATATATGACAGATCTTGTGGGGTGTTGTCGATATATGACAGATCTTGTGGGGTGTTGTCAATATATGACAGATCTTGTGGGGTGTTGTCAATACATGACAGATCTTATGGGGTATTCTCAGTATACGATAGGTCTTGTGGGGTGTTGTCGATATATGACAGATCTTGTGGGGTGTTGTCGATATATGACAGATCTTGTGGGGTGTTGTCGATATATGGCAGATCTTGTGGGGTGTTGTCGATATATGGCAGGTCTTGTGGGGTGTTGTTGATATATGACAGATCTTGTGGGATGTTGTCGATAAAAGGCAGGTCTTGTGGGGTGTTGTTGATATATGACAGATCTTGTGGGGTGTTGTTGATATATGACAGATCTTGTGGGATGTTGTCGATATATGACAGATCTTGTGGGGTGTTGTCGATATATGACAGATCTTGTGGGGTGTTGTCAATATATGACAGATCTTGTGGGGTGTTGTCAATACATGACAGATCTTATGGGGTATTCTCAGTATACGATAGGTCTTGTGGGGTGTTGTCGATATATGACAGATCTTGTGGGGTGTTGTCGATATATGGCAGGTCTTGTGGAGTGTTCCCGGTATATGGCAGGTCTTTTGAGGTGTGCCCAATATGTAGTGGTTAGTACCAGTATCAGTGGCCATGTTTAACCCATTTTGCTGCGCAAATCACCTACAATGGACACATGATCATCAGAACTGCACAATGGAGCAATGGAGGAAGGTCTGATGAATCTGGTTCTCCATTATATGAATGGCCTGGTCACTTATTTGGGTTCTGGTGTTTTGGAGCCTGAAGAGAATTTACACTATAAGTGATCGCTACGTGTATGTATTCTTGTGTGTGTACAGTGTGTTGGTATCGTGCTGTGCTCAGATGATGCTTTCGCTCTCTTCCTTCCTTCTTTCATCCCTCTCTCGCCCGCGGCTCCTCGCTTGGTATAAGTTGCTGTTCTCTCTTCCAGGATGATTACAATCACGTCCACGGCGGGAAATGGACGGTCAGTAATCTGCGTCTGTACCTGGAGAGCACGAGAGGACGAGAAGTCACCGATAAACTGTTTGATGAAATTCACTGGATAATTGTGCAGTCCCTGAAGGCGGTGGCGGTGAGTCAGTCGGTGTGCTGGAGCCGGGCAGCTCCCCGGGTGCCGTCATATCACTGCCCAGCGAGGGCTGCGGACGACCGCGGGCGGTGACACTCTGTCATCAGTAATCAGGCTGAAAGTCATAACACTGCTGATTAGTGGGAAACCGCAGCAGCTCTTTCATTTTTCTCTCCTTCCTTTCTTTTTTCTCACACTCTCTCTTACATTCTATCTTTTTGTTATCTTTTTCTTTTTTTTTCTGTGATCTAAAATGTATCTTTATTCTCACTTTTTTTTTTTTCCTTTTTTTCTTTCTTTTTATCTGATCTTTCTTTCTTTCCCTCTCTCTTTCCTTTTTTTATATCTTGCTTTTATATCTTTGTGTTATTTTTTCTTTATCTTTCTCTCTCCCTCCCCCGCTCGTGCTCTCGCTTGCTTTCTCTCACTCTGGTGCTTTCTCTCACTCTGGCGCTTTCTCTCACTCTGGCGCTCTCCCCCTCCCTGGCTCGCGCTCTCCCCCTCCCTGGCTCGCGCTCTCCCCCTCCCTGGCTTTCGCTCTCCCCCTCCCTGGCTCGCGCTCTCCCCCTCCCTGGCTCGCGCTCTCCCCCTCCCTGGCTCGCGCTCTCCCCCTCTCTGGCTCGCGCTCTCGCGCTCTCCCCCTCTCTGGCTCACGCTCTCACGCTCTCCCCCTCTCTGGCTCGCGCTCTCCCCCTCTCTGGCTCGCGCTCTCCCCCTCTCTGGCTCGCACTCTCCCCCTCTCTGGCTCACGCTCTCCCCCTCTCTGGTCCTCTTGCTCTCTGGTCCTCTTGCTCTCTGGTCCTCTTGCTCTCTGGCCCTCTTGCTCTCTGGCCCTCTTGCTCTCTGGCCCTCTTGCTCTCTGGCCCTCCCTCTTTTGCCCTCTTGCTCTCTGGCCCTCTTGCTCTCTGGCCCTCTTGCTCTCTGGCCCTCCCTCTTTGGCCCTCTTGCTCTCTGGCCCTCTTGCTTTATGGTCCTCCCTCTCTGGCCCCCTTGCTCTCTGGCTCTCCCTCTCTGGCCCTCTTGCTCTCTGGCTCTCTCTCTCTGGCCCTCTTGCTCTCCCTCTCTTGCCCTTTCGCTCTCCCCCTCTTGCCCTTTCGCTCTCCCCCTCTTGCCCTCTCGCTCTCCCCCTCTTGCCCTCTCGCTCTCCCCCTCTTGCCCTCTCGCTCTCCCCCTCTTGCCCTCTCGCTCTCCCCCTCTTGCCCTCTCGCTCTCCCCCTCTTGCCCTCTCGCTCTCCCCCTCTTGCCCTCTCGCTCTCCCCCTCTTGCCCTCTCGCTCTCCCTCTCTTTCCCTTTTGCTCTCCCTCTCTTGCCCTCTCGCTCTCTTGCCCTCTCGCTCTCTTGCCCTGTCGCTCTCTTGCCCTCTTGCTCTCTTGCCCTCTCCCCCTCTTGCCCTCTCGCTCTCTTGCCCTCTCGCTCTCTTGCCCTCTCGCTCTCTTGCCCTCTCGCTCTCTTGCCCTCTCGCTCTCTTGCCCTCTCGCTCTCTTGCCCTCTCGCTCTCTTGCCCTCTCGCTCTCTTGCCCTCTCGCTCTCTTGCCCTCTCGCTCTCTTGCCCTCTCGCTCTCCCCCTCTTGCCCTCTCGCTCTCCCCCTCTTGCCCTCTCGCTCTCCCCCTCTTGCCCTCTCGCTCTCCCCCTCTTGCCCTCTCGCTCTCCCTCTCTTGCCCTCTCGCTCTCCCTCTCTTGCCCTCTCGCTCTCCCTCTCTTGCCCTCTCGCTCTCCCTCTCTTGCCCTCTCCCTCTCTTGCCCTCTCCCTCTCTTGCCCTCTCCCTCTCTTGCCCTCTCCCTCTCTTGCCCTCTCCCTCTCTTGCCCTCTCCCTCTCTTGCCCTCTCCCTCTCTTGTCCTCTCCCTCTCTTGCCCTCTCCCTCTCTTGCCCTCTCCCTCTCTTGCCCTCTCGCTCTCCCTCTCTTGCCCTCTCCCTCTCTTGCCCTCTCGCTCTCCCTCTCTTGCCCTCTCGTTCTCCCTCCCTGCGCTTATTTATCTTTACTCTCTTCTTTCTTCCTTTCTCTTTCTTTCTCATTCTCCATTTGCTGAACACAACTATTGTTCCTCAATTATCAAATGGGACCAAAATAATGTCCATGTGCCCTCCGCTGACACAGTATACAGATTGGTTTACCTTTTTTTAATACTGTAAAGATTAATACTGATATACAACATTGTATTGCTTTACTTCCTCAGTACAGGCCAGGTGTAATGTGAACAGGTCTTGATCCCTTATTTTCAGAGTGTTTGATGATTTTTTTTTTATCTACTCTGTCATGTTGCAGCACCATATACATGGGCAACGATGTGGTGTAAATGACATGTAGTGAACTACCGGTGAGCATCCAGCAGGTGGCGGCAGTACAGCGGTCGGTAAAGCGACTGTTTGCCGCAGCTGCAGCATTAGCAGACGGATCTGACGCCAGAATGTTATTCCAGGCGGCGGCTCATGCGGTTGGTGGTAAACAGTATGTAGGATATAATTATACACTGCTGTTCGAGCACTTATGTGGTTACCTGTGACCTACGTACATGTGTTTGCTGCAACCGCAGGGTCCACAGTCACTGACAGTTGGGGATTCTGGATCCTATCGGAGAAGCCGATCCCAAATCACTGGGTACAATGGGAGAAAATCACAGGATAAGCTGCAATTAGAGGGATCGTTAATGGGCCTTATTCTATAGCATCTCTCCCCTCTCTGACCCTCTTTAACCCTTTGATCGCTGCAGTCATGATCAGAAGACTCTCCCCTTTTCGATGGAGTCATCTTTTCATAGGACAAGCCCTTTACAGGAAAACTAAACCTATAATGTGAATTGATTCTATCTGACATATGTCCGTCATCTTGGCCCCTTTTTGACATCAGACTCTTGTGCTTGGGGTCACTGTCTTCTTCGGAGCCTCAGCAGGTTTTCTTAATTATACTCCAATAGTTAGAGTTGTAGTCTTCTAGGTTAATTGACTCCTTCACTTAATTAAGTCCTTTTATTGTTTAGTGTAAACAGCTCAGTTCCAGGTCTCTGTGTCTCCATGGTAACAGACTACAAACTGCAGTTCTATGAGTCTCCATGGTAACAGACTACGAACACACTTAGTAGACATTGTACTTCCTTCCATCTCCTACTTTTCTTTCTTTTAAGTTTGTACATTGTACAACACTGCAGCCAGTCATCTTCTAGTCGGACGTTCCGGAAAATAGAGAACAATACCTGGCATTAGAATTGTTAGACATGAAGATATTATGTCTTGAGAAGTAACAACCCCCTCCCCACGTTGCTCATTATCTTCACCACTCAGGGTTTCACCACAGGATCTGTATGGAAGTTACACCTTTCTGAAATCCCATAGAGACGTCACTGGTTATAAATCGCAATATTTGGTGCTTTCTTCTGGTGTGTTGACCGCAATCCCATGTCTGGCGGCAGGAAAAACTGGCAGCAGGTGCATTAGGATCATGGGCGTCCATAGAAATCTAGCCTTGATCTTTGGCTGTGGACTATACCTGGGCGGTGAAGTGTTAACAAAGCCTTTCTGACAACCGATATTTATAACATGGGGTGTTAAAATGATAGACGCATATAGGGGGTTGTTATTTGTGGGAGCCAGGGCTGAGGAGTCAGTAAGACAAGCATCCGACTCAGACTCCTCAATTTCCTTGAAACTGACTCCACCAAAATGGACTCCGACTCCACAACCATGGCTGTGAATCCAGTAAGCCAAACATCCAACTCCGTCTCATTAATTTCCCTGAATCCGACTCTAACTCCACCAAAATGGAAACTAACTCCGAGTCCACAGCTCTTGTGGGAACAAGTCATTTGTGGGATGAGCAAAGGCCAAAGGTGACAGGAAGGGGAATAGTCGGGATTGCATGGCAGCTGCTACAGGAGAAACCGCTGCCTTTTTGCTCCGGACCAACGTAAAAAGGGAAACCGTAACTTTTTAGATGTTTCTTAAAACTAAACTTTTAACAGCTGTTTCATATACTTTTCAAGCACTTCAGATATGAAAAGAGTGGGAAGACCCCAGCGATCACTGAAATGACATCTGAGAACTGCGCGGGACGGGAGGCCGCAGCACAGTAATTCCTGCTTGAGCCTGTGCACTGCGGTGTATGGATTCAGTAGAGAACCTGTGGCTGTGTTCGACAAGCCACGCATTTTTCAAGGGTCTTTAAAATGATCGGTGGGCATCTCTCAATCCGGGCCGCCACCGGTAAAGCCTGAAAAAACATCTGAAAAAAAATAAGATTAAAGTTTACTTATAGAATATTGCAATTCATTTTGCCCCAGTGCACACTCCCGAGCTTTGTAGTGTCATCCAAACCCTTCCTCCGGTCTCCTCCCCCATACACATGGACGCTCGGCTTGGGTGAATGTCCATATTTTTTCTATTGGGCAAAATGAATAAAGTTTATTATGCCTTTTCCATACAGAGCAGTCAGTCTTGCTAAAATCTGCAAGGCCTTAATATTATAATATAATGTTTGATATCTTTAGTTGTTTAAGCTCTTTTAATGTGTTTTTCATTATTATATATTATATTTTTTCTAATTTTTTTTTTTAGCCAGTGATGAATAACGACAAGCATTGCTTCGAGTGTTACGGCTACGATATCATCATCGACGACAGGCTGAAGCCGTGGCTGATTGAGGTGAGGCTCATCCTCCCCCTTAATATTCCATGGATTAGACAATAAGACATATTAACTTTGTTGCTACTTTATTGGATTGTGGAGATCATTTTTATATTTTGAGTTAAAAGGGGTTGTCCACTACTTTTTTTTCTAACATATTCTGCAGCGCTTCACAATTCAGATGTTCATATTTAAACAACCATAAGAAACAGTTATCAGAAAATACAATACAATACTATACAAAACATAATACGATACAATAATTAGAGCAGAATAATGACAGCCCCTGCTCATAAGAGCTTACAGTCTAACAATGAGGTGGTGGGTGACAAAGTACAGGTGCTTATTTACAATGATGGTATAGTCAACTTGAGGAGATGGGGAACAGATAGGAGCAGTATATGTGGCCACCAACCATTATTTGTGATCCACTTGGGACTGGTGGAGCAGATAGGCTATGTTTGGATGACTTTGACTAGGGATCATGATAAGCCGCCCTAAAAAGATGTGTTTTTAGGGATCGCCTGAAACTATGTAAGTTGTGGATACACCTAATTTGTTGGGGTAGAGCATTCCAAAGAATTGGTGCAGCTCGGGAGAAGTCTTTGAGCCGGGAGTGGGAGGTTCGGATTAATACAGAAGTGAATCTAAAGTCACTTCCAGTGTGAAGAGAATGGCTGGGGTGATAGACAGAGATGAGGGTAGAGATGTAGGGAGGTGCTACACTGTGAATAGCTCTGTTGGTGAGAACCAGCAGTTTCAATTGGATCCTATAGTGTATGGGCAGCTAGTGCAATGACTTGGATAGAGCAGAAGCGTCTGAGTAATGGTCAGCTAGATGGGTGATCCTGGCTGCTGCATTAAGGATGGACTGGAGAAGAGAGAGTCTAGTGAGGGGGAGGCCAATTTAAAGAGAATTAGAGTAGTCAAGGCGGGAGTGAATCAGGGCCACAGTGGGGGTTTTTGTGGTTTCCAAGGTGAGAAAGGGGCAAATTCTAGAGATCTTCAGGTGCAAGCGGCAAGAGCGAGCGAGAGATTGTATATATGGGGTGGAGGAAAGATCAGAGTCAAACATAACACCCAGAGAGTGGGCCTGCTGACTAGGCGTTATCGTGGAGCCGCACACTGAGAGAGAGATGTCAGGTTTAGGGAGGTTAGTGGAGGGTGGGAGCACAAGAAGTTCAGTTTTGGAAAGGTTGAGTTTCAGATAGAAAGCAGACATGATATTGGAAACTGTGGTTAGACAGTCATTGGTGTTCTTTATTAGAGCGGGAGTAAGGTCAGGGGAAGAAGTGTATAGTTGTGTGTCATCAGCATAAAGATGGTATTGAAAGCCAAATCTGCTGATAGTCTGTCTAATAGGGGCTGTGTACAGAGAGAAGAGAAGAGGTCCAAGGACTGAACTCCGGAGGGACCCCAATAATGGGAGGAAGAGGGGAAAAAGTGGAGCCAGCAAATGATACACTGAAAGAGCGGTCAGAGAGATAGGAAGAGAACCAGGAGAGAGCCGTGTCCTTGATGCCGATGGAGTGCAGCATGGAGAGTGGGAGATGGTGGTCAGCAATGTCAAAGGCTGCAGAGAGGTCAAGGAGAATAAGCAGAGAGTGGTCACCATTACGTTTTGCTGTCAGAATGTCATTGGTCATTATGATGAGGGCAGTTTCTGTAGAATGTAGGGGTGGAAACCAGACTGTAATGGGTCTAGAAGAGAGTGAGTGGAGAGGTAGTGGGTGAGGTGTGAGTACACCAGGTGCTCCAAGAGTTTAGAGATGAAGGAGAGATTGGAGACTGGTCTGCAGTTGTTTGTGCCGGATGGGTCGAGAGAAGTTATCATTAGTAATGGAGTAATGATAGTGTTTGAAGGAGTAGGGGAAGATGCCAGAAGAGAGGGAAAGGTTGAAGATTTTGGTTAGTTGAGTGGTGAAGACCAGAGAGAGAGACTGGAGTAGGTGTGAGGGGATGGCATCAGTGGTGCATGTGGTGGGACGGGAGGAAGAGAGGAGCCTGGAGACTTCTTCTTCTGTGACTGGGTCAAAAGTGGAGAGTGAAACGGAGGAGATGTGGGAAGGGGTAGGGGTAACAGCGATTTGAGGTTGGGAGTTGATTTCCTGATGGATGTTTTCTATTTTTTAGTGAAGTAAGAAGCCAGATCATCAGCACTGAGGTCAGTGATAGGGGCCTGCACTTTAGGACTGAGGAGAGAGTGAAAGGTGTCAAAGAGTTTTTTTGGATTGTTGGATAGTGAGGAGATCAGGGTGGTGAAGTACCGTATATACTCGTGTATAAGCCGACCCGTGTATAAGCCGACCCCCCTACTTTTGCCCCCAAAAACTGGGAAAACTTATTGACTCGCGTATAAGCCGAGGGTGGACTCCAGCACAGGTATACAACCCCCAGCAGTGAGGTATACAGCAGCCTCCCCAGTGGTAGTATACAGCAGCAGCCCCAGTGGTAGTATACAGCAGCCCCAGAGGTATATACAGCCCCAGAGGTATATACAGCCCCAGAGGTATATACAGCCCCAGAGGTATATACAGCCCAGAGGTATATGCAGCTCCAGAGGTATATGCAGCCCCATATGCAGCCCCAGAGGTATATGCAGCCCCAGAGGTATATGCAGCCCCAGAGGTATATGCAGCCCCATAGGTATATGCAGCCCCAGAGGTATATGCAGCCCCATATGCAGCCCCAGAGGTATATGCAGCCCCAGAGGTATATGCAGCCCCAGAGGTATATGCAGCCCCAGAGGTATATGCAGCCCCAGAGGTATATGCAGCCCCATATGCAGCCTCATATGCAGCCCCAGATGCAGCCCAGAGGTATATACAGCAGCAGCAGCCCCAGTGGTATATACATCAGCAGCCCCAGTGGTAGTATACAGCAGCCCCAGAGGTATATGCAGCCCCATATGCAGCCCCAGAGGTATATGCAGCCCCATAGGTATATGCAGCCCCATAGGTATATGCAGCCCCAGAGGTATATGCAGCCCCAGAGGTATATACAGCCCCATAGGTATATGCAGCCCCAGAGGTATATGCAGCCCCATATGCAGCCCCAGAGGTATATGCAGCCCCATATGCAGCCCCAGAGATATATGCAGCCCCATAGGTATATGCAGCCCCATAGGTATATGCAGCCCCAGAGGTATATGCAGCCCCAGAGGTATATACAGCCCCATATGCAGCCCCATATGCAGCCCAAGAGGTATATGCAGCCCCATATACAGCCCATATACAGCCCCATATGCAGCCCCATATGCAGCCCCATATGCAGCCCCAGAGGTATATACAGCAGCAGCCCCAGTGGTAGTATACAGCAGCCCCAGAGGTATATGCAGCCCCATATGCAGCCCCAGAGGTATATGCAGCCCCATAGGTATATGCAGCCCCGTAGGTATATGCAGCCCCAGAGGTATATGCAGCCCCAGAGGTATATGCAGCCCCATAGGTATATGCAGCCCCATAGGTATATGCAGCCCCAGAGGTATATGCAGCCCCATATGCAGCCCCAGAGGTATATGCAGCCCCATAGGTATATGCAGCCCCATAGGTATATGCAGCCCCAGAGGTATATGCAGCCCAGAGGTATATACAGCCCCATATGCAGCCCCAGAGGTATATGCAGCCCCATATACAGCCCCATATACAGCCCCATATACAGCCCCATATACAGCCCCATATGCAGCCCCATATGCAGCCCCATATGCAGCCCCAGAGGTATATGCAGCCCCAGAGGTATATGCAGCCCCAGAGGTATATGCAGCCCCATATACAGCCCCATATACAGCCCCATATACAGCCCCATATGCAGCCCCATATGCAGCCCAGATGCAGCCCCAGAGGTATATACAGCAGCAGCAGCCCCAGGGCTGTATACAGCCGCAGCCCCAGGGCTGTATACAGCCGCAGCCCCAGGGCTGTATACAGCCGCAGCCCCAGGGCTGTATACAGCCGCAGCCCCAGGGCTGTATACAGCCGCAGCCCCGGAGGTATACAGGCCCCCCATCAAGTTCCAGGGCCCCCCCCACCTTGCGCGCAGCCTGTAAAGGAAAATCATACTTACCAGTGTCCAGTCGCGCCGTCCGCAGCTGCCGACATGACGATCCCGGGCTCCATTCAGCGTCTTCCGGCTTCCGACTTCCTGTGCGCGCGGGCAATGACGTCATTGCCCGCGACTACAGGAAATGCGGAAGACGCTGAATGGAGCCCGGGATCGTCATGTCGGCAGCTGCGGACGGCGCGACTGGACTCTGGCAAGTATGATTTTCCTTTACAGGCTGCGCGCAAGGTGGGGGGGGGGCCCTGGAACTTGACGGGGGGGCCTGTATACCTCCGGGGCTGCTGCGGTATTTTTTTATTTTTTTTTATATACTCGCGTATAAGCCGAGGGGGGACTTTTCAGCCCAAATTTTGGGCTGAAAAACTCGGCTTATACGCGAGTATATACGGTAAGTCTGTTTGGCGAGGTGAAGGGCAGAGTTGTAAATTCTCAGCATAAATTTATAATGAATGAAATTTTCTGGTGTGCGGGTTTTCCACCATAGACGTTCAGCGCTCCTAGAGCATCGCTGGAGGAATCGAGTTTGTGATGTGAGCCAGGGCTGTTTCACTCTGTTCCGCCCTAACTGCCATGAAGTAACTGCAAGCCACTTAGCATTCATTGCCACTTTGCATGATATGCCACTGGTGCAAACCCTAACATGTGTACCCCTTAAGAATGAACTAAATTTATAGGGCACACTAAAGAATCAGGTGAGGGGGATTGTGGGAAGTCACATGGTATCAGGTAATTAGTGAAAATAACCACTACCCAGGTTTTCTCACAGGATTACAGATATCAAGGTATTATTTAACCCCTTAAGGACCGAGTCACTTTGCAGCTTAATGACCAGACCATTTTTTGTAATTCTGACCACTCTCCCTTTATGAGGTAATATCTCTGGAACGCTTCAACGGATCCTAGCGATTATGAGATTGTTTTTTCGTGACATATTGGGCTTCATGTTAGTATTAAATTTAGGTCGATAATTTTTGCATTTATTTGTGAAAAAATAAAAAATTTGGCAAAATTTTGAAAATTTAGCAATTTTCAAATTTTTTATTTTTATTCTGCTAAACCAGAGCGTTATGTGACACAAAATAGTTAATAAATCACATTTCCCACATGTCTACTTCACATCAGCACAATTTTGGAAGAAAAAAAAAAATTTGGTAGGACGTTATAAGGGTTCAAAGTTCATCAGCAATTATTCATTTTTCCAGCAAAATTTACAAAACCATTTTTTTAGTGACCACATCACATTTGAAGTCCCTTTGAGGGGTTGTACATGACAGAAAACACCCAAAAGTGACACCATTCCAAAAACTGCACCCCTCAAGCTACTCAAAACTATATTCAAGAAGATTATTAACCCTTCAGGTGCTTCACAGGAACTAAAATAAAGTTGAAGGAAAAAATGGACATTTTAATTTTTGTAACAAAAATGTTCTTTTAGCCTCAATTTTTTCATTTTCACATGGGCAACAGGATAAAATGCATCCTAAAATTTGTTGGGCAATTTCTCCTGAGTACACCGATACCTCATTTGTGGTCATAAACCACTGTTTGGGCGCACGGCAGGACTGAGAAGGGAAGGAGCGCAATTTGAATTTTAGAGCCAATTTTCCGTTCAAAAAGTGAAATGGCGCTCCTTCACTTCTGAGCCCTGCCGTGCGCCCAAACAGTGGTTTATGACCACATATAAGGTATCGGTGTACTCAGGAGAAATTGCCCAACAAATTTTGGGATGTATTTTATCCCTTTGCCCATGTGAAACTAAAAAAATGTAGGCAAAAATACATTTTTTGTGAAAAAAAAGTGTTTTTTTAATTTTTATGGATGAATTTGTGAAGCATCTGGGGGTTCAAAGTTATCACTATGCATCTAGATACCTTCCTTAGGGGGTCTAGTTTCCAAAATGGGGTCATTTGTGGGGGAGCTCCAATGTGGAGACACACGGGGACCCTCCAAACGCGACATGGTGTCCGCTAACAATTTGAATGGAAAATGAGCTCAAATTGTTAGCGGACACCATGTCGCGTTTGGAGGGTCCCTGTGTATCTCCACATTGGAGCTCCCCCACAAGTGACCCCATTTTGGAAACTAGACCCCCGAAGGAACGTATCTAGATGCATAGTGAGCACTTTGAACCCCCATATGCCTCAGAAATTCATCCGTAAAAATGAAAAAGCACTTTTTTTTCCACTAAAAAATTATTTTTTCATTATTACGGATCAATTTGTGAAGCATCTGGGGGTTCAAAGTACTCACTATGTACCTAGATATGTTCCTTTGGGGGTCTAGTTTCCAAAATGGGGTCACTTGTGGGGGAGCTCCAATGTGGAGACACACAGGGACCCTCCAAACGCGACATGGTGTCCGCTAACAATTTGAGCTCATTTTCCATTCAAATTGTTAGCGGACACCATGTCGCGTTTGGATGGTCCCCGTGTGTCTCCACATTGCAGCTCCCCCACAAGTGACCCCATTTTGGAAACTAGACCCCCAAAGGAACATATCTAGATGCATAGTGAGCACTTTGAACCCCCAGGTGCTTTACAAATTGATCCGTAAAAATGAAAAAAGAAACTTTTTGTGGAAAAAAAAGTGCTTTTTTCATTTTTACGGATCAATTTGTGAAGCACCTGGGGGTTCAAAGTGCTCACTATGCATCTAGATACGTTCCTTTGGGGGTCTAGTTTCCAAAATAGGGTGACTTGTGGGGGAGGTCCAATGTGGAGACACACAGGGGCTCTCCATACGCAACATGGTGTCCACTAACAATTGGAATTGTTAGCGGACACCTTGTAGGATATAAAGAGCCCCTATGTGCCTAAACATTGGAGCTCCCCCACAAGTGACCCCATTTTGGAAACTAGACCCCCAAGGATTATATCTAGATGACTTTGAACCCCCAGGTGCTTCACAAATTGATCCGTAAAAATGAAAAAAGAAACTTTTTTGTGGAAAAAAAAGTGCTTTTTCATTTTTATGGATGAATTTGTGAAGCATCTGGGGGTTCAAAGTGCTCACTATGTACCTAGATATGTTCCTTTGGGGGTCTAGTTTCCAAAATGGGGTCACTTGTGGGGGAGCTCCAATGTTCAGGCACACAGTTAGGGTCTCTCCATACCCGACATGGTTTCCGCTAACAATTGGAGCTAATTTTCTATTGAAATTGTTAGCGGACACCATGTCGCATATGGAGAACCCGTGTGCCACCAGCAGAAGGGCAACTGGTAGAGTTGGGGTACAGCACCAGAAAATGCCGCCTCTAATGAATGCGCTATTTTCTTGGGTGGCTGTGGGTTTAAATTTAGAGCGCGGGGGACCCACAACATTTGGGTCTCTCCACGCTGAGGATTCCAGTCAGCCAGCTACCAAGTTGTACATGGCTGGCTACAAAAAATACAGCGAAGCCCATTTTTTTTTATTTCTAGAACTAATTCTAGAAAAAAAAAATGACGTAGGGCTCCGCCATATTTTTGGTCCAGCCAGGTACAACTTGGCAGCTACAGACTGCCAGCAACCCCCAGCTGCCTCGTTGTACCTGGCTGCAACCAAAAATACAGCAAAGCACATTTTTTTTATTTCTAGAACTAATTCTAGAAAAAAAAAATGGCGTAGGGCTCCGCCATATTTTTGGTCCAGCCAGGTACAACTTGGCAGCTACAGACTGCCAGCAACCCCCAGCTGCCTTGTTGTACCTGGCTGCAACCAAAAATACAGCGAAGCCCATTTTTTTTTATTTCTAGAACTAATTCTAGAAAAAAAAATGACGTAGGGCTCCGCCATATTTTTGGCCCAGCCAGGTACAACTAGGCAGCTGGGGGCTGGAATCCTCAGCATAGAGAGGCCCAAGCGTTCTGGGCCCCCCATGCTGCGAATTGCAGCCCGCAGCCGCCCCAGAAAATGGCGCATTCATTGAAGCGCCATTTTCTGGCGCTGTACCCATGCTCTTCCAGTTGCCCTGGTGCCGGTGGCAAACTGGGTAATAAAGGGGTTAATGCCAGCTTTTTATTGGCAGCTGGCACTAAGCCCGAGATTCATAATATTGGGCCAATGTTAGACCCGCCATTAGGAATCTCTGGTAAGTAGTCAATAAATACACACAGAGAAAAATATTTTTATTAGAAAAAAAAAACAAACAAATTTTGGACTCCATCTTTATTATAAAAAGATCCGACGTAGTCCACAACGAAGGTCCCACGACGCTCGATCGTTTCTGACGGGATCCCCATGCAGGGGATCGGGGATCACCATGCAGAGGGATGGGGGATCAGGGATCCTCATGCCGGGGGATGGGGGATCCCCATGCAGGGGGATGGGGGATCAGGGATCCCCATGCAGGGGGATCAGGGATCCCCATGCAGGGGGATGGGGGATCAGGGATCCCCATGCAGGGGGATCAGGGATCCCCATGCAGGGGGATGGGGGATCAGGGATCCCCATGCAGGGGGATCAGGGATCCCCTGCAGGGGGATGGGGATCAGGGATCCCCATGCAGGGGGATCAGGGATCCCCATGCAGGGGGATGAGGGATCAGGGATCCCCATGCAGGGGGATCAGGGATCCCCTGCAGGGGGATGGGAGATCAGGGATCCCCATGCAGGGGGATCAGGGATCCCCCTGCAGGGGGATGGGAGATCAGGGATCCCCATGCAGGGGATCAGGGATCCCCCTGCAGGGGGATAGGGGATCAGGGATCCCCATGCAGGGGGATGGGAGATCAGGGATCCCCATGCAGGGGGATCAGGGATCCCCCTGCAGGAGGATGGGAGATCAGGGATCCCCATGCAGGGGGATCAGGGATCCCCATGCAGGGGGATGGGGGATCAGGGATCCCCATGCAGGGGGATCAGGGATCCCCATGCAGGGGGATGGGGGATCAGGGGTCCCCATGCAGGGGGATCAGGGATCCCCCTGCAGGGGGATGGGAGATCAGGGATGGGGGAGGTCTTACCAGTCGGCGGTGAGAGGAAGCCGGAGGACGCAGGCAGGAGGACGCAAGCGGGAGGCGGCGGCGGCAGGAGGAGGTGAGTACCGGCCACCGGCGGTGGCGGGGGGCCGGGGACAGCGGGGGGGGGGCCCAGAAACTGCAGGGGACGGGGAATAGCGGGGGGGCCCAGAAAAAGCAGGGGGCGGGGGATAGCGGGGGGGCCCAGAAACAACAGGGGAATGAGCGGGAAGGGGGGGGCGGGCAGATGAAACAGCGGGGGACAGGGGGATGAGCCGGGGGGGGGGGAACAGACACAGTGGGGGACAGGGGTATGAGCGGGGGGGGCAGACACAGCTGGGGGACAGGGGGATGAGCGGGGGGCAGACACAGCAGGGGACAGGGGGATGAGCGGGGGGCAGGAACAGCGGGGGACAGGGGGATGAGCAGGAAGGGGCAGACACAGTGGGGGACAGGGGGATGGGGGGGGGTGATACACATCAGAGGGCACAAGCAGGGGATATGTGCAGGAGCCGGGCACAGCTGACAGCCCGGCTCCTGCAGAGATCATGCAGTGAAGTGCTGACATTCAGCACTTTCCTGCGCGATCTTGATGTGATCGGTCGGTCAGATTGACTGACCGATCACATCGCTCTGAGTGAGGGGACCCCTAAAAAGGGTCCCACACCTCTGCCCCTGACCCTCAGCTGTCACTGACAGCTTTTAGAATTGAACTGTCACTGTTCGTTTAGAAGCAGTGACAGTTCAAAGCCATGACGAGTATACTCGTCATGATGCGGGAACTGACATCTTTTCATGACGAGTATACTCGTCATTAGTCGTAAAGGGGTTAATTATACTTCCTATGACCTACATGTCCATATAGATGGTTTAGGAGGGTTGATCCTACTGAAAGGTGTTCTTTAGCATAATTAGTAAATTGGGAGGGAGGTTCAGGTTTAGGATTTTCCTTTCTTGGTCAGAATGGAGAACAGTTACAAAAAGTATCTCTCAATCTGGAGGACCTGTACTGTCTTACCTTTACACATTGATATGAATGCACATGGTATAATACCTCATTTCACCTGCGGGAGTGCTGCATGGAAAGGCAACACAGATAAACCATTGATATGAATGCACATGGTGTAATACCTCATTTGACCTGCAGGAGTGCAGCAGGGAATGTAAACACAGATAAGCCATTGATATGAATGCACACGGTGTAATACGCAAATTGTCACTTCAATAAAAAAGTGGATGAACTCTAGCGCCACCTTTTGGTAGCAATCCTCAAAGTCATAGTCGACTCTTTAACAAGTCTTTTAATATGACCAAGGATTTGTGCCAGATCAGAACTACAGATGGTGTGTTTCAGGGTAACTGCCCCTCATCAGTGTAGTGTGTGGGATATTCTGATCTGGCTGTATGAGAGGCTAAGATGAGATCTGGGGAACTAGCTATCTACCTTCTGGAGAGGAGTTTTCCTGCAGCCATAAGGACACAGATAAGTTGATAAGGAGACTTAAAGCACCAATGCTTCTCTGGGAAATATGCAAACTGTCACTTCAATGAAGAAGTGGATGAACTCTAGCGCCACCTTTAGGTAGCAATCCTCAAAGTCATAGTCAACCCTTTAACAAGCCTTTTAATTGGACCAAGGATACCTCATTTCACCTGTGGGAGTACTGTAAGGAAAGTAAACACTTACTGCCTAGGTTTGATCACAAAAGTCAAGGATGACGACACAACTCCGGTCACTTAATGGACTCCGGTGTATGCCGGTCTTAGCGAGGAAATAATCTAAGAGGTTTTAATAATGATGTTGTGTCTCCGAGTGAACGTCCTTCCTGCTCTCTTCAAAGTCCGGAGAACACTTTAGCAGTTTTTCCTATTTTCAGTCTTTCTTTTTTTAGATGTCTTTTCCTAATATTCCACATACGTAGCTGACACGCCTGAATGTTATTACATGTGTCACCAGCCCCGATGTGATCACACATTTCCAGTATCTAGGAATAGGTTATAAAAGTATCTCAATGTGCCGTACAAACAGCTTATTTGTAGCAAGTAACCATGGAGATACATTAATTTAAAGTCATTGTCTAGCACTTAGATATTGATGTTCTATCCTTAGGATATCAGATTTTAAACCAGCACCTCCACATATCAATGGTTTTCAGGTCCCACAAAGTGCAGCACAGCTCCATACACCGCGTAGTGGCCACATACAGGTACTGTGGCTCCATACGCCGCATAGTGGCCACTCACAGGTACTGAGGCTCCAGAAACTGCCTAGTGGCCATTCACAGGTACTGAGGCTCCATACCAAACGTAGTTGTGGTTTTACTACTGCTGTCCACATCCCATATCAATAGGAATGGAACCGCAGTACCTGTGAATGGCCACTACGCGATGTTTGGAGTCTCAGGCTGTGAATGGCCTCTGTGGTGTATGGAGCCGTAGTACCTGTGAATGGCACTATGCAGTGTATGGCGCTGCAGTACCTGTGAACGGCCACTATGCAGTGTATGGAGCCACTGTACCTGAGAAGGGCCACTATGCGGCGTGTGGAGCCCCAGTACCTGTGAACGGCCACTACATTTGGTATAGAGCTGCAGTACTTGTGAATGGCCATTACGCGGTGTATGGAGCTGCAGTACCTGTGAATGGCCACTACGCGGTGTATGGAGCTGCAGTACCTGTGAATGGCCACTATGGTTGCTTATGGAGCTGCAGTACCTGTGAGTGGCCACTATGCAGTGTATGAAGCAGCAGTACTTGGAAATGGCTACTACACCGTGTATTGAGCTGCAGTACCTGTGAACAGCCACTATATGGTGTATGAGGCTGCAGTACCTGTGAACAGCCACTATACGGTGTATGGAGCCACAATACCTGTGAATGGCCAATATGCTGTGTATGGAGCCTCAGTACCTGAGAAAAGCCACTTCTCATGTATGGAGCCGCAGTACCTGTGAACAGCCACTGCGCGGTGTATGGAGCTGCAGTACCTGTGAACGGCCACTATGAGGTGTATGGAGCCGCAGTACCTGTGAATGGCCAATATGCTGTGTATATGGAGCCTCAGTACCTGAGAAAAGCCACTTCTCATGTATGGAGCCGCAGTACCTGTGAACGGCCACTGTGTGGTGTATATAGCTGCAGTACCTGTGAACGGCCACTACACGCTGTGCAGTCTTGGCTCTGTACTTGTAGGGCTTGAAAACAGCTGATCAGTGGAGCTGCCGCTTGTCAGATTTGCATTTTTCTGATGTTGATGATGTACCTTAAGGATAAGGTCATCTCTCTGTAATTTCTGGACAATCCCTTTAAATACATTGCCACAAGGATGTACAATGTTATACTGCTGATTGTTTCCCCCTCCACCAGCAATATTGACATTTCATGGTTCTGTATTTGACAGGTTAACGCGTCTCCATCTCTCACGTCAAGCACAGCCAACGACCGCATCCTGAAATACAACCTGATCAATGACACGCTGAACATCGTTGTCCCGAATGGGGAGATCCCGGACTGCAAGTGGAATAAAGTTCCCCCAAAGAAGCCCTGGGGAGCTACGAAATCCTGTAAGACGCCATAGTCGACTGCATTTTCTGCAGAAAGCGCAAGGGGTTAATCTCCTGTCCATCAGTTTTATCTTCTGCTGGTGACTGACTCGAGCACCGCCCACTTACCAAATGGGCGGGATCAACAATGTTGTGTTTTATTGTAGACAGGGTGGAGGGGAGAGGCTCCTGCTGCAGGTGGTGGTGGTGAGAAACAGGAGAATGGGGACGTGGCTGTGCTCCTGAGACACAGGATTTCTTTATACAAATCTCAGTTTTATCTTTCTTCTCCTTCAATCTTGATTCAGTGATGGCAACCAGGAGCAATGTCTGTGCCCACTGCCATCACCGATTTCTCCCCCACAGTATCAGCCTGCCCTCTCCAGGATGTCCCCACTATGGGTGCACAGTGCTTGGAACTGTCATGGGGGCACCATGGCTGCAACTGATATTGGGGGACCAACAATTTTGCTGTTATGGGGATGGGGTGTCACAGCTGTAATGGGGGGCATTGCAGAAACAGCTGTCTTAAGGGGCGCTGTGGCTGCAACCTTCATGGGGCGCCACAGCGGTAATGGGGGTTGTTGCGGATGCAGCTATTATGGGCGGCACTGCTGCTGTTATGGGGGGTATCATGGGTGCAACTGTGTTGGGGGCACCACGATTCTACTGTTGGGGCACCCATGATTCTACTGTTATGGGGGCACCACATCTGTATTAGAAGGAGCGCAGGTGTAATAGGAGGGGCACCACAGCATAAGGGGGGTGGGCCCCGCAGCTGTAATGGGGGGGCACAGCGTAAGAGGGGTGGACCTCGCAGCTGTAATGGGGGGGGGCACAACTGTAAGGGAGGGTGTGTGTCGCAGCTGTAATGGGGGGATACAGCTGTAATGGTGGGGAGCCACAGCTGTAATGGGAGAGGCTACACAGCTGAGGGTGGGCATCGCAGATGCAGCTGTCATGGGGGGCACAGCGTAAGGGGGGTGGACCTCACAACTGTAAGGGGGGTTGGACGTTGCAGCTGTAATGGGGGGGCACAGCTGTAAGGGAGGGTGGGCGTTGCAGCTATAATGAGGGGGCACAGCGTAAGGGGGGTGGACCTCGCAGCTGTAATGGGGGGCACAGCTGTAAGGGAGTGTGGTGTTGCAGCTGTAATGGGGGGATACAGCTGTAATGGTGGGGAGCCACAGCTGTAATGGAAGAAGCTGCACAGCTGTGAGGTTGGCATCACAGATGCAGCTGTCATGGGGGGGGGGGCGCATCGGCTATAGCTATCACAGGGGGCGCCACTTCTCCAACTGTTTTGGGGGTGCCAGGCTGCAGCTGATGGGGGGGCACGATTCTACTGTTGGGGGGGGGGGGGCACCACAGCTGTAATGGAAGGGGCGCAGGTGTAATGGGAGGGGTTGCACAATTGTAAGGGGGTGAGCGTTGCAGCTGTAATGGGAGGGGCATCATAGCGTAAGGTTGGTGGGCCTCGCAGCTGTAATGGGGGGCACAGCTGTAAGGGAGGTTGGGTGTCGCAGCTGTAATTGGGGGACACAGCTGTAATGGTAGGGAGCCGCAGCTGTACTGGGAGAGGCTGCACAGCTGTGAGGGTGGGCATTGCAGATGCAGCGGTCATGGGAGGCGCATCGGCTATAGCTATCATAGGGGGCGCCGCTGCTCCAGCTGTTTTGGGGGTGCCACTGCTGACACTGGAAATGTTCACACGCTCCCCTTACTTCTTTTTCCCTCTTTTGCAGCCCAGTTCCAGTTCTAGACTCTTCCAGCTCATCCACCCTCTCTTTTGTATTTCCTTATGTCTTATTGTAGATATGATGAGGAGGCGGCTCAGGCCGACGGGACAGAACGGGACCTGAGGACCCGACCAGGACAGACGCTTGGATTCAAAGGCGGCCGAACCAGAGACCCCGGGAGATCGGCCCCCACAACCTGGAAGTAACCGGCTGATGGGGAAATCGGGGTGAACGTCTACAGGAAAGGAGCAATAAGTCGCCAAAAATGGAAAAAAAAACACCAAAAAGTCCTGGACTCGAACAAGAGAGACTGAGAAGGAAGATATTGATAAGAGGAATTTATTGGGAAGTGTGACACACAAAGCAATGGCCAGATAATGCAGAGGAACAGGAAGAGCACTGTGCGCAGGGAAATGTCTTCCTCTCCAGTCTGGAGGAACTATAGAAAAATGATGTATTTATTTATAACAGACTTACTGTACGGATACAAAGTCCTTTTACTTTACAGGAAAAATGTGAAAACCGTTTTGTAATACCTCACTGCTAGGCTGAGATCTGATCAATGAAAGATATCAGGAGGCTGCACTACTGAGGGCTGTGTGACCGCCTGTGCTGGTGTGTTGGTTGTCATGGAGACGGTACGTCAACAATACATTAATATTTACATTCCGTGGGTATGAACGCTCATTTGGATTCACATAGTCATGTTATCTTGCATTCGTAGTAGTGCAGCCTCAGGCTTCAGGCCTGTAACTGTTAACGATCATATCTTGGACTAGAAGGAAGATATTAAAAGACGGTTTTCACATTGTTAATGTGCAGTAAAAGGTCTGTGTGCAGGTGAGGAAAAGGGACTGAGTTCTAGATGGCGGTTTTTGGTCATAAGTTTGCATAGGAGCCGTATACATTTTTATTCATGGCTCTTTGTAAAGTTGCTTTGCTGATTGCATGAAGCAGTGAATCTGCAGAAAAGATTACTCCTAACCAGCCAGACGCATGTCCACCATGTGCATGTATTGCCACCGCTCCAGCCATGCATGCACACTTCCATAGAAGTGAATGGAGCAGTGGTCACGTGTGCTTTCCCATAGAAGTAAATGGAGCAGTAGTCACTTGTGTGCTCTCCCATAGAAGTGAATGGAGGAGTGGTCACTTGTGTGCTCTCCCATAGAAGTGAATGGAGCAGTGGTCACGTGTGCTCTCCCATAGAAGTGAATGGAGCAGTGGTCACGTGTGCTCTCCCATAGAAGTGAATGGAGCAGTGGTCACGTGTGCTCTCCCATAGAAGTGAATGGAGCAGTGGTCACTTGTGGGCTCTCCCATAATAATAATAATAATAATAAAACTTTATTTGTATAGCGCCAACATATTCCGCAGCGCTTTACAGTACAATGGTACATATAAGAAAAATATACAGAAAGGTAATGCAGAACAGTAGTTGCATACAATAAACATAGAATCAACTCAGGAAATACAATAAAAAGGCAAAAAAATGAAGGTGACCCTGCTCGAAGGAGCTTACAATCTAAGACGGGAAGTCATGGAAGTGAATACAGCACTGATTGCTTGTGTGCAGTACCATGGAAGTCAATAGAGCAGTGGTCATTCATGTGCACTTCTGGAGAAGTGGTCACTCGTGTGCTCTCCCATAGAAATGAATGGAGCAGTGGTCACGTGTGTTCTCCCATAGAACCTAATGTAGACGTAATCACTTGTGCTCTTCCCTAGAAGTGAATGGAGCACTGATTCCTTGTGAGCAAGTACCATAGAAGTGAATGGATCAGTGGTCATTCATGTGCTCTCCTGGAGAAGTGGGCACTCGTGCTCTCCCATACAAGTGAATGGAGCAGTGGTCACGTGTGTTCTCCCATAGAAGTGAATGGAGTAGTGGTCACTTGTGGGCTCTCCCATAGAAGTGAATGGAGCAGTGGTCACGTGTGCTCTCCCATAGAAGTGAATGGAGCAGTGGTAACTCCTATGCTCTCCCGTAAAAGCAAATGGTGCAGTGGTCGCTTGTGTGCTCTCCCTTAGAAGTGAATGGAGATGTGGTCACATGCTCTCCTATAGAAGTGAATGAAACACTGATTGCTTATGTGCAGTACCATAGAAGTGAATGGAGCAGTGGTCATTCATGTGCTCTCCGGGAGAAGTGGGCACTTGTGTGCTCTCCCATAGAAGTGAATGGTGCAGTGGTCGCTTGAGTGCTCTCCCTTAAAAGTGAATGGAGATGTGGTCACTTGCATGTTCTCCTTTTCCATTCACACAGAGAAGACAGGACCCCACTCATGATAGGTGGGGGGTTTCCAGTGATCCTGTAGATAGGTGATTAATGGTGGAGGGATAACCCCACGCCATTATGTGCCTCTGTATGGGCCCACAGGAGTGCATGTACATTGGGGTGTAGATGCATTGAAGCAGTAAAAAATTAGATTTATTACATTAGACTTTGTAAAAAAAAATAAATGACAAATGCAGCTCAGCTGCATGGACTCGCAGAGCTCTGCTATATCAGTTGTGGACACGTGGCGAAGACGTTGCAGACAACCTTACAGGGAGCTATTCATCCTAGTGACTCTCCTTGTCACATTGTATAAGTATGTGCCCCCTTGGGTCCCTTTTCTCCACGTCTTCCCCTCTTATTTCTACAGTAGCGGCTGAAGATTTCCAACATTCATCCCCAGCTCAGATCCATCATACTCTTCTGGCGCTGACATCTACAGGAGGCGAATGTTATTTTACAGGAGGACGGAGTCCATTGTTCGGGCTGGAGGGTCTGTGTGATGTTCAGCGTGTAAATAAACAGCTCAGCGGGACACGTCTGGCTCTGATTTACGCATAAAATCTCTGCAGATGACGCTCATTACGGCTGGAAAACTTTGTAGAAACTTTACACTCTTAGATTTTGGTGGCTTCTATAATTTTGGTTTACTGCAGCCACCACTAGGGGGAGCTCACTGAACTAAGGCACTGTAGATGGGCAGAGAGCTCCCCTAGTGGTGGCTGCAGGAAATCAAAATTATATAAGATCATTTTTATTATAAAATAAAATATTTATATAACAATACTATAAAAATGGTGCAGCACATCAGATCCAGGTCATTTTTAACCCTTGATTCTTGGTAGATATGACTGAGTTATTCTCAGGTCAGGACTGTGGAACCTAAGGTATTGTCTTTTCACATGGTGCAATTGCCCTTTTATTTCCAGAAACACCTCCCTGCAGGCTGCATGCTTTACTCACCCTCCCTGATCCGGCGCTGAATCTCATTGCTTGGACCTAACGGTACAAGCCCATTGGCTGCAGTTCTGTTCTATACGACATCAGCTCTGCAGACAATAAAAGACACTGGAAGCAGTTGTGGACCTGGGGAGGGGAAGTAAAGCATGGGGTGGATTGGTGGTGTGCAGGAATCGATGACAATTTCAATGGCATTCCAGTAACGCAGTCTTCTCTCCCTGGGTATTGCCCTTAAGTATTGGGCTAGACTGTGGCCAAAGGCATCATTTACGGTGCCAGATAGATACTGCTCAAGGACTTCACACAATAGTATGCACAGTGGCATTACCCAAAAAACATAAAGACACAGATCCACCCAGCTTGGTCCATCCCGCCTCTCCTCACCGTCTGGCAGCCTCTTCTGATTGATATCCAAATCATGCACCTGCGCAGAGGCTTCTCCTGATCGCGCCTGCGCACTGTGCTCTGCCCTGCTGCGGGCAGAGCTTAATATTAATCTATGCATCCCTGGCTCTCAGGGTGACGTCTTCTATGTCATTCATATCCCTGGATGAATCTCGCACTGCTTGCTTCTGGGTCCGCTTATTGATCTTCATGAATATTCGATGCACTGAATTGCAACATCCAATCACAGACGCCCACTGTTTGTGAGAGAGCTTGTGATTGGCTGTTGCACTCAGACTGCGCCCCCACAATCTGTACCGATGTCTGTGCTTGGTTGCCATATACATTAGTGTATGGCAACCAACCTGCTGTCATGTGTGTAAAATAATGGAAAAAAATGCATAGGGGTCCCTGTATTTTTCATTCTCACCACAGATATCCTATCATATGGGTATCCTACAAATATGGATACAAAGTTGCACACTCCTTTAGATGTTTGTGATGCAAGGTTTATTATGAACAGTTAATGGCCACAGATGTCAACGCGTTTCGGCTTTAACCAAAGCCTTGATCACGACAATTGGCAGGTGTGGGTCATGGAATGTTCTAGAATAAGATTGGAAAGGGGCGTCTTTCCTTGGTGGCGAACGCTCGATTAAGGTGGTTTGCTTTATTTCAATAATTCCCAAATGGGGATAGGCGTTTTTCAGCACGGTCCTTCTTTCAGTGATAGGTCCGCCCCCGTCAGAGTCCTGGTAGGAATGATAAAGGACCGTGCTGAAAAACGCCTATCCCCATTTGGGAATTATTGAAATAAAGCAAACCACCTTAATCGAGCGTTCGCCACCAAGGAAAGACGCCTCTTTCCAATCTTATCCTAGAACATTCCATGACCCACACCTGCCAATTGTCGTGATCAAGGCTTTGGTTAAAGCCGAAACGCGTTGACATCTGTGGCCATTAACTGTTCATAATAAACCTTGCATCACAAACATCTAAAGGAGTGTGCAACTTTGTATCCATATTTGTATTTACTGGGATTGAAGAAATCCTGTTAGTTGGCACCTCCACTCACCACCTACGCGGTGTGCACACCATTATACCCTATTGACTATTATATATGGGTATCCTAGACGCCTGAACATTACCAATCTGGACTTTATGGGTATCAAAGACACCTGAACATTACCAATCTGGACTTTATGGGTATCAAAGACGCCTGAACATTACTAACCTGGACTTTATGGATATCAAAGACGCCTGAACATTACCAATCTGGACTTAATGACAGCTGTCAATACTCAACTGTCATTAACCCCCTTCTACATCGGGGCATTGGCAAGAGCTGGGCAAGCACCAGGATTTGTTGCTTCTAATGAATGCACCAAATTTTTTCTCACCTTGCACTCACGTGAGTTTGACACCAGTGCTCCTCTACCGAGGCTAGAGGATCCGGTGGGTTTCAGTCAGGTCTCTCAGTCGGCCACATGTTTACAGGTCACTTTAACTGGATATTAAAGGGGAGACCGAGTTCTAAACACCTTACTAGTTACTACATAATTAGCGTTATATTTTTTTTTTGTCGGTGAGCGGTTTAGATCCAGTGAGAGGATCACATTTACCTCCCGCTCCTTCCTTCCCTTGTGCTGGCGGCACAATCCACTGCAGAAACATGCAAGGAATGTGACAGAAATGCCTCTTACCTTGAACTCCTTGTGTGCACAGTGAGGCCGTCTGCGAGCCCCGGAGGGGGTTAATAATTAATTTACACCGAAACTTTTTACTGCCTCCACCAACAATGGCTCTGATAAAGGAGAACAATAGCTCGCAGCAATCTCTATTTGATATGTAAATCTGATTTTATATGAGAAAAGAAAAACTTATTGTTCGGCTGCACGCACAATCTTACGTCCCTAGTTATCTGATGGTCGTTTTTATTTTTTGTTCTGCATGCTTAGTACCAGATAGATCTGTAATAATTTATCTCCCCCTTATACCTTTTCCTGGTAGTTGATTGTTTGCAACACTTAGGTTGTGAAGATCTTGAGACAGCTCGCTGGTTTTACCCATCATGAGATGTTTCTTGTGTAATGAGACTCCTTTTTATTAGTTAAGTTAAACCAGATGATATTACTTGTCACTAAGTGGAAGGATTACTTTCTAATTATGGTAGATTTCAGCTGCTATAATATGTAGAGAAAACTTCGGCACTTTATTATTTTCCCATTGAATGACTATTTTACTTCTGGGCACCGACCACAGTGCAGCAGACCTTAATTGAATAGTGCAGATTTCAGCTGCTGTCATGACATTCCACCTCTTTCTTCATGTATTCAAAACCTTTTACCAGTGTCCTCATTATTATGCATAACAATGTATGATCATCTATGGTTTTTTTTCTTTGCCTGCATGGATTGGATGGGTTGTTACTGACATCCGGTGTGAAATTGATAGTCAATAGAATTCTTAGAAATATATTTACTTAGAAAAATTGGTGGTGTTCAATACTTATTTCATCCGCTGTACATCACATAGTCGGTTGGAGTGTCTCTCCTTCCCGCCTCCCAACCAATATGGACATCATGGTCTGCAGGGGTGTAACTGTAATAGGTATAGGTGTGGCAATTGAGAGGCCCAAAATGTCCCTTTGTCCCATATGAAAAAAAACATTACCTGTCATAAGTGGGGGTCCTTTTGGAGGTTTGGGGCCTAAGCATTTCACGTTACGCCAATGGACCGTGCAACCATGTGGAACCGGCCTAACTCTTCCGGAATATCTTGAAGTCTCCCAGAAAAACACTAGAATCTGAGAGTCCTCCGTGGTTGATACCTTGTAATGACTAACTGAAAAGAGGGTAAACATAGCAAGCTTTCTAGACCTATGGCCTCTTCATCAGGCTGGTAATGGCATAAATTCTGAAGACACACACATATATGTAAATACAGGGTGGGATTATGCAGTAAATACGACAGGTGACATGAAACAGAATAGTGGTCAGTCTACTAGTACTAGTATTAGGGGAGACGGGGCAACAACTCAGAACTGGGATGAACTCTCATCGCCATACACTAAAGGAAAGAAGGACAGATTTACCTGCGCCTAAACACTTTTGTAGACCCGATCACACAATATTTGATATGAAAATACTAGTTCTGAAAGATAATGTTACATCACAGAGAATCAGGAGAATGGGAATATAAACTGATAATGAACTTTAACACATTTAAAGCAGGAATAAATGTCTCGCATGGATTTATGTCTTTCTACATTCATTGAGGAATTTTCAGGTATCGGACCAACCACTAATCAAAGGCCAATAAAACTATCTGTGGCTCTTATCTCAGAACTCTGATTTTACCTCCCCAGCTGCTCTCTCCCCCCTCCCAAAACTGACCACTATTCTATTTCACATCACCTGTCGTATTTACTGCATTATCCCACCCTGTATATGTATATATATGTGTCTTCAGAATTTGTGTCATTAACATCTTCAGCTCATTCAGGGGTGTGGGGTCATAGGGGTACAATCTGTAACGAGGGGAGATGTGGATTGGTTAAAATCATTTAAAATTAACTGAAATTGAGAAACCAAAACCCCCCCAAAAAAAGGTCCAAACTTTTTTTTTTTTTGGCCATGCACTTGTCCCCTTTTCCCACGCCTTCTGTTATCTGCCGGAGAAGCTAGTGGTGAGCGTCCTGCCTCCCGAACCATCTGTCCCTTTCAGCTGCTCTTTTCATTTATTCCATCATCCTGGCTGGCGCACGTGAATCTCCTCTCGTCACCCGTCACCGCCGCTGCCAGGCGGCAGAACAAAACGTCTCTTGATCACATCAAAGATTGGGCTGCGTTCTAGATAGAAAAAAAAAAACCTGCTTGAGCCGTGAGATCACAGGATGCGAGATAAGTGAGACCTGTCAATGAAAAAGGAATAAAAATAGCCGCGGCGGAGATGACAATCCTCAGAGTTCCCTGCCGGAAGATGAGCACTCAGAAAATGACAGAAGGGAAATCTCCTACCGCTGTATCAGATTAGAAAAACATGGCTGCTTTCTAGCAGAAACAGCGCCACTCCTGCCTACAGGCCAAGTGCGGTATTGCAGCTCAGTTTTTGGTTTGGTATCAGCCAAGAGTTTGCAAATCCACAACAAAAATTCCATTTCAATGTGGGTTTTCCATAATACAAGTAATGTAGATCTACATCTAAAAATGCAAGTATGCCACATGTTTGAAATGTGAAATTTCTCCAATCCAACGGGTCGTCCACAGGACAAACTGACATTGCACTTTCCATATCGGCACGGCCGATCGGTTCACTTTACAGACGTACCATCAAATGTTGTAAAATCCTAAACGTGGCGCTGTAAAATGCGTTGGGATTTCTGCCAGGAATACACAGGTGAAGTATACTGCCGGTGCGCCCTGTAGTAGCAGCATGAAGGCTGTGTACTGACGAGCTCGCTCTGCAACTGTCCCAGGAGCTCAATGTGTGAATTTGTGTCGGGCATTGTTCTCGAGATGGATGCAGATCCAAAGCGTTATATACGGCACGGCCCATCAGTATGTCCCGCGTGTGAATGCAGCTTTAAGGTGCCTGAACGCACTGGAAAAGTCACCTTAGGATGCGTGCACACAGTCCGGAGGAGCTGCGTGTTGGGTGCAGCTCCTCCGGACCTGAGGGAAGCCGCGGGTGGCCGCAGGGAGACCGCAGCCGCCCCGTACTCACCATGTGCAGCGGGTGCTTCTCCCTGCAATCACTCGATGGGAGCCGCTTCCAACTCCGCAGCATGAAATAAACATACTGCGGAGGTGTGGACTCCCGGCAACCCGAACCGCAGCTCCAAAGACGCTGTGCGCGGGTTACGCATAGTGAGGATGGGATTTCTTGAATCCCCTCCACTATGCTAGTACTGTACGACGCAGCGTTTTGGACGCAGCACAAAACGCTGCGTCTCCTGATCGTGAGGATGCACCCTATGCTGCCAATTTAGAAAGAAACAAATATAACCTGTATGTGGGGACTCCAGACTCCTCCAGGATCCTTTTACATTGGGTCACCCTGGCTATTAGAGACTGTGGGGGCACTCTAGTCTTCATTACAAGGCACCCTGGCTGGAGAGTGAGGTGATTCGGTTATTATTATGGGAACACCTTGGCTATTATGGACTGTGGGGCACTCTGGCTTTAAGAATACGTCCGGGACCCTGGTTATCATTATGAGGGCACCCTTTCCTGTGGTGGCACTCTGGGCATCATTATGGGACCATCCTGACTATTAGAGACTTTGGGGGTGCTCTGGTCATTTGGGGTACCCTTTCTTATGGTGGCACTCAGGTCATCACTACTGGTGCACCATAAATATTAGCACTGTGGGCGCACTCTTTCATTATGGGAGGACTTTTCCTGTGGGGGCACTCTGTCTATTAAATAGTGTAGAGGCACTCTGGCCATCATAATGAGGTCACCCCAGCTATAAGAGACTGTGGGGCACTCTGGTCATCTATGGGTGTACCATATGTGGCATTCTGGCTATTAGAGACTGTGGAGGCACTCACGTCATCATTATGAGTTCACCCTGGCTATAAGAGACTGTGGAAGCACTCTAGTCATCTATGGGTGTACCATATGTGGCATTCTGGCTATTACAGTCTGTGTGGCACTCTGGTCATCTATGGTGTACCATATGTGGCATTTTGGCTATTAGAGACTGTGGGGCACCTGGTCATCTATGGGTGTACCATATGTGGCATTTTGGCTATTAGAGACTGTGGGGCACTCTAGTCATCATTATGAGGTCACCCTGGCTATAAGAGACTGTGGAAGCACTCTGGTCATCTATAGGTGTACCATTTGTGGCATTCTGGCTATTAGAGACTGTGGGGCACTCTAGTCATCTACGGTATGGGTGCACCATATGTGGCATTCTGGCTATTAGAGACTGTGGGAGCACTCTGGCCATCATTATGAGGTCACCCCGGCTATTAGAGACTGTGGGGCACTCTGGCCATCATTATGAGGTCACCCCAGCTATAAGAGACTGTGGGGGCACTCTAGTCATCTATGGGTGTACCATATGTGGCATTTTGGCTATTAGAGACTGTGGGGCACTCTAGTCATCATTATGAGGTCACCCTGGCTATAAGAGACTGTGGAAGCACTCTGGTCATCTATAGGTGTACCATTTGTGGCATTCTGGCTATTTGAGTCTGTGGGGCACTCTGGTCATCTATGGGTGCACTACATGTGGCATTCTGGCTATTAGAGACTGTGGGGCACTCTGGTCATCATTGAGGTCACCCTGGCTATAAGAGACTGTGGGGGCACTCTGATCATCTATGGGTGTACTATTTGTGGCATTCTGGCTATTAGAGACTGTGGGAGCACTCTGGCCATCATTATGAGGTCACCCCGGCTATTAGAGACTGTGGGGGCACTCTGGCCATCATTATGAGGTCACCCCGGCTATAAGAGACTGTGGGGGCACTCTGTCATCTATGGGTGTACTATTTGTGGCATTCTGGCTATTAGAGACTGTGGAAGCACTCTAGTCATCTATGGGTGTACCATATGTGGCATTCTGGCTATTACAGTCTGTGTTGCACTCTGGTCATCTATGGGTGTACCATATGTGGCATTTTGGCTATTAGAGACTGTGGGGCACTCTAGTCATCATTATGAGGTCACCCTGGCTATAAGAGACTGTGGAAGCACTCTGGTCATCTATGGGTGTACTATTTGTGGCATTCTGGCTATAAGAGACTGTGGGGGCACTCTGGTCATCATTATGAGGTCACCTGGCTATAAGAGACTGTGGGGCACTCTGGTCATCATTATGAGGTCACCCTGGCTATAAGAGACTGTGGGGGCACTCTGATCATCTATGGGTGTACTATTTGTGGCATTCTGGCTATTAGAGACTGTGGGGGCACTCTGGTCATCATTATGAGGTCACCCTGGCTATAAGAGACTGTGGGGGCACTCTGATCATCTATGGGTGTACTATTTGTGGCATTCTGGCTGTTAGAGACTGTGGAAGCACTCTGGTCATCATTATGAGGTCACCCTGGCTATAAGAGAATGTGGGGCACTCTGTCATCACTGTGGCTGTCTATGAGCCATGTCTGCACGGTGTTCTTCATCATAGTTGAGCACTGTGCAGCAATGGATGGCTTTGTCCAAGGCCAATGGTTTAGGTTTAGGCTTGGGGTCTTCTATCCACCCCTCCCTCCTCCTTCCCTCGTGACGTCACCGTCCCTTCATCACGTGACCGCGTTCCACAATGAACGTCAAATCGAGGCTTGGCTTTATTTACAGTCTCTGCCTTCCCGGTGACGTTTGTGGGCGGGGTTTTGTGGTGAACCAATCACCTGTCGGTAGTCGTGGTATCTGGGTGGGGCCGGGGAAGGCTGCAGCAGCTCCCGCCTGACAGCGAACCGAGAGGGGAGCGGCGGAGCCGGGGAGCCGGAGGAGCGGGAGGTAATGCGGCTGTGTGTGAGCGGGGCGGCCGGTGCTCTGTGTCAGTGGCTGTACTCACCTTTCCTCCACCTCTGCTAATTACATAGAGGTTGCAGCAGGGCATGCTGGGAGTTGTAGTTTTGCAGCTGGTCACATATTGGTGGCTTAAAAGGGGATGTCAATATCTGTGTCCCATGTTTGTGTTGTGGAGGAAACCCCTCTTACTGAGAATAGGGCAGATGATGAAGCTTCTCCCAGGACTGATACATTGACCTCTGGGGCTTGTGATGATTGACAGGAGGTGTGTGCAACAGGGGATGTAGCAGAGCTGTGTATGTGTGCAGCTGAGGATGTAGCAGAGCTGTGTGTGTGTGTGTGTGCGCAGCTGAGGATGTAGCAGAGCTGTGTGTGTGTGTAGCTGAGGATGTAGCAGAGCTGTGTGTGTGTGTGTAGCTGAGGATGTAGCAGAGCTGTGTGTAGCTGATGTGTAGTGAGCTGTGTGCGTGTGCTGTGTGTGTGTGTGTGTCATGTGATGATGATGTAGCAGAGCTGTGTGTGTGTGTGCAGCTGATGATGTAGCAGAGCTGTTGTGTGTGTGTGCAGCTGATGATGTAGCAGAGCTGTGTGGTGTGTGCAGCTGATGATGTAGCAGAGCTGTGTGTGTGCAGCTGATGATGTAGCAGAGCTGTGTGTGTGCAGCTGATGATGTAGCAGAGCTGTGTGTGTGTGCAGCTGATGATGTAGCAGAGCTGTGTGTGTGTGCGCACTGATGATGTAGCAGAGCTGTGTGTGTGTGCAGCTGATGATGTAGCAGAGCTGTGTGTGTGTGTGTGCAGCTGATGATGTAGCAGACGCTGTGTGCGTGCGTGCAGCTGATGATGTAGCAGAGCTGTGTGCGTGCGTGCAGCTGATGATGTAGCAGAGCTGTGCGTGCGTGCAGCTGATGATGTAGCAGAGCTGTGCGTGTGTGCAGCTGATGATGTAGCAGAGCTGTGTGTGTGTGCAGCTGATGATGTAGCAGACTGTGTGTGGTGCAGCTGATGATGTAGCAGAGCTGTGCGTGCGTGCAGCTGATGATGTAGCAGAGCTGTGGTGCGTGCAGCTGATGATGTAGCAGAGCTGTGTGCGTGCAGCTGATGATGTAGCAGAGCTGTGTGTGCGTGCAGCTGATGATGTAGCAGAGCTGTGGGGCGTGCAGCTGATGATGTAGCAGAGCTGTGGTGCGTGTTGCAGCTGATGATGTAGCAGAGCTGTGTGCGTGCGTGCAGCTGATGATGTAGCAGAGCTGTGTGCGTGCGTGCAGCTGATGATGTAGCAGAGCTGGTGCGTGCGTGCAGCTGATGATGTAGCAGAGCTGTGTGCGTGCGTGCAGCTGATGATGTAGCAGAGCTGTGTGCGTGCGTGCAGCTGATGATGTAGCAGAGCTGTGTGTGCGTGCGTGCAGCTGATGATGTAGCAGAGCTGTTGTGCGTGCGTGCAGCTGATGATGTAGCAGAGCTGTGTGCGTGCGTGCAGCTGATGATGTAGCAGAGCTGTGTGTGTGCGTGCAGCTGATGATGTAGCAGAGCTGTGTGTGTGGTGTGCGTGCAGTGTGATGGGAGCAGAGCTTTGTGTGTGTGTGTGCGTGCAGCTGATGATGTAGCAGAGCTTGTGTGTGTGTGTGTGCGTGCAGCTGATGATGTAGCAGAGCTTGGTGTGTGTGTGTGCGTGCAGCTGATGATGTAGCAGAGCTGTGTGTGTGCGTGCAGCTGATGATGTAGCAGAGCTGTGTGTGTGTGCGAGCTGAATGTAGCAGAGCTTGTGTGTGTGCTGCAGCTGAGATGTAGCAGAGCTGTTTGTGTGTGTGCGCAGCTGAGGGATGTAGCGGAGCCGCGTGTATGTGTGCGCAGCTGAGGGATGTAGCGGAGCAGTGTGTGTCCTCTGCACCGTTATCTGGAGGATCCATTCTCTGTCTTTAGGATCCCCCTCCTCTCCTGGTTTATGATGTGTCAGACTGCAGTTGTGACCTCTATCATCAGAGGGTGTGTGATGCAGAGGAGCCCGGTTTGTCCTTCATCATTGCTCTTGATACACTGTCTTTGTATGATCATTCATATTCTTATTAATAATCAATATACATTTTATGTAGAACTACATTCAAAATTCTTCAGGCTTTAGAGCTGAAATCTCTCAGTTCACTGTAGTATAAACTGATGCAAGAAAAGAAAAAAATTATAGATGCTGAGGGATGAGCAAAGTGCTTCAAATCATGTTTGTTCCCTGATAATCAACAGAATAGTGAGTGCAGCTCTGGAGTATAATACATGGATGTAACTCAGGATCAGTAATGTAATGATGTACACAGTGACTGCACCAGCAGAATAGTGAGTGCAGCTCTGGAGTATAATACAGGAAAGTAACTCAGGATCAGTAATGTAATGTATGTACACAGTGACTGCCCAGCAGAATAGTGAGTGCAGCTCTGGAGTATAATACAGGAGGTAACTCAGGATCAGTTAATGTATGTACACAGTGACTGCACCAGCAGAATAGTGAGTGCAGCTCTGGAGTATAATACAGGAAGTAACTCAGGATCAGTAATATATGTAATGTATGTACACAGTGACTGCACCAGCAGAATAGTGAGTGCAGCTCTGGAGTATAATACAGGAGGTAACTCAGGATCAATAATGTATGTACACAGTGACTGCACCAGCAGAATAGTGAGTGCAGCTCTGGAGTATAATACAGGAGGTAACTCAGGATCAGTAATGTAATGTATGTACATAGTGACTGCACCTAGCAGAATAGTGAGTGCAGCTCTGGAGTATAATACAGGAGGTAACTCAGGATCAGTAATGTAATGTATGTACATTGTGACTGCACCAGTAGAATAGTGAGTGCAGCTCTGGAGTATAATACAGGAGGTAACTCAGGATCAGTAATGTAATGTATGTACACTGTGACTGTACCAGCAGAATAGTGAGTGCAGCTCTGGAGTATAATACAGGAGGTAACTCAGGATCAGCAATGTAATGTATGTACACAGTGACTACACCAGCAGAATAGTGAGTGCAGCTCTGGAGTATAATACAGGAGGTAACTCAGGATCAGTAATGTATGTACACAGTGACTGCACCAGCAGAATAGGGAGTGCAGCTCTGGAGTATAATATAGGAGGTAACTCAGGATCAGTAATGTATGTACTAGTGACTGCACCAGCCAGAATAGTGAGTGCAGCTCTGGAGGATAATACAGGATATAACTCGGGATCAGTAATGTATGGATGTCTTGGCTTTGCTCCTTTCTGCACCTTCTGAATGGATTCTCTTCCATTATAATTGTGCGCTCTCCTCCATGTGGAGGACTCCAGTGGATCTTGGCCGGCTCAGTGGTGACGATGTGGTAACCTTCCTCCACTCCCAGTAACGCTGTAAATTGTGATTCATGAAGGTTAGCAACTGGTTGTAGGAAGGAGCTGGAGCTGCCGCCCTCCATGTTTCCTCACTCCTGGTGATGTCATCATCTTGGCATGAGGTAGTGGAGTGTTCCCTGCCTTCTCCTCGGTCACACATGGTGGCCATGCTTTCCTGTCTATGTTCTGGCGGTTTTATAGGGTATTTCCCTGTGTTTATGACCAGCAGCCCCTCAGGGATGTCTCACACAGGAGCATCCTATAGACACAGAGGGCTTGGAGCTGAGATACAGTTGCTGTATCGCTGGGGACGGCACCTTCCATGTCTCAGGAGTCGTAATGTAACATTATATGGCAGTTCTTAAGATGAACGGTTATCCATGCAATATGGCTTTCAATCTAGGTGATTAAGGGGAGGGGTCCTAAATTGGGACATCAAAGTTCCCTATAGACAATCCCTTATGGTGGGTTTACACGCTCCAACGTCGGTCCGATAGTGGATCCGACAACGCGGGAGCGCGCTTTTTGTGCCCGGTTTTCCAAGAATCGCATCGGCGGTGTACACGTCCCGATATCGTGATACAACGTCCCTACGATGTCTATGCCCCCCGACCCAGGAACGACCATTTAACATGGGAGTGAATGGGGGACGTTGTACTGCACATCAGAGTTGGGCTGTCACACTGCACGATCCGGCTCCAACCGGCATCCGATATCGGGCCTTTGAATAGCACGCTCATTCGACCCCCGATATCGGATTGACATCGTTCGTGCATCGTATTGGACGTTCACACATACAACGCACGAACGATATGGGGTCCAACGCACGAACCACGTGACTTTTGGTCGGAGTTGGACGCCGATATCGGGATGTGTAAACCCACCATCAAAGGTTTATTTCTATTAAAATATAGTTGATAACTTGCGAATTGATGGGGGTCCGACTATTCGGGCCCCTACTGATCACCAAAATAGGACCCTGACATGCTCTGTTGGCTCTCTGGGGCTGAGTGCTGTGCTTTACTCCCACAGGACTGGTAAATTTCAGAGACCCCCTTTAACATTGGTTGGGTTGGACCCCCTCCCGCCCCCTCAACTCATCCACAAGCTATCACCTATCCAATGGGCATCTTTGTTTTTGTTGGGGGTCTGGAATCTAAAGAGTTGACTCTTTGCAACCTCCATAGGAGCCAAGCAATCCATCAGCTGGTGTTGCCCCTGTGCAGTGTAAACAGGGGGTGAAAACAAATCGGTGCAGTGTAAACAGGGGGTCAAGACAAACCGTAAACAGACAATGCACTCCCCTTCCCAGGTCATCAGTGGTCACAGCTGTTTGTATACGAGGCATAAACTGTGTGATGTCAGAGATCAGCCGCCGCTCTGCCCTTGGGTGTTTTTTTTTTTTTTTTCTGGTTATTCGGTTTACTAATGCAATTAACCGTCGGGCATGTAACGCCTGTGACGAAGCGTATGATTGTGCTGTCGTCTGGTGTTGCAGAACTAATCCCCCGAAGATCAGAGTAAAACCCAGGACACGGCGGAGAAATAATGGCGCTCACAGCTTTCATGTCTGTGCAAAAGCACCGAGGACATCAATGGTTTAGTTATCCTTAAAGGGGAACTCCATATTCTCACTGCTATATGCCGTAGGTTCTCAAATATTAAAAACTTGAGCAAAAATATAAGTGCCCCCATTCCAGGAGTGAAAATAGTACACGGCATGCGACAGGCAACCTGCTGCAATGGCCTGCGACAGGCGGGCGGCTGCAGCGTGGCGCGGCCTGCGACAGGCGGGCGGCTGCAGCGGTGGGCGCGGGCCTGCGACAGGCGGGCGGCTGCAGCGGGTGGCGGGGGGCCTGCGACAGGCGGGCGGCTGCAGCGGTGGCGCGGGCCTGCGACAGGCGGGCGGCTGCAGCGGTGGCGGCGACAGGCGGGCGGCTGCAGCGGTGGCACGGCCTGCGACAGGCGGGCGGCTGCAGCGGTGGCCGGGCCTGCGACAGGCGAGCGGTGGCGCGGGCCTGCGACAGGCGGGCGGCTGCAGCGGTGGCACGGCCTGCGACAGGCGGGCGGCTGCAGCGGTGGCAGGCCTGTCGCCTCTCCTGGGCCTTACTCCTTTTCAGAATGTAGAAGTGGTTTTTACTCTCTTGGCCTCCCCTTGTCTGTTCTTTGTCCTTTTTTTGTTTTCTATGTCTTCATTTTAGTTAGCGCCACTTTTAGGCGCCCCCCTCCTCAGCTTCTTGCCCCCTTGTCTCGCACCTGTTTTTCTTCCATTCTGATGTCTTTTTCTTTCTCCCCACTTGTTGGTGTCAGGCATCAGTAGCGCCGCCATTGTGTGTGTAAAGAGCTCATCTGATAATAGAGAACAATGACCGCGCCGCTTCTGCCATTGTATCCCCTACTTGTGCTATGTAAGCTGAATGTACTGGTGCGCGCGCCGCATTCAATGCCATTAATCCGCATTGTATTCCTCGTGAAGGGCCATCAAGTGTCAACCTGTGGCAGAAAAGATACAGTTTAGAAAAAAATACAGCTGTTGTCCTCTGTTATCATCCAGTGTACTGTCCTGTGCAGGCTCTTTCCACATCAACACGACTGCGCCAATGTTGCGCTCCAGCGCAGGTGACCCCCAGAACAACTGTTTTTGGACCTGAGCATTGTCTGGCGGTATTATTTTTTATGTACTGTATAGTGATATTCTTTTAATGTTGCAGAGCACAAGGTTCAGCTCTTGGATTCTTGGCAGCAGTCGCCCTTTCCTTCCTTCCATGCCTTGAGTCTTGCAGTAATCCTATACAGGTGCAGATGATGTTCCATCGTAGGACACTGCCATGTAAGGGTCACATGTTTATTTCATGAAGATGGTCGGAAGTATAGTGTTATGTAGATGCGTGGCTTATCCTGAGTTACCTCCTGTATTATACTCCAGAGCTGCACTCACTATTCTGCTGGTGCAGTCACTGTGTACATACATTACTGATCCTGAGTTACATCCTGTATTATACTCCAGAGCTGCACTCACTATTCTGCTGGTGCAGTCACTGTGTACATACATTACATTACTGATCCTGAGTTACATCCTGTATTATACTCCAGAGCTGCACTCACTATTCTGCTGGTGCAGTCACTGTGTACATACATTACTGATCCTGAGTTACCTCCTGTATTATACTCCAGAGCTGCACTCACTATTCTGCTGGGTCAGTCACTGTATGTATACATTACATTACTGATCCTGAGTTACCTCCTGTATTATACTCCAGAGCTGCACTCTCTATTCTGCTGGTGCAGTCACTGTGTACATACATTACATTACTGATCCTGAGTTACCTCCTGTATTATACCCCAGAGCTGCACTCACTATTCTGCTGGTGAAGTCACTGTACGTACAGTACAGACCAAATGTTTGGACACACCTTCCCATTCAAAGAGTTTTCTTTATTTTCATGACTATGAAAATTGTAGATTCACACTGAAGGCATCAAAACTATGAATTACCACATGTGGAATTACCGTATATACTCGTGTATAAGCCGAGTTTTTCAGCACAAAAATTGTGCTGAAAAGTGCCCCCCTCGGCTTATACACGAGTCACTATACAGCTGAGTGGGGGGGGGGCCGGTGTCCGGGGGCTGGAGGAGGCAGGGGGAGGCTGCACTATGAGCGGCCGGTCACGTGGGGCGCCGCTCATTAGTGCAATGCAATATGCACGGCATCCCCCTGTCCATCAGCGGCAGGGGGAGCCGTGCATATTACATTGCTCTCCCCCAGTAGTTTATACAGGCCCCCCGATCCCCCCCCCCCCCCGTAGTTTATACAGGCCCCCGATCCCCCCCGCCCCGTAGTATATACAGGCCCCCGTAGTTTATGCAGGCCACCCGATCCCCCCCCCCCCCGTAGTATATACAGGCCCCCCGATTCCCACCCTCTATGTAGTATATACAGGCCCCCCGCGCTCTATATACAGGCCCCCGGTTGCAGCCACAGACCTGTAAGAGAATCGCTTTCATACTTACCCTCCTCGCTGTTACCCGCGCTCCTCCGGTCTCCTTCCCGCTTGTACCCGGCGCGTCCACAATGACGTCATTGTGGATGCGCCGGGAAGAAGCTGGAAGGAGACGAGGACGCGCGATGACAGTGAGGAGGGTAAGTATGAAAGCGATTCTCTTACAGGTCTGTGGCTGCAACCGGGGGCCTGTATATAGAGCGCGGGGGGCCTGTATATACTACATAGAGGGTGGGAATCGGGGGGCCTGTATATACTACGGGGGGGGGGGGGATCGGGTGGCCTGCATAAACTACGGGGGTGGGTAATCGGGGGGCCTGTATATACCACACTGCTGGGGGCTGCTGCCTGTATATACCACACTGCTGGGGGCTGCTGCCTGTATATACCACACTGCTGGGGAGGCTGCTGTATACCACACTGCTGGGGGCTGCTGCCTGTATATACCTCACTGCTGGGGGCTGCTGCCTGTATATACCACACTGCTGGGGGCTGCTGCCTGTATATACCACACTGCTGGGGGCTGCTGCCTGTATATACCACACTGCTGGGGGCTGCTGCCTGTATATACCACACTGCTGGGGGCTGCTGCCTGTATATACCTCACTGCTGGGGGCTGCTGCCTGTATATACCACACTGCTGGGGGCTGCTGCCTGTATATACCACACTGCTGGGGGCTGCTGCCTGTATATACCACACTGCTGGGGGCTGCTGCCTGTATATACCACACTGCTGGGGGCTGCTGCCTGTATATACCACACTGCTGGGGGCTGCTGCCTGTATATACCACACTGCTGGGGGCTGCTGCCTGTATATACCTCACTGCTGGGGGCTGCTGCCTGTATATACCACACTGCTGGGGGCTGCTGCCTGTATATACCACACTGCTGGGGGCTGCTGCCTGTATATACCACACTGCTGGGGGCTGCTGCCTGTATATACCACACTGCTGGGGGCTGCTGCCTGTATATACCACACTGCTGGGGGCTGCTGCCTGTATATACCACACTGCTGGGGGCTGCTGCCTGTATATACCACACTGCTGGGGGCTGCTGCCTGTATATACCACACTGCTGGGGGCTGTATACCTGTGCTGGAGTCCACCCTCGGCTTATACACGAGTCAATAGGTTTTCCCAGGTTTTGGGGGCAAAAGTAGGGGGGTCGGCTTATACACGGGTCGGCTTATACACGAGTATATACGGTATATACTTAACAAAAAAGTGTGACACAACTGAAAATATGTCTTATATTCTAGGTTCTTCACAGTAGCCACCTTTTGCTTTGATTACTGCTTTGCACACTCTTGGCATTCTCTTTATGAGCTTGAAGAGGTAGTCACCGGAAATAGTTTTCACGTCACAGGTGTGCCCTGTCCGGTTTAATAAGTGGGATTTCTTGCCTTATAAATGGGGTTGGGACCATCAGTTGTGTTGTGCAGAAGTCTGGTGGATACACAGCTGATAATCTTACTGAATAGATTGTTAGCTGCTTTTTTTTCTTGCCATAATACAAATTCTAAGTAAAGAAAAACGAGTGGCCATCATTACTTTAAGAAGTGAAGGTCAGTCAGTCCGAAAAATTGGGAAAACTTTGAAAGTGTCCACAGGTGCAGTTGGAAAAACAAGCAAGCGCTACAAAGAAACTGGCTCACATGAGGACCGCCCCAGGAAAGGAAGATCAAGAGTCACCTCTGCTGTGGAGGATAAGTTCATCCGAGTCACCAGCCTCAGAAATCGCAGGTTAACAGCAGCTCAGATTAGAGACCAGGTAAATGCCACACAGAGTTCTAGCAGCAGGCACACCTCTACAACACGGCTGCGTTCACACACTGCGCATTTTTGAGCGCTTTTTTGCTCACGCTTTTCAAAATGTGCAGGTGCGTATTGCCTGACAGCAAAGTGAATGTAAAATTCACTTTGCCATTCACACCGCGCGTATTTTCGCGCCGCGCCTTTCTGGGAGAAAGCGCCAGCCTAAAAAGAATTGACTTGTCAATTCTTTACGCAGCAGCTTCGGCGCTTTTTCCTATAAGGGCGGGCCCTGCTGCATCTGATGTCACAGAGGGGAGGAAGAATCCTTCCTCCTCCCCTCTGTGACACCTGTGACCGCCCATTTGATTTTGCAGTGTATTAATATACACTGCAAAATCAAAGTTAAAGACAAATGTATGAAAAATTAATAAAGAATTAAACACTTAACTCTCCGGGTGTTCCGGTGTCCGGGAGCCAGGAGCTGCCGCTGGAATGGCCCTACTAGGACCTGTGATGATGTCCGAGGGTGTTCCGGTCATGTGATATGTATCACATGACAGCGAGCGGCCAATCAGCACCGGAAACGCCCCATCTGACATCACAGCAGGTCTTTTTCCATCAGTGCATGGCCTTCGCATAGCTCCGGATGGCGCGACCAAGCCGGCGGAGAGGTAGGTATGAAATCTTTATTATTTTTAATACTTCTGGCTTTGTTTAATTTTGATTTCGCAGTGTATATTAATACACTGCGAAATCAAATGGGGGCGGTCACACATGGCACAGAGGGAGGAGGAACCAGGAATCTTCCTCCCCTCTGTGACGTCACTCTTTCCCCCGGCCTGTAAAAAAGCGTGGTCTGAACAGCACTGCTTCTTTTTTTGCGCTTTTTGCGCGGGTAAAAAATGCTGGTAAAAGCACCCGCACAAAAAAACGCCAAAAAAAGCGCTATGTGTGAATGTAGCCTTAAGAGGAGACTTTGTGCAGCAGGCCTTCATGGTAACATAGCTGCTAGGAAACCACTGCTAAGTACAGGCAACAAGCAGAAGAGACTTGTTTGGGCTAAAGAACACAAGGAATGGACATTAGATCAGTGGAAAATCTGTGCTTTGGTCTGATGAGTCCGAATTTAAGATCTTTGGTTCCAACGACCGTGTCTTTGTGCCATGCAGAAAAGGTGAACGGATGGACTCTACATGCCTGGTTCCCATTGTGAAGCATGGAGGAGGAGGTGTGATGGTGATGGGGTGCTACGCCAGATGACCTGGCTTCCACAGTCACCAGACCTGAACCCAACCGAGATAGTTTGGGGTGAGCTGGACCGCAGAGTGAAGGAAAAAGAGCCAACAAGTGCTAAGCATCTCTGGGAACTCCTTCAAGACTATTGGAAGACCATTTCTGGTGACTACCTCTTGAAGCTCCTCAAGATAATGCCAAGAGTGTGCAAAACAGTAATCAAAGCAAAAGGTGTGAAGAAACCTAGAATATAAGACATGTTTTCAGTTGCTTCACACTTTTTTGTTAAGTATATAATTCCACATGTGTTAATTCATAGTTTTGATGCCTTCAGTGTGAATCTACAATTTTCATAGTCATGAAAATACAGAAAACTCTTTGAATGAGAAGGTGTGTCCACTTTTGGTCTGTACTGTACATTACATTACTGATCCTGAGTTACCTCCTGTGTTATACCCCAGAGCTGCACTCACTATTCTGCTGGTGCAGTCACTGTATACATACATTACATTACTGATCCTGAGTTACCTCCTGTGTTATACCCCAGAGCTGCACTCACTATTCTGCTGGTGCAGTCACTGTATACATACATTACATTACTGATCCTGAGTTACCTCCTGTGTTATACCCCAGAGCTGCACTCACTATTCTGCTGGTGCAGTCACTGTGTACATACATTACATTACTGATCCTGAGTTACCTCCTGTATTATACTCCAGAGCTGCACTCACTATTCTGCTGGTGCAGTCACTGTGTACATACATTACATTACTGATCCTGAGTTACCTCCTGTATTATACCCCAGAGCTGCACTCACTATTCTTCTGGTGCAGTCACTGTATACATACATTACATTACTGATCCTGAGTTACCTCCTGTATTCTACTCCAGAGCTGTATTCACTATTCTGCTGGTGCAGTCACTGTGTACATACATTACATTACTGATCCTGCGTTGCCTCCTGTATTATACTCCAGAGCTGCACTCACTCACTATTCTGCCGGTGGACAAATCTGTATACACAACAACCTACACCAGCAGAATTGTGAATGCAGCTCTACAGTATAATACAGGGCGCACCTCCTTATTTAAAGGGAACCTGTCACCCGTCCCCAGGGCCTATGAAGGTAAAAGAGCCGCCTTCAGCAGCCCTAAGGCTGCATTCTGTGAAGGTGGCTCTTATGTGTAAATGATGACTTTTATAAATCTGGCTCCATACCTCTATCGAGTCAGGGAGGTACGTTCTCTCCAAGTTCTCCACTGCCTTTGTGCTGTCCATCTTCCTCCTCCTCGTTCCAGGCGCCTGCGCAGTGAGGAATCTCTGTGACTGCAAACAGTAACTGTAGAAGGGTGGCACAATGACATTACTTTATTGTATAATTAATAGTCACCTTTTGGGTTTCTAATCCATCCTTTATTATTATTTTGTCTTCTTTTGAATTATTAAAGCGCCATTGTCAGAGGGGCCTCCATACACAACTACAGGGACCGTTCACATGAGCAGTTTTTTGTCCCGCATATGCTGCGGCTACCAGCGGTTTATTTCACGCGCCACGAGTGCGGACCCGGCAATAACGCACTTGACGTCCTGATGCAAGCCACATAGGAATGAATGAACGGGGCTTGCAGCAAGTGACGCAAGTGCAGCGTTATGCGGCAGAGGCGGGACACCTGCCGGAGCGGCCAATAATCTCAAAAACCGCTCATGTGAACGATCCTGTAGTTGTGTTTGGATGCCCCTCTGACAATGGCGCTTTAATTATTATTATTTTGTCTTCTTTTGAATTATTAAAGCGCCATTGTGAGAGGGGCATCCAAACACAACTACAGGGATCGTTCACATGAGCGGTTTTTTAGATTATTGGCCGCTCCGGCAGGTGTCCCGCCTCTGCCGCATAACGGCTGCACTTGCGTCACTTGCTGCAAGCCCCGTTCATTCATTCTCTATGTGGCTTGCATCAGGTACGTCAAGTGCGTTATTGCCGGGTCCGGCACTCGTGGCGCGTGAAATAAACCGCTGGTAGCCGCAGCAGATGCAGGACACAAAACCGCTCATGTGAACGGTCCCTGTAGTTGTGTATGGAGGCCCCTCTGACAATGGCGCTTTAATAATACAAAAGCGCTTGAAACCAAAACGTTGACCGGGGGGGGGGGGGGGTGTTTGCAGTCAGAGATTCCTCACTGCACAGGCCCAAGAAGTGAATGTAAACAGGCAGACGGGAAGAGGAGGAAGATGGACAGCACAAAGGCAGTGGAGAACTTGGGAGAGAACGTACCTCCCTGACTCGATAGAGGTATGGAGCCAGATTTATAAAAGTCATCATTTACACATAAGAGCCACCTTCACAGAATGCAGCCTTAGGCCCCTTTCACATCAGCGGTAATCGCTGATCGCGGCAGTTGCGGTGAAAAAAAAACGCAACTGCCGCGATTACCGCATAACGGCCGCACTTGCGGTCACTTGCGGCAAGCCCCATACAATGTCTATGGGGCTTGCGGCAAGTGCGGTTTTAGCACTGCGGCAGATGCGGCCACGAGAAAACCGCATCTGATCGCGTTTTTTTTTTCCGCTGCCGCAAGTGCCGAAATCGCAACTGTGTCGCACCTGCTGCAAGCCCCATAGACATTGCATGGGGCTTGCCACAAGTGAACCGCAAGTGCGGCCGTTATGCGGTAATCGCGGCAGTTGCGTTTTTTCACCGCAACTGCCGCGATCAGCGATTACCGCTGATGTGAAACCTTAGTGCTGCTGAAGGTGGCTCTTGTACCTTCATAGGCCCTGGGGGGGTGACAGGTTCCCTTTAACTTATATTCCATGCTTTTTGTTTAAATGTCTGTCTTCGATGAAGATAACCATGTCTCATTTTATTTTTTTTAACCTTTTGTTGATGTATAGAATAGCGTATGTTGAGGGCTTGTTCCATCTGTGCTTGGGTTTAGGTGGTTCCTCGTGTTCTCTTTCTGCATGTATACAGTACATAGTTTTGCTTTTACAGATATATTGGTTTAATGCTGTGCAGCAGTTTGGGAGGGCGGCAGTGGTAATGGGGGGGGGGGAAGTTCTGTTTCTTCCTGTAACTTTTTTTTCCTCTGTTGAAAGGGGAAGTCTAGTAATTAGTGAGTTTGTAACACATTGTTTGGACTAGTGATACTGGTACATTTTATTTTTTTAATATATGTATATTATACCTCGGTTACTCCTAGGTGCTGGATATATACATGGGCAACTGTATGAAGATGATTCTTAAAGGGGTGGTCCACACAGGTGGCCGCCTTCTTTGAACACCCAAAATTGACATCACAGGATCCCTAGTTAAGCATCCCCCACCTATGTGTGTGGAACATCTTGAACATCCCTTATTCTGACACTGTTTTCCATTTTGCATTGTGATGCTCCATTGCCGAGATAATCCCATTTCTATTCTTGAGCACAGTATGGGAAATCTCTGCTTCACAGTCCAACTGTGAGTCTCTGCAGAGTCTACTCTGAGGTGTGTGTCCCTCACAGAATCTGCCAATTAAAGCTCCGCAACATCTGTCTTGCTAGATCAGCTAAGCTATGATTGGCCACAGCTGGGAGGGAGGAGTTAAAGTACACACGCCCCCAGAGAAGACTCTGGAAAGATGCCCAGTTGAACTGCAAAGCAGAGATTTCCCATACTGTGTCCAGAAAGGACAAATGTGAATATCTCCACAATGGAGCGAGTAGTGCAAATGATAAACGTAATGGATTTGGGGACACTCAGGGATTTTAACAAGGTTCAGTTTTTTGAGCAAGTGATTAGTCGTCTTTAACAAAAACTAAACATTACTCTTCTTCTCATCCCCTTTTCCCCCTCTTCTTCCACCATTCTTGGCTACTACTGTTGAGCAGCATGTGATTGCTAGCTAATCAGTGATGTCTGATTGTCGTAAATGGTTATGTGATGTCCCTCATCTGTAAAGGGGGCATTACTGGTAGGACACGTGCAGTATGATTAAAGGGTCTGGTAAGGTGTTCTTTTTTTTTTTTTTTTTTTTATGTCTTTACCATGGGGTTATTTTTGGGAGGGTGGTGGGGAGTGGACCCCATATTGCAAAAATTGAGTCCATGGATCATTAGCACCAAATGACCCGCCATTGCGATAAATACATAATTAAAAAAAACCTGTAAGGTTTTATTCTCATTCATTACAAGAATTAATAAACTCAGCGTTCCGAACTCCATAGGAAATCCTATTTTCGGTCCTGATGTCACCCGACCGCGTTCACATTTCCTGATCCGGTGTGCGGTTCTGACGATGGACGGATCGATGTGTCTCTATAGGGGAGGATGGGCGGATTCTGTCGCTCATCTGCTCCCGTCGCTTTATATAATGGGAAATAATAAGGGAAAAATTGAATATTTTTACAGCTTCCTCCATTATTTCCTCTGCCGGATTTTTATAGTTCTCCCCCCTGCAGTCCCGCTATTATGATTTGCTCGGCACAGCTTGTGCATTGTACAATCCGGTCTGTATGTGCGGAGAGATGAAATGCTTTTATCTCTCCCCCCAATTCCCCTTTAGCTGCCCCCTGAGCTTAACCCTGGTCTGTATGGCTAGCAACCGAAACAAGCCTGCGTAGTGGAGGTAGGCAGTCTGCTGTATGACCCCTGCTGTCCGCCTGACAAAAATCAATGTCTTTGCTTAGCAACATCATCCAGGACACACTAATCTGGCAATTTTGGATATAGATGCACTTATTTGGACTGAAAAAGGGGGAGGGGGTATGCAGCTGCAGGAGGCGCTGTTCACCAGCTGATTAGTCTGGTCTGTTTTTGCAGACATCAAAGTACCACTAGGCTGGACTGTTTATGGCCAACTTTAAAGGGAACCTATCAGGTGGTTTATTTCCCCCCCCCACCTATCGTCTGTCTGCACGTGCAGCTTCATAGTCCTATTCTAACCATCCCTGTCGGAGCTCATAGTGTAATATTATAGGTGAAATAAAGCATTTATATACTTACATTTTCTTATGTAAATGAGATCGTGACTACACCTTGGAGGATGTAGTCACAATGGTAGGCTAATGGTTAACTCAATGAAAACCTCTCTGTATAAAGGACCTGTGTGATGTAATGATCATGTGACCATAGTGGGTGGAGCTAAGCAAGCAAAACCATTATGGGCTATGGAGACTTAGCGCCACCTATTATATTCACATGGTCGTGACATCACACAGGTCCAGCAGCATCTTGCATTCGGCAGAAATGTTAACTATTAACCTGCCAGAGTGACTACGTCCTCCAAGGTGTAGTCCCTGCCTCATTTACATAAGAAAATGTACAAATGCTTTTTTTTTTCTCCCACCATTTAACATCACACTTATGAGCTCAGACATGGATGATTAGAATATTACTATGAACCTGCAGGTACAGACAGTGATAGCTGGGGGGGCAAAAATGACCTGGCAGGTTCTCTTTGGGGGGGAAAGGGGCAAATGGCTACTTTCTTGTTGAAACAGCACCTCCCATGTGTGTAGGTTAAACATGGTATTGCAGCTCCAATGATAATAATGCCACCTGGTGCTGTTCTGGAAATCTGTACACTCCCTTTAAGGGAGGTGGGAAGGAAAATCAATCTACGGTAGTAAGATGGTCTTGGAGCGCTGTTTTAGTATTATCTGCTATAGTATCTTTACTTCTCAGACTTTCTAAGGCAAAGATCCTCCCATACAGGAGTAATGGAGGCCGTGAAGGCATTTAAGGAGACTGTACCTTTAATTGGATTAATTACTTAAAAAAATTCAATGCCAAATCCCTGTCCCAAAGATTTATGTGCATTGTGCTCTCTGGCACTCCTCTTTATTACAGCTCATTTAAAGGTGCAGTATAAATTCAGTCTTTGCTCCCTTAATACTGACATTGGAACAGGAAGGAAAATTCATGGGGGGATAGGTAGACGTGTTACTGATCTGCAAATTGTGAAAAAATCTTAACTCCATATTAAAAAATCTTTCCATTCATGGATCAGAGCGTCTCCTGAAGAAATTCCTGCATTTAGAACCTCGACTGCGATCAGTGAGGATATTAATGGTCATCTGAGGAAATTACTGCTTCACTGAATGGAATTGGGCACAAAATCATCAAGATCCTCTGTTGGCAGCTCCTGTGGGATCACTGACCTAATGAGGTCCCAGATGTTCTCGATCGGAGACGCTGCAGCTATTGGAGACAAGTCAGGAGACCCCGCAGGACATGATGGCATGTTTAAGTAACCAGGAACTTGCAGCCTGGTAGTGTTGTCGGGTTGAAAAATGGCCATGGAGAAATGGCCACACCACTAGCTCTACCACATCAGTGTAAAGCTGAGCTGTGGGGTCCCCAGAATGGAGACTAGAGGGTCTGGCTACAGTATATTATACCCGAATCCCAGGAGTAGGACCGTTGTAATATTGACTCGTGAAAGCTTCTTCACTGACCTCATGCCATTGTTCGTAGAGACTATAATGGAGGTCTAGCTTCTTGTTTGACCTCATACCACTGCTTGTAGTGGTTTTATTGGAGATCTAGCCTTGGCATTGACATCGTAACACTGCTCGGAGAGGCTGTATTGGAGGTCTAGCTTCTTCATTGACCTCATACGATCTCTTGAGGGCCCATTACACACTTCAATGTGTCGGCGAACCGACCACCGATCCGACTTGACCTACATCGCTGGAACGACGTTCAATGATCGTTAGTGAGGTGTCGGACATACGTATATCGAGAACGACGCAGCAACGATTCTGTGACAAGCGAACAATACTTGCGGTCGTTTGGTTGCCCACGTCCTCCAGTTCTGAATAGGTGAACTTGTAAAAGACATCGTTATCAAGGTGTCACACACGCTGATGCTGCAGGTTGAACGGACGACAGATTTTTGAACATGTTCATAAATCTACGATCAACGACTTATCGTTGGTCGTATCAAGGTGTCGTATGCAACAACGTCGTTGCGACGTTGTAACAACATCGCTGCACGCCCCAAAAGCCTTGACATACCAACAATATCGTTAACGATATTGTCCCGTGTAACGGGCCCTTTAGAGGCTGTAATGTAGGTGTAGACACTTTATTGACCTCATAGTACCACTGCTTGTAGAGGCTGTAATGGAGTTCTAGCCTCTTCATTGACATACTACTGCTTTTAGAGGCTGTGATGATGTTGTATCCACTTCATTGACCTCATACCACCGTTCATAGAGGCTGCAATGGAGATCTATCCTCTTTATTGATATACCACTGCTTTTAGAGGCTGTAATGGAGGTCTAGCTACTTTATTGACCTCATGCCAACACTTTCAGAGGCCATCATGGTGTTGAGGGTGGAATGGAGGTCTATCCTCTTTAGCGATTCATCCCGCTTTTGCCTTGGATGTAAGGATTGTCAGAGATTGGTCTGTAGACCATGTAGACCAAGCCAAGAAGAGGCCTTCACGAGGGAACGTCGCATCGGTCTTGCTGCTGGACTGCTCCAGTCTTCCTTTCCAGTACACTAAAGCTCGGCATTACATTGATTTGGTGGTGGAACCAGTGGAACGGCCATGTGTCCCAGAAGCCGTATAAGACAAGTTCCTCTAAGGAACCACCACATTTTTGCTTTTTATGCAAATTTATATAATCCACACCAACTTGGTGTCTGAATCGCGGCAGAGCAGAAGATGGACTCTGTCTAAAGAAAGCTTTTATGGGAACCAATCACTGTTGAGCTTTCATTTAATATTCTGCTCTGGAATAATGAAAGCTGTAATCTAATTGGTTGCTATGGGCCACAAAGACAGTTTTCCTCTGTCTCCCATATTACATTCTTGGACTGATTCATCAGAAGCCCCCTTTATTGTTCCCAGACAGCCCCTCCCTCAAGATGTTTTCTTGATCTCAATGATATTTGGTAGATTTATGAAGGGGCCTAAAAGAAAGCTGTTGTCCATGGCAACCAATCACAGCTCAGCTTTCATTCTTCAAAAGCAGAATATGGTATGAAAGCGGTGCTGTGATTGGTTGCTGTGGGCAACATACAGGTTGTTGTGTTGCCTTCCGGCCCAAGTGATTTCTATGGCCCTGAGGCCACCGGGGGGACCGTGAAGGATTTGTGAGGCCGCAAATCAGACAGGATATTATATTAATATCATTTTATATGGCCTCAGTCGGCGGCCATGTCTGCTCTTCAGCCCAGGGTGCCCTCGTTGCTCTTCTAAGATTATGTCGGCACTATTTTCAGAAGCTGTAATCTCGTTTGCAGTACTTAGCCCTCTGAACGTCAGCTGTTTGCGGGCGCTTTTATTTATTTATTTCCCTCCCGCGTAGCAATGCAGACTTTCCCTGCAGCAGTGTGGATCCACCACCGACGCTGGCATCACCTTACAATCCCTGCGGGCACCGTTCATCACTATAGGAGGACCACAACGTCCTCTCTAATGTGACATTGCGCCTGGAGGACTCCGTGAGGCTTGTGCCTGTTGCATTTGCTATTGGCTGGCAGAGTAGGTGTTAATGTGCGCCAGCTATCTGCAGCGTGACGCCGGCGCCTGCTTTTTCTGTAGGCTTTTATTATATTTTACGCACTGAGGAGTAATCTGTTTTTACTCTCTCTCTCGTTAATGTAATTCTTTGCAGCGGGCAATAGGAAGCCGATCAATTATATAACCCACACAAGAAGCAGAAATTTAATAGAGGAAAATCTGAAGCCAAAGATGCCAACATAGTACGGTCATTTATCGGAAAGGGAACCCCGCTTCTGACCCCTCATTTTATGGAAAGAGTGCATAGTCTCAACTGATGGATGCTTTCTATACTATAGGGCTGCTGAAATATAGTGCAGCATGCCACACAAAAATGTGCTAAAAAATTGGGTCTATAGGTAGTCTTATCCCAAAGAAAAAGTACCCTCAGCCAACCGCCCCAACCCTCTATACCAGAAGGTTCAGGGATCAATGGGGAGAGAAGAGCGCTCAACCAACCAACTCCAAGTAACAAGGAATGGGGATCAATAGGGGAGGAAGTGCCCTCAACTACCCATCTCCAACCCACCAATCCAAAATGAACGGGGAGCAATAGGGGAAAAGTGCCCTCAACCTTCTAAGCCAAAAGGAACCGGGATCAATGTGGGAAATGTACCTTCAGTCAACCATCCCCAACCTACAAACCTAAAGAATTGATTATCAGTGGAGAAGTACCCTCAATCAAACATCACCAGCCTACCAAACCAGACAAAATAGGGAACGATGGGCTAGAAATGTCCCCATCCTTCCAGCCCTGAAGGGAAAGGGCTCAATCAGAATAAGTGCCCTCAACTATCCTCCTCTAAAGGCGGGTTACACGTAGCGATGTTCCAGCGACCCGACCAACGATCGGGATCGCTGGAACATCGCTATGTGATGCTGGTGAGATGCCAGACAGAATCTCACCAGCTATCACCCAGTGATGCGCCGACACCCGCGGTCACTGGGATCGGTCGGGTGTCGGGCTGGGTGCGCTGGTCGTTGCCCCTGTCACATATGCCGATGCATGTGGACAGCGGCACACCAACAATTGAAAAATGGTCCAGGCTATTCGCAACGATCAGCAAGCTGATCGCTGGTCGTTGCGGCATGTCACACGCAGCAGCGACGTTGCTGCAACATCACAAAACCTGTGATGTTACAGCGACGTTGGTAGCATGTTGCCTGCATGTAACCCAGCCTTACACCCTCAAAACCAGAAGCGATGAGATCAATGTAGGTGAAGAGCCCTCAACCAATTGGCCACAACCTTGCAAACAGAAAGAATGGCGAAACAATCCGTCTCCAACCCTTCAATGTAAAAGAAACAGGAATGATGGAGAGGTGCCCCCCAACCAACTATCCCAATTAGAAGTTCTTTGGGGAGAAATTTCTCCATCAACCATCCCCAACCCATTTAAACCAGAATGATTGGGGGAGATGTGCCTACCTCCAAAGAGTCAGAAGAGTTGAGTATTGATTAACTCTTTTTAACCAAGGCTTATGGAAACCACCATCTCATGACTGGCTTTGACCAGGGCTAACACCTCAGTATCTACCAGGAGTTTCTGTTGAGGTTTGGATTAGTTCCCTGAGGTGGCAACTGGGTTTGCATGGAGAAACCTAATAACCACCTAAACCTATAATGGGGAAAAACCATAAGGTAACCGGCACCTCGTTATAAAATGTGCATTACATGGATTATTACAATGGACTGTGGTGCCAATTAGCAAAACATTGCAGGCCCCCTTCACATCATGATTTTTTGGATCTGTGGTATCGGTTGTAAAACTAATAGCCACGGATCCGATTTGGCCCCCAAGTAACCCTATGGGCACGGATGGGCACAGATTAGTGCTTAATAGCCATCCGTGTCTCCGATTGTGTCCGCTGTATTCACGTCCACAAAATCGGAGACTGCTCTGATTTTGGGCACAGCAGACCGAATCGGGCAGCATCGGATCAAACACTGTCAGATTCATATAACATGGGGGGGGGGGGTCTATGGAGCTCGGATCCGTGATAAAATGGGATGTTTCCTGGATCCAGTGTTCGTGTACTGAGCATGCTTGCCCTCAGTCTCGGGCGGCAGCCGGGGCGCGCTGCCTTGCCCTCAGTCTCGGGAGCAGGGCGGCTGCATGCCCAGTCTCGGGCGGCAGCCGGGGCGCGCTGCCTGCCCTCAGTCTCGGCGGCAGCCCGGGGCGCGCTGCCTTGCCCTCAGTCTCGGGTTCAGCCCGGGGCGCGCGTGGCTTGCCCTCAGTCTCCGGTTAACACTCCAATTGGGAAAGTCCATTTTACACACTGTCGGTGTATTGGACTGTAATTTTTGCTCTTGAGTAATTTGCTATATTTTTTTTTTTTTTTTTTTTGGAAAATGTGCAGCTATGTGTTTCCTAAACACAATGATTTTGATGTATTAACAGAGCTGGAGAATACTAAAATCTGCAAATAATATCTGAATCACGGCTTGGCTGATGGTAAAGAACCCACTAATGATGAAAGAGATTGGCATCCACAAGTGCGTAATCATTAGAAATGACCAGACAGACCTGATCAGATTCCAAAATTTATGTCTCCTTTTATTTATATGGAAATATTTATAAAAACGTGGCTGCTTTCTTCCAAATATAGCACCTCATGTGCCCACAGGTTGTGTGTGGTAATGCAGCTCTTAGTCACTTCTGTAGGACTGGGCTGCAATACCAGAAACCTATATACAACTTTGGTGCTGTTTTTGGGCAAATCAAACACGTCATCATGTAAAGTGTCCTGTTCTTCCTCTTATTTATTCCAGTTTCTCCTGATTATTCCGGTTTTTGTTCTATTTAAATCTGCCATATGGTTCCAGAGATATGGGCTCATATGGTACTAGTTTTTATGATCTAACAAGGGGGCGTGGCTGACAGGACTCCTCGGGGCGTGTTATTAGACTATTTGGTCACCCTGGGAGCACACCCCCTTAGTAAAGACATAAAACTGGGCGCTAAATAAAAAGGCCCATATCTCGAACAGTATGGAGGATTTTGAAAAAACAAAAAGCGGAATATTCATTGGGGTGGCGGGAATAAAATAAAGGCAAGAACTGGCCACGTTTTGACTTGGTGACCGGTTCCCTTTAAATAGTTATGGGTCCACTGCTGTATCTCCTGTCCTCTCTCTCTCTTACGCATGCATGTATTGTAAATTGGGCGAGGACAATGGGCTGCTGGTGACATCTCTCCTGGTGAGACATTATAGTTGGTTCGCCCTTCTTGCCGATATTCGTAAGTTTGTTTTCCTAACATTTTAGGCATCCATCATAGATTCAGTGACTATTTTTGCCAGGTTGGGCTCTCCAGTTGGCATCTACCCAATAATTAGCTTTGTAGGTCCCGATATGATAATGTCCTCCCTGGAGAGAGGACCTCCTTCACCTGAAGAGGGAGACGCTAATCTGTGGTGATAATCCTGATGTATAACGCGCTCCTCGCTGCTTTGTATTCCGGTTTTGATCGGAGTTCCCTTTCTTTCTTTCCTCGGTTGGTTTGATGTATGTCTACGTCTTCTGAAAACTGGAGCAGAGTTTGCCAAAGGCGGCACGTGGATTTATCTTGATTCTTTTTCAAGCCTCGATAAGAGAGGAGACCCTTTCATGAAAGTGATGGGAGACGCCGAAATGTAAATGCAATTTTTACGCTTCACTATATGATAATGCTGTGCACATTGCTGGTCAGTGTATGGAGGAGGCTCTCCTGAATTTACAGTATGATTATCTGGAAGCTCTAGCATTTTTTTACTGAATTTCTGTTGGCCGCACTTTTTGCGCTTGCCCCTGCCGCCCGCGCTTTTTGCACTTGCCGCTTGCCCCTGCCGCCCGCGCTTTTTGCACTTGCCGCTTGCCCCTGCCGCCCGCGCTTTTTGCACTTGCCGCTTGCCCCTGCCGCCCGCGCTTTTTGCACTTGCCGCTTGCCCCTGCCGCCCGCGCTTTTTGCACTTGCCGCTTGCCCCTGCCGCCCGCGCTTTTTGCACTTGCCGCTTGCCCCTGCCGCCCGCGCTTTTTGCACTTGCCGCTTGCCCTGCCGCCCCGCTTTTTGCACTTGCCGCTTGCCCTGCCGCCCACGCTTTTTGCACTTGCCGCTTGTTCTCGCGTTTTTGCCGCCGTGCCTGCCCCCGCTTTTTGCACTTGCCGCTTGCCCCTGCCGCCCCCGCTTTTTGCACTTGCCGCTTGCCATGCCGCCCCCCGCTTTTTGCACTTGCCGCTTGCCCTGCCGCCCCCGCTTTTTGCACTTGCCGCTTGCCCCTGCCGCCCGCGCCTTTTGCACTTGCCGCTTGCCCCTGCCGCCCGCGCCTTTTGCAGCCACACTTGTTGCTTCATTTAAAGTCCAAATATTACCCAAATGTGGCCTGGGACTATCCTGATGACTTGTTGCAATAGCGATGATGTAAGATTTCTCTTTTCTGACCTTTTAGCTCCTTTACTTCTAAGGAGGCCTTGAGTGCACGCTGGAGAGTTATTCTGCTGCCTTCGTACATTATTCACGCCGTTGGTAAAATATTAAGTGCCTCGGCTTCTTATCCCGGATTGTCTGCTATTGTGAAATCTGCATCAAGGGTCACCAGAGTGTCCTCCCTCTCATACTGCCTCAGGGACTGGGAAGGTTTAATTTTTACCCAGTTCTTGAGGGATAGCTTGGCCCCTCCATGTTGATCTATTGAGGATTCTGGGCTTTTCCTGGGTTCAGTGCTGATTCTACACCGCTGCTTCTGTTGTCTGTTATTGTCTGCAGCGCTGATGTCACGTCAAAGCGCTGCAGCCAATCTGTGGCTCTCAGCAGCTTGTGCCATCAATTCGAGTAGAGCGGGTGAACTTGCTGATCGGCTGCAGCGCTGTTGATGTTACATCAGCACTGCAGAGACTTAGCACTGGTCCTGGGGAGGGTGAGTTAAACAGCTGGAGGACCTGGTTTTACAAAACAGGAAAACTTTAAATTTGACCCATTTTTTTGCAATAGTCCACCTCCAGTAAATTTGCTTAACTCAGACCATTGGTTATACGGCCGCGTAAGGCTGGCTTCACATTTGCGTATGGGAAGGCAGCGTATGCTGCGTTCCCATACGCAGTCAAACGCATGCGCACATGCGTTCCTATGTTTAACATAGGAACGCATAGTGCCTGCGTTTGCTGCGTTCGGGTGCGGATGCGGACGATATCTGCTCCTTCCGGTGTCCAGCGTCCGCACCCGGGACGCAGCATGTTGCATTTTTTGTGCGCTCGGGGACCTTGGAAAATCAGCAAGCGTCCCCAAGCGCACAAAAAATGCATTTGCTTCAATGGGTCCGCAGTGTTCTGCGCTTGACAGCGCAGGAGAACGCTGCAGACCCATTGAAATCTCTCCAGGTGGCCGCCGGTGATGTCACAGGAGATCACCGACGGCCACCGGGAGATCAGCTGAGCCTCTGCTGATCTCTTCTTCCCCGCCGCTGGTAATCTGCTAGCGATGTCGGTGGGGAGAAACAGCTGATGTGACAGATGAGACATTTGACAACGCCTTTATCCCAAATTTTGCATTGGGGCACCCATACATATAGTAGCCCATTGATACTGATCGGATCAGCCATCTAATGTGTATGGAGGGCCTCATTACTTTTCTCTGATAGGGTTGGAAAAGAGGATCAGACATATTGAATTTCAACATGCCTAATCCTTTATCAAAACAGATAATCCACTTACCCCACTCATCCCATTGAGAACAATTCTTCACTCGGCTGAGAGTGCTTGTGCTGATAGGGAGAAATGGTGCCACCTGACCACTATTGGACCCCTAACGTGCACATACACCACTTTTAAGGATTGTTTTAGGTTCTTTTTGGAGAACCAAGACCAATGACGACTACATTATGACCTGACTGAGACTGGAGAAAACTGTATGACTCACGGACTTCTCTTTGGACTGGTTTCTGGTTCATGTATTTAGGCTTTGATAGTTTTGCTTTGTCAGGATGTGGTGAATGTCACATCTATGTGAAGTAGACTACTTACTAGAATCGTTAATTGCCGCTTTGGCTATGATTACCTTGATCGTGGCAAAACTGACAACATGATGATCTCCAGTGCCACATTCAGATATCTGTGGTGGGAAAGGTTGTCTGGAAGTTGAGGCCTCTGGAGAAGTTCGAGGCCTACCCTTGGCCCCTCGTATAATAATTATAATAATAATAATGATCTTTATTTATATAGCGCCAACATATTCCGCAGCGCTTAACAAATCAGATTCATATACAAACAGTCATAAAAACAGTTTTAGGAAACACAATAATTAAAAAGCAAAAAATGACGACCCTGCTCGCAAGAGCTTACAATCTACAATAACGTGGGGGTGACACAAAGTACAGAGGCTTATTTACAATCATGGTCCAGCCATTTTGAGGCTGTGGAATAGTTTAGAGTTTTTTTTTTAGGGAGCGCCTGAAGCTAAGTAAGTTGTGGATAGTCCTGATTTGTTGGGGTAGAGCATTCCAGAGAGTTGGTGCAGGTCGGGAAAAGTCTTGGAGCCTTGAATTGGAAGTTCAGATTAGTACAGATGTTAGTCTAACGTCACTCCCAGAGCGAAGAGAACAGGTGCGGTGATAGACAGAGAGGAGGGTAGAGAGGTAGGGAGGTATATACCGTAATGTATGTCTCCTTCAATGTGGCCCTACCTACAGCCCATCGTGTATATACTTGATTCTGGATGCAGATCTGGTGACCATTGTGCTGGAAAACTTTCCAAAAAGGACCCATAATTAAACCATTCCCTTCACTCTTGGGATTGGTTCCAGAAGATCTCACAATGACTTTATTGGATGGAAATACCCTTTCAAGATGGCTTGACTCCACCATAAGTATATCCACTTGGGGATGAGCTGCCTTTGGGACTCCCATAGGAATAAATGATAAACAGGTTGAAATAAAATTGCTCCATTCTTCTTTCCATCGGGGACCCCTCCCCACCCATTTACACATTAGATGGACAAAATTGAATGCATGACCAACTATCCAATGTGTATGGTGCGGGTCCTCCAATGGCAAATTCTAGTAGAAAGAAGGAAGGACCGGTTGGGTTGACTTTAGCCATCAGCTATTTCTCCTGACCCCAAACAATCTGGTTGGCAACCTTGCATGAGACAGTGGAGGATAAGTTGCCACCAGACACCCCTGGCAGTGGTTTTGCTCCTGTGAAATCCAACATTCCCGATCTTTTCTTTCCACCAACAACGGTTGGTCGTTCTGGATTTGCTACAGTATAGACAAATACTACAAGGTGTAGTTTTCATGTAGCGCCTTACTTATATTTCTAATGACCTTGACATGACGAGACAGAAAACTTCAGATGAAAATGTTTAAGCTTGATGTGGTCACAACATCCTCCTCCTCTGCGTGTCTCAGCAGGTTGTGATACCGGCAGTCACGTTTTCTCCTGTCCCTTCATGAGTTCTATCATCGGCTTCATCTTCTTGTCTCTCCTTGGGAGTTGCCGGGCCAGTGGGTGTGTATAGGACTTAATTTTGGAATGGCTAATTATCATTTTGAAGTTTCCTATGATATTATTAGGAATGTCCGTACTACATAAGGGCTGGGACACTGTAAACATATATTCAATGTAATAATAGTACCTGACGTTGCAAAAGAGCTGCTGATTCTTTTTCTAGGCGGGTTTTGGTCATTGAGTCATAGATGGAATTTACGATGTTGGCGAGATGTTCATATTATGGCTGCGTGTTATTTGGGTAGGTAAAGAGGGGCAATTCTATAATAGAGCAGTCCCTTAAGTATTGAACCTAATGGGTACTTGTCACCAGGTCTTGGCATTGCCCCCTGCAATTTAAGACATTTAAAACATTTTTTTTTTCAAAAAATTATCAGAAGTTTAAAAAACTTCACAATTTGCTTAATTGTCCACTGGGTGTATAAAGACCGGCTAAGCTAGCTCCTTTTTTGCATTGCTCTACGTAAACCCCCAACACGGACCTCTACGGCAGAAAACCGGCGCATGCGCTCTGCTTTAATTTTTTTTTTTTCTTCTTTCTTCCTCCCCATTTGTTGGGCAGGAGAAGAATTATCATTCTGCACTTTTGTAAGACCTCCACTTTCTTTAGTATGGTTTGGTTCAAATCCTACAATTTGCGCATCCTCTAGACTCCAGGATGATCTTTTAATCTTTTGTGGGCAGGAAAATCATTGTTATCCACCTATGTGCAGGTTGCCATCTTACTTTAACTTCATTGGGTACAAACTATAAAAATTTTGTGCATGCGCTCAACTGTAGTGTCAGCTTCTGTCTCCATGCCAGAAAATGGCGCATGAGCAGATTGTAAGCAGAGAAATCGTGGTCTTGTCTGCCCTTGCGTTGGCTCCTGCTGTTGAACCCTGCGCATGTGCAAAATGAGAATTCAAGGGTCAATGTTACCAGATAAGACCATGATTTCTTTTGCGCATGCACCATTTTCTGATACAGAAGATGACCCTACAGAAGACCTCGTGCACAAGGTTTCCATTAAAGTCCGCCCAATGACACTAAAGTAAGATGGAGATGTGCCCACAAAAGAGAAAAATACATAGCACATGCACCTGTTCTGTCCCGAAGTGTCCTGATGATCCCATTGGAGGCGTCATCCCTGTCTGTCAGGAGAATAGGGGCTGGCTCAGTAACCCTTTTCGGAAGGTTTTCATACGCCTAATGACCTTTTGATATTGGAAGTCTTTGTATGTCTTACATCGTGAAAACAATCTCATATTAGGGGTGTTCTCAAAGGATTTTCTAGTGCTGTCTGTCCCTCATTTATTTTATTTTCTTATCGTCTTTGGGTTTCACAGACTTTTTTTTTTTCCTTGGGGGAGGGAGGAGGAGGGGGGGAAGCTGTCTACTTGCATGAATATCAAATTGGAAAGAAGGCAATGGGAAATGAGACTGTTCACATTTACAGGTTGAGAATTTTTTTTTTTCTTTCTTATTTTTTCTTTTGATGTTCCAGTGTCATCTCATCCAATCTGTAATATCACATAAATGACTTTTTGATCCAAAAGTTGCCCATGTCGTGACCTGTCTCCCAGAACAATAAGCCGTTTTACGTCTTCTTTTTTTTTTTTTTTTTAATTTTAAAAGGCGATACATTTGATGGGGGCTGATGAGACGATCTGCACTATGTACTGTACAGGTGAAGGACACCGGCGCTCTCTATATTTATAGTGTCTCCTCTATTTTTTTTTTTTTTTTTTTTCTATCTTTTGCATGACATCCTTACTCCGAGGTCATTTTGTTTTGTTTTTTTAATTAGAGATTTCACCGTGTTTTTCTAAAAACAAACCCTTTTTTATTAAACTGTCAGCAGCTCCGTAGACCTGTACTCAGCGCTTCCTCGTCTTCACCGTCCGGGACAAAGGTCCCTATTGTGGTGACATATTTATAGCTGCGGCTATTTTACCACTCTTGCTATCAAGGCACAATGTGAGCACCTTGTCCTGAAGGTGAATGACACCCCTTCCACCCTCCCTCCTGAAATATTGTCGCCTGTAAGGGGGGGCAATAGATTGCAAACTCTTTGCATTGCAAATAGAAGATTGTCGCCATATATGTTGAAGTCGTAGATGGCATTAGCCATTTAAAAAGTGTCTGCTTTCCTTGAGAAACAGCGCCTCATCTGTCTACAGGTTGTGTGTGATATGACAGTTTAGTCTCATAATGTCAGTGTTGCTCAACTGCAATACCATCCGTTCGCTTTTGGACAGAGGTGGTGCTGTTGATGGAGTAAGGAAGCCATGTTTTTTCTAACATCGGAACCACCCGCTCAGTTGTTCCCTGGCAGTCTCTGATTACTTGACACCTGTGATTGCTATAGCCAGTCATTGGCCTCGGGGCACAAGATGACAATGGCAATTTATTTGTCTGCAGCAGTCACATATATGGATGGCACATGACTGCTGCCATCAGTGGGGGGGGGGACATCGGCACAGTTGTATGTCCCTGTATACCTAAATTGGCGCCTTCTGTCGGAGGTATTTGTTAGGAAATCTTCCTGACATATTCTGCCTGGAACAAGACTTTATACTTTAACTCTTTAAAGAAAGGAAAAAAATCCCACACTTGATATTTCCATAAAAATAATTTAATATTAATTCTTGTTCCAAGGCAGATAAGAACATCTAAGTTAGGGCACACAGCACCCTTATGCCTGACACATTTCAGTCAAGGTCCTTTTGTCTTTAGGCCACTTTACACACACCAACTTATCTGTCCAACTTCTGACCAACTTGCTGGTTGCAGTGAAATCATGGACACATTGCTCCATTTTGTGACTGTGTACAATGGAGCAATGTGTCCATGATTTCACTGCAACCAGCAAGTTGGTCAGAAGTTGGACAGATAAGTTGGTGTGTGTAAAGTGGCCCTTAGTCTTTGACAGTTGTGTTTGTTCCAACTATGTTCACATGTTCCATTTTTCACATCAGTTTTCGTAAGGAAAATCTGGAGTGGATGAAAAATACAGACGTGGCGATGTCTTTCTATGGGCCTTGTGCACACGTTGAGTATTTTGTGCGATTTTTACCTCAGCATTTTTAGACAAAACCAGGTGTGGGTGATAATATAGAAGTGGGGACGTGTCTCTGTTATACTTTTCCTATGATTGTTCCACTCCTGGTTTTGTCTTGGGGCCCCCTTCACACTACGTTTTTCAGGATCCGGGACTGTCTGGTGTGAATCCGGTTTCGGCACCATAGTATTCCTACGGGGCCGGATTGCACCAGATGGCAGTGTTTTGCCATCCGGTTTTGTGCTGTCCGGGAATATCCGGCAGCTTTCTTTTTTAGCCCTGGACACAAAATCAGAACAAGCAGCATTTTTTGTGTTCGGGGCCAAAACCACTCAAAATCGGATGCTCCTGGATCCGGCGCTCCCTAACATGGGAGTTTATGGCCCCGGATCGCACCGGATCCGAGATCAAATCGGAACCGGACGCCGGGTGCTGAAGCTTAGCAGTGAGAGCTGCTAGATTTCAGAACCACGAGCTGTCCCCTCCAGAGATTTCAGGTTCTGGACCGCGGATAGGCGGGAATCTTGATATCTCAGCAGCTGCGGCTGCTATCAGCTGAATCCGGCTGGAAACTGGACCGAAAAGCATATTTGCCCTCCGGTTCTGTTTGCAAATCGGGTCCGGGGCTGTCTGGTTTACACTGGACAGCCCCGGACCTGATCGTGCTGCGGTGTAAAGGGGGCCTTACAAATACTGAGGTAAAAAACTCCCCAAATATCCAATGTGTGAGTATGGCCAAATAGAAAGCTGTCAGCACTTCTGTATTTATCACCTGCTACTGGTTTTGGTTTTCAAATCCTGAGGTAAAAACTCACCAAATACTCAATGTGTGCATGTGGCCTAAGGCTGGCTTCACACCACAGTTCTTACCTGTCGGGTTCTGTCCGGTTTGAACCGGACAGAACCTGATCAAATTTTGCCCCTATGGTGCCGGATTGGCCTTATTTGGCCTCCAGTTTTGTGGTTTTCCAGGAGGATTCAGTTCTGCTTGTTTTTGGCACCGGACACAAAATTGGAGTCTGCACCATTTTTTGTGTCCGGTGCCAAAAATGAACAAAACCGGATCCTAGTGGATCTAGCAAAAAAAAAAATTGTACCGATTCCCGGACACCAGGTACTGAAGTGCGCCGATGCTGAAGTTCAGCACCTGGAGAGTTCCATGACTGAAATTTCAGCACCGTGGGCAGCTCCCCTGCATCTGCACTGCTGACATTTCAGCACTGGACAGCGGCACAAACTAATCCGGCACAAAATAGGATCGGAGGGCATATGTGCGCGTCGGTGGCTGTCAGATTTTGTCCGGTGCATCCTGCTAAACACCGGACACAACCTGACGGCTCCAAACCGTGGTGTGAAGGCGGCCTAAGACACAGTTGACCTGAGAGGTAAGGCCACGTGCACATGTGGAGTATTTGGAGAGTTTTTACCTCAGGATTTGGAAACCAAAACCAGGAGTGGGTGAAAACAAACAAATGGTGACATCTTTCTATTAGGCCATGTTCACATGTGGAGTATTGAGTGAGTTTTTTTTATCTCAGTATTTGTAACCAAAACCAGGATTGAAACAATCAGGAAAAGTATAAGCGTATGTGCACACTGGGAGGTTTAGCAGCTTCCACAACGCCAGTAAACCGCTGTTTATTTAGCTGGAGTCTAGAGTCCAGAGCCCTGGACTCTCCGGCGGTTTTCCTGTGTTTTCCAGCGGTTTTTAGAGCGTTTTTAGCAGCGGTTGAACAGCGGTTACAGTCGGTTTTACAGGCGGTTTTCATAGCGGTTTTTTGCTGCATGACTTTTCTGCCACTGAACGCTGCTAAACCTGGCGGTAAAAGGATCATGTTGGATGCCGCTATTCCGCCATAAATCCGCTCATCCGCCGGCGAAACCGACAGTCAAAACCGACACTGTGTGCACAGCGTTTTCACAATCCCATAGGTTTACATGAAAGCTCATATGCTGCTTACGATTTACATAAATTTGCATAAAAATGCTGCTAATCCGCCGGCGAATTTCGCTGAAAAACCGACACTAATCCTCCCAGTGTGCACATACACTAATAGTACAGAAGTGGTAATGTGTTTGTCACCCACTCCTGGTTTTGGCTACAAATACTGAGGTAAAAAACTCCCCAAAAGCTGAACATGTAAACGTGGCCTAATACAAAATATATAGAAGTTAAAACCCTAAAGGTACCGTCACACATAGCAATATCGCTGCCATGTGGCTGGCAATTTGACGTAAGCGCGCACGTTCCGGGCACTTTTTTGCACATCGCCGTCGCCCTGTCACACAGACATCTCGCGTGCAATGTTCGGTGATCCTGCATTCTGGAAATCGCCTGGTGCTGACCGGAAGCAATTTGTCATTCCCACGTCGCCGCCAAATCGCCGCATCACACGCCACCACCGCATCAGTGATGTGGGTGTAGAGTGTGAGTGCAGTGAGGAGACAGGCGTGCCAGAGTGTTGTACACTGCGCCCCTACCACTCCGATTGGCCAACACAACTGTCGCCAGTGGTCAGCCTTATCAGAAAGTCTGCCCACTACATGTCGTATGTGTCCTTTCTACTATATCACAATTCGAATATGGCGCCTTAGCCATAGTCAGCCAATGGTAACGCAGGAGCGACCACTAATCGCAGCAGACGGGGCGTGCCAAACAGAACGCTCAGGCACGCCTCTGGAATTGCTTCCAGATGGTCTGAGCTCGCTTTCTACATCGCTATCGCTCAGTCACACGCCATGATGCGCAGAAATCGCCTGGTGGAAATCGCCTGATTGCAGTGCAGTGCAGGGCGATCAGGTGACGCACCATCGGCGATTTCACGCCGTAAAATCGCCCTGTTTCACGCCACTACGTACAGGCGATGTGGTTCCCACATCGCCGAAATACACACAATTTACGTCGATATGGAAGCCATATTGCCACGTGTGACGGTACCTTCAGAGTCCCGTGTGTGGTAAATAGTAATGATCAATTTAACTACTAATATGCAGGTTGGAAATACGAACTTGCTATGTCACATAAGGCCGGCTTCACACCACGGTTTCTTGGTGTCAGGCGTGTCAAGTGTTTTGCTGGATGCACTGGACAAACAGAACTGGAGGGCAAATATGCCTTCCGGTCCTGTATTCTGCTGGAAACTGCAGTGTACGGCTGCTGCTGCTGTCCAGACCTGAAATTTCAGAATTTCTACTAGTGGAGCTAGCCGCGGTTCTGAAATTTCAGCCGGGAGCTCTCCAGGTGCTGAACGTCATGTGTTACTCAGGTGACTGCCTCCTTTGAATATCTGGGTATACAAAGATGGTGATGGCATCTTTGGACACCATTGGGGGTGGAGAGCCCAAAGGGGAGACCGACAAAACACAGCGGGGCAGAAAGACCACACGGGGGTTGGGGGGTAGGAAGAGCGCACAGAGGGGAAACAGCTCAAAGGAGAGAGGCACAAAGGGGGAAAAGACAGCACAGGGAGGGGATAGACTGCACACGGGGGGGGGAGACAGCTCAAAGAGACTGCACACAGGGAGTGACTGCACACATGGGGGGGGGGGGGGGGGGGGGGAGTTAGCTCAAAGGAGAGGGAGGGGGCAGAAGACTGCACTGGTGAGATGGCTCAAAGGAGAGACCACAGGGGGAGAGTGCATAGGTGGCGAGAGACTGCTTTTGTAGTTTGTTTTTTTTTTTTTTTTTGTTTTTTTTTTTTCCAATTGGTATACAAATGTGGAATTTGTTTTATTACCATAGTGATTCTGTGCTTTTATTACTTTATTACAAAAAATATTTTTAGTTAAAAAAAAAATTAAAATTGAGAAAAGGAGAGAAAAAACAAAACAAACAAAAAAAAAAAATATATAATGTATTAATATAATACTTTATATATACATTGTATGTGTGTGTGTGTGTGTGTGTGTATATATATATGTATATATGTATGTGTATATAAAGTATTAATATTAATACAATCAAGTGGTATAGCAATTAACTCATAAATTATTTTATTTTTTCTATGGTGGTGGTGGTGGTGTTTATTCCACCCACTATGTGATCTGTAGCCTGTGGCTGTCAGCCCAGGTGTGTGCGGTGCAGGGTGACGTGTCCTGTACCTGTGGCGGGGAGGAGGAGGAGGATGGAGCTGCTGCTGCAATATGTAAACATGTCACTGTGCTGCTGTCAGTGGGAGGAGGAGTGCAGGATTCCTGCTGCAGTGTGTGCAGGAATGACCTTACCCTGAGCTGCAAGGATTTCATCTCACAGCCCAGGGAATGATGACCCTGCTACAGTGAGGAGCATGCGGATGGTGCAGGGATAATGCAGGTGCTGGCAGGCTGAACAATGCAGGCAGAGCCCCACCGTCACCAGCCGTCTGTAAGTACCGGAGCCTGAATGTCACACGCCGCCTCTCCCAGGAGCACAGCATCCATCTGCTGCCTAGTGTATCTCCTCCACACTGGGCAGGTGCAGCCAGGAGAAAGCCTTCATCTTCATCCCCCCCGCCCCCTCTAATCTGTCACTAATGCTCTAGTCAATGGCTTAATACCCCTCTCTCATCCAGATGCAGGAGAAGTGGCCATTATTACCATCAGAGATTCAGCAGAGCTGGCTGGCTTTGCTGCATGGGTTTTGGGTTGGGTAAAAGGAAACAAGAAATGCTGCTGTGCTGCAGGTGCAAATGTGCAAAATAATATTTTATTCTTTTGTTTTTATTTTATTTTGATATTACTATCTTTTTTTTTTTTTTTTTTTTCATTATTATATTCAGAATATTTATTACTGTTTTTATTTTTATATTTTAATTACTATATTGCAATTTTTTTAATAACTATTTTTTTTTGCTATTTTTATTATTTACTATTTGAATTGGTTTTTTTTTATATCCATTATTTTATTTTTTGTATTACTATTTTTTTAGTTTTAACCTTTTATTATTACTATGTTTATTTTAATTATTTTTAATTTGTTCATTTTATTATTTTTTTAAATGTTCTACTAATACTTAAAATTAATTGTTTTTTTTTACTATTCTTTTACATTTTTATTTATTTTTTATTATTTTTGATAGTTTGACCCCAATCATAAATTTTGTCCGGCACCTGTGAGATGCCTCAAATGAGAGGGGAACGCAGTGTTTGGAGCTGGGCTGGAGGCTCTCCCCACGCGTCACCCTTTCTGATGATTCATGGGAGTTGTAGCCCCCATCTGCAGCATGTAGGTAGTGTTAATGAATATATTGAGCAAATGTGTTATGTTTGTGACAATGGAGGAATGTTCTGTGCGGGGGGCCGGGGGCGGCTGTGAATCTGGTGGATGGGATTTGGTTCTTGATGTTCTGCTTTATCTGTATGTGCCTGTGCTGGGTGTACACCAATCAGCCATGGGCCTAATTCTCTGCAGCCCCCATGATGCCCCCGGTACAGCTCTGAGCCATCCTTGCCGGCTCCTCTTCTCTCTCCATCTTTCTGTCACTCTTCCCATGTAAGTGACGACCTCGCACCCGGCCGCCCACAGGATAGAAAACATGGCTCATCCTGTACAGTCCTCATCACTACATGGTCCAGTGTGGGCATTTCCAATGAAGGATCGGTCAACGTGGACATTTACTTGTTGGTGTCCTGACTCCTTTCTATCACAGCTGTGATGATCTGCATGCCCTGACTCTTATTAGAAAAACATGACTGGGTTTTCTGAAAAATAGTGCCACATCTGTCCTCAGGTTTTATCTGGTATTGCATCCTGACTATTGAAGTGACTGGAGTTGAGCTGTGACACCACACATGACCTGTGGACATACTATATGTTTTGCATATTCATAATTACTTATTATGCATTGAGATAGAGGGATATACATCCCTTCCCCATCGCTCCTTCTCCTTTGCTATAGTGTATCAGCACAGGTGAAGTGCATCATCCTAGCATCCAGGCTGTTCAGCTCACATAGGATTGCCTGGACTGGATACAATTCTCTGCTTGCACAGGAGTAGTCGCTTACAGCTATGTTGTAACAACCCTACAGCTTTGTAGGTGATATCCACAGAATGTGCCGCAGATGTCAATCACCTATTTGGAAAACAGGGTGTCACTGACTAATCTGGCTATGTGGCCAGCACATCAAACTTGTGAGCTAATTGAGGGGTGGCTGCGCATGCGCACAATTCTCTCTGTTAACGTGTGTGGGAGTTCGGTGCATGGGACCCTCCATGAGCAGTGGCTGTGCATATGCCAACCATATTTGCATAATTCTCATAGAAGTGGATGTAGAAAACTGTGCAAGCGCAACCACCTCTTCTTCTTGTTTTTCAAATTAGAGATGGCAGAACACACTGCATGTACAGTGGATATTAAAAGTTTACTTTCTTAGTTCCAGATGCTGAAAAACAACCCCAAACCATAATGCTGCCTCCACCATGCCTCACTGAGGGAATGGTGTTCATTTGATGTTTGTTTTGCACCAAACTTACCTTTTGGAATTGTAGCCAAAAGGTTCACCCCTGGTCTCATGTCTTCCCACATGCTTTTGGCAGACTCTATGTAGGTTTTGGCTAAACGTTGCTGGGCTTGGATGTTCATCTTTGAAGGAAAAGGCTTCCATCTTGCCACCTTACCCTACAGGCCATATATATGAAAGAATACGGGAGGTTGTTATCGCTTACCGTACCAGGGCTGTGGAATCTGAGTCAGGGAGTCAGAGTTGGATTCGGGGAAATTGAGGAAACGGATGTGTACAGTACACAACCAGTACTTGGCCGAAATTCCTGAAGCTCCTTTAATGTTACTGTAAAGCTCTTGGCAGCCTGCCAAACCAATCTTCTTCCTGTATTTTCAATTCTTGACAGACATCCAGGGTAATGTCACTGTTGTGCCAAATGTCTGTCACTTTTTGATGGCCTTCTTTAGCGTCAGAAATTTTGTTGTACCCTTCTGATGGCTAAAGGTTATCAATGAGATCCCCTTGCTGTGTTGTAAGCTGTTTGTGGACCATGGCTTTTGCTTTTTTACAACCTAAAATGAGGCTGGGGGTGGGGAAACAGGAGCGGGAGTCCGATGAGACCACCCCGTTTTAGCTATAGAGCAGTGAGTATTTTACTCTTCTGCATGATCCTGCGGATGCAATGTATACATTTCTTTTCAGTATTGTAATAGGAAGACAGTGATGAAAATCTTCTGTGAAATCCGTAATTGCGCAGTTTAGATATTTCCCTAGAACATTAAGCTTTGACAGTAAAGTTATTGTTCACTGGGTCTGCGGTGTAGAAGCCTGGATGTGCCGGTTGTGTAGTAAATTAATGGCTGTCGTTGTAGATCTGAATCTTAATTCATGTTCGTTAACCAGTTCCATCCTGTATTATACTCCAGAGCTGCACTCACTGTTCTGCTGGTGCAGTCACTGTGTACATACATTACATTACTGATCCTGATTTACCTCCTATATTATACTCCAGAGCTGCACTCACTATTCTGCTGGTGTAGTCACTGTGTACATACATTACATTACTGATCCTGAGTTACCTTCAGTATTATACCCAGAGCTGCACTCACTATTCTGCTGGTACAGCCACTCTGTACATACATTACATTACTGATCCTGAGTTACATCCTGTATAATACTCCAGACTTGCACTCAGTTTTCTGCTGTATTTCATTGGAAATATTCTGCAGACATCAACATATAGTGAGTGCAGCTCTGGGGTATAGTTCAGGAGGTAACTCGGGATCAGTACAGTAATGTATGTACATAGCATGAAAAACAAATTCACTCACTATCTGTGTAGTGAATAGTAGGACAGTGTTCACTCCAGTTTGGACTTTTCCTTCAGCTGTGCCAGTTTTCTCCTCTGGTGCCTAGTTGCTTCAGTGGTATTTTTAGATATTGTAGAGAAATGATGTGAATTCCTTGTTCTTTTTGGTGATATCTTTCAGTACATTCTTTCTTCAGTTTTATAAATTTTAATAACTTCTGACATTTTGACTTGCTCCCCATCGCTCAGTGACTTGTAGACTGTATGTGAAATCCCTATTTTTGGTACTTGGCTGTTGGGCTTCCTTAATTCACTTATTCTTAAAACTACACGATTTTTTAAGCCATGGTCCATTAGCTGGAATAATGTGAACAAGCCTTTGTAGTGTTTTGGTCTGGAGTAGTGGACAGGTTCATGTTCGCATTCTTCGTGGTCTGGAGTAGTGGACAGGTTCATGTTCGCTTTCTTGGTGGTCTGGAGTAGTGGACGAGTTTATCCTCGCTTTCTTGATGATCTGGAGTAGTGGACGGGTTGGTGCTCGCTTTCTTCGTGGTCTGGAGTAGTGGACAGGTTTATACTCGCTTTCTTTGTGGTCTGGAATAGTGGACAGGTTCATGTTCGCTTTCTTCGTGGTCTGGAGTAGTGGACAGGTTCATGTTTGCATTCTTGATGGTCTGGAGTGGTGGACAGGTTTATACTTGCTTTCTTCGTGGTCTGGAGTAGTGGACAGGTTCATATTCGCATTCTTCGTGGTCTGGAGTAGTGGACAGGTTTATCCTCGCTTTCTTGATGGTCTGGAGTATTGGACAGGTTCATATTCACATTCCTGTTGGTCTGGAGTAGTGGACAGGTTAGTGCCTGTCGTTTTTATGACGATGAAGCCTGATTTTGCTAAGCTTTTCAGCGTTCTCTCCTGATTTAAACGATATATTTCCTCCCGGGGCTCTCGTATGACTTGTGCAATGTACGTTTCTTGTGAAATGCCTCTTGTGATTAGTGCTGGTTGTTCCGTATCACTGATTTACGTGATCTCCTGCTCATGCAGATTATAATTAGACTAGATGGGTGCCCGATGCACAATGCATCGGGATTCTAGCAGAGCGAGTCTCTGACTCGCAATGGCCGCTTCGCGGCCAATGCTTCGCGCTGCTAAGGCGACTCGCCATGCCCGCTGCGCGGGCATAGCGAGTCGCCTTAGAGCGACTCGCAATGGCCGCTTCGCGGCCAATGCTTCGACTCGCCATGCCCGCTGCGCGGGCATAGCGACTCGCCGGCTCGCAATGGCCGCTGCGCGGCCAATGCTTCGTTCGTATCCACATGACGACAAAGGGGCACTCGCAGCATTCGCAATTATATAATAGATGATCTGCTTGTTCTTGGCAGACTTTTCTGACTTGCTTTCTTTCCATAAAAGGAAGATCTTTTTTTTTTTTTTTTTTCTTTTTTCTTTCTTTTTCTCGCTGATCATTCACTTAATGTAAAGCATGGAGGACCGTTACCATTATAGAATCTCTATAACTCCCAGGACTTGTTCTCATGTAGACTCTTCACTGGGCGGCAGGAACAAAACACCTTTGCTCTTGGGCTCGGCGGGAGTTCACATTGTTGGGGCCTCTTGTTGGAGTTCCCCCCCCCCCGCCATAAATGAGACTGTCTGAACTGTATTCCTACTGTACGCCAAGGATTTTAAGAGAACCTATCGATATAAAGTAGAACATTAAGCATCCCACTTTCAGAGATCAGCTGCAAGACCTGGCAGTAACTGTTCAGTTTCTCTGCAGCACCTCCACAGGAGGGATTGGATATTACACCCTGTCCTTTCAAATCAGTGGGTTGTCCATGTCCTACAAGACTGGTCAGGTCTTCCAGAGTGAGGTCCTACAGGACAGGTCAGGTCTTCCAGAGTGAGGTCCTACAGGACAGGTCAGGTCTTCCAGAGCGAGGGCCTACAGGACAGGTCAGGGCTTCCAGAGCGAGGGCCTACAGGACAGGTCAGGGCTTCCAGAGCGAGGGCCTACAGGACAGGTCAGGGCTTCCAGAGCGAGGGCCTACAGGACAGGTCAGGGCTTCCAGAGCGAGGGCCTACAGGACAGGTCAGGGCTTCCAGAGCGAGCGCCTACAGGACAGGTCAGGGCTTCCAGAGCGAGGGCCTACAGCACAGGTCAGGTCTTCCACAGTGAGGGCCTACAGCACAGGTCAGGTCTTCCACAGCGAGGGCCTACAGCACAGGTCAGGTCTTCCACAGCGAGGGCCTACAGCACAGGTCAGGTCTTCCACAGCGAGGGCCTACAGCACAGGTCAGGTCTTCCACAGCGAGGGCCTACAGCACAGGTCAGGTCTTCCACAGCGAGGGCCTACAGCACAGGTCAGGTCTTCCACAGCGAGGGCCTACAGCACAGGTCAGGTCTTCCACAGCGAGGGCCTACAGCACAGGTCAGGTCTTCCACAGCGAGGGCCTACAGCACAGGTCAGGTCTTCCACAGCGAGGGCCTACAGCACAGGTCAGGTCTTCCACAGCGAGGGCCTACAGCACAGGTCAGGTCTTCCACAGCGAGGGCCTACAGCACAGGTCAGGTCTTCCACAGCGAGGGCCTACAGCACAGGTCAGGTCTTCCACAGCGAGGGCCTACAGCACAGGTCAGGTCTTCCACAGCGAGGGCCTACAGCACAGGTCAGGTCTTCCACAGCGAGGGCCTACAGCACAGGTCAGGTCTTCCACAGCGAGGGCCTACAGCACAGGTCAGGTCTTCCACAGCGAGGGCCTACAGCACAGGTCAGGTCTTCCACAGCGAGGGCCTACAGCACAGGTCAGGTCTTCCACAGCGAGGGCCTACAGCACAGGTCAGGTCTTCCACAGCGAGGGCCTACAGCACAGGTCAGGTCTTCCACAGCGAGGGCCTACAGCACAGGTCAGGTCTTCCACAGCGAGGGCCTACAGCACAGGTCAGGTCTTCCACAGCGAGGGCCTACAGCACAGGTCAGGTCTTCCACAGCGAGGGCCTACAGCACAGGTCAGGTCTTCCACAGCGAGGGCCTACAGCACAGGTCAGGTCTTCCACAGCGAGGGCCTACAGCACAGGTCAGGTCTTCCACAGCGAGGGCCTACAGCACAGGTCAGGTCTTCCACAGCGAGGGCCTACAGCACAGGTCAGGTCTTCCACAGCGAGAGACTCTATAGCAGTGTTTCTCAACTCCAATCCTCAGGACCCACCAACAGGTCATGTTTTCAGGATTTCTTTAGTATTGCACAGGTGTTAGTTTAATCACCTGCAAAGGGGATAATTCTAACATCTGTGCAATGCTAAGGAAATCCTGAAAACATGACCTGTTGGTGGGTCCTGAGGATTGGAGTTGATAAACACTGCTCTATAGCCTCTGAACATTCATGAAGAGGGTAATTTGGGGTCCCCATGTAGGGTTTAGAAACCTTTATAGTAGGATTAAAAGTATTGGTCTGGCCTAAAATTGTTGTTGATGCGACACAGAACTTTGATGATAACTTTCATAGTTTTTATAGTTGGAGGAATACTTTTAATCCATCTAGTTCAACCCACAAGTAGTGAACTTCTTTTTGCTTTGGAGATCATTGGGTTCTGATTGTACAGGCATGCCCGCTTGTTGGGTGCCTTCATGGCATGCTGTCGGGCGTCCTTGCCCCTTCTTGAGCTTTATTTATTGAGCTTTTTAATTACATTCCAGCTTGATGGGTGAGTCAGTGCCGCTCGCAGTTGGCATTTCATACACTCAGCTATTTTATAACCCTCGCTGTACAACAAGACCCCCGTCTCTTCCCTCCACTGTTGCTATGGCTGCTCGCCTGTGGCCTGGGGTGTTCTGCACATGTGTTTTGGAAAGGCACAGAGGAGGACGGGGTGCTACCTGACGAAGCCTTGGCGGCTGGTAGGGGGACCCTCCTCTGTGAGCTGGCCCTCCTTTAGTGTAAGCCGCAGACGATGAATGGCATCCCTCCGGACTTGTTTATCCCCTTTTTATTTCCAGTGCACTTTAATTTAAACCTGCAGATGTAAGGCATTAGGCCACGTGCACACATTCAGTATTTGATGAGTTTTTTACCTCAGGATTTGTAGCCAAACCAGGAGTGGAACAATCAGAGGAAAAATCTAATAGAAACACCTGCACCACTTCTGGATTAATCATCCACTCCTGGTTTTGGCTACAAATCCTGAGGTAAAAAAACTCCTCAAATACTCAGCGTGTGCACGTGGCCTTATGGCTCTAGGACCGCTTGCTGCGTTGTCGTTCTATTCCCCTCTATCTTGTTGCAAGCCGTCATTTTGGGATGCTAGAACGTTGCTGCGATTTTGGATCGGATCTAGCTGAAGTGTCAAACCTTTGCAGCCCATCGAATCCCACAAAACTAGGGTGCTCATACACATGGCACAGTATTGACCCATACCAGACTAATACCTTTAAAGGGGTGTTCCTATTTTCATAAAGCCTGCTGGGACCCCCTACGACCCTGCCAATTTAGGGGCAATTATACAAAAAAAAAGGCAACGGCACTAGATTTGGAAACGCTCCATCACAAAAAGTGTTTGCTTTTCTTAGCAAATCTGCTTTTCCGCCACCTGTTCGGCAGGAGAGCTGCATTGCGCCACAATTCAAGTCAATGGGACCGGCTGTACAGCGGGAAAAGTAAGGGTGCAACAATTTTGTTATCCTTGGCTCTGCCCTTCCCTTAGTTGTGACTGTAGTAATTCCTTGGGTGTTAAGTTCTTTCTTCATTCCTTGCATTTCGGGTTAGGTACATCCCGCATAACTGCACTCAGGGAAGTTTGCTAAAAAGGTGGAGTTCCTAAAGTTTCCACGGTCGGGTAGTAACAATAACCTCTGTGTGTATCCAGAAAGTGTTTGCTTCTGCTGCCTCCTCAGGTATTAACTCTTCCAGTGGGTAGCCAGAAAGGTCAGGATCTGTGCAGATATGTCCTCCATGATGAAGACCGAAAATCCTTATGGGTATCCTCTTTTTTTAAGATACGGTACTCATTTTTTGGGGGGGGGGCAAAGTGGGGCGCGGTTACGAAGAGCTTCTCTCTTGCTCTAGAGGACCCTGTCCTAGCCTTCATTTCACAAACAACCCCTTGATTTGAATGGACAAGGTGTAATTCCTTTTTTACCCTGTAGTGGCGCTGCAGGGAAATTTCCATGTTTTCACTCTGACTGCTGATTATCACAAGAAATCAAGGCTTGGATCAGCTTATCGTCAAGGGATCCCTCTAAGGCTTTGCACTGACGCGAAGTTTGTGCTGCAGAATTTGGACGTCAAAAATCTGCACCTACTGTCAGCACCCAAAAACTTCCTTGTGCCTATGGTGCACTTTTGCCAAGTGCTTTTTTTTTTTTTTTTTTTTTTTTTTTTTTTTTTTTTTTAAAGCAATCGTTCACTGTTGGGACTGTGACTAAAGCTAGGTTAGGCTGGGGTAAAAAAAAGGGTTTCAAGGTGTCCTAATGTTACGTGGGGCTCAGCTGTATTTTTGGTCTTCAGCCCAGGTATGGCAGGCAGCTATGGGCTGCCAGCAACCCCCATCTGCCTATTTTTACCTGGCTGGTGTTCAAAATACAGCTGAACCCATTTATTTTTTTTTTATTATTTCTTGAAATAATTAAAAAACCACCTATGTGGAGATTCACTATATTTTTGGTTTTCAGCCAGGTACAACTACGCAGCTGAGGGCTGGAATCCTCAGTGTGGGGAGGCCCAAACGTTCTGGGCCCCCCCACTCTGCAAACTGCAGCCCACTGCCACCCCAGAAAATGGTGCATTCATTGTTGTGACATTTTCTGGGGCTGGACCTGACTCTTCCAGCTGCCCTGTGGTGGTGGCAGACTAGGTAACGATGCTTGAGCTTCCCCACGCTAAGGATTTCAGCCACCAGCTTCCTAGTAGTACCTGGTTGACAAACAAAAATATAGTGAAGCTCCGTGTGTGTGTGTGTTTTTTTTATTTTTTTATTTTTTTATTTTTATTTTTTTATAATTATTTAAACAAATAATACTATCCAAAGGGGGCTCCCCTGTATTTTGATTACCAGCCAGGTACTTGGCAGCGGGGAGTTGGCGGCAGACTGTACCTGCTTGCTGTACCTGGCTGGTGGCCTAAAATACAGCAGTCTCATTTCATCAGCGCAGAATATACTCCCTAAATGTGCAGTAAATACTCACTGTGTGAACACTGCTGAGTATTTAAGAGTGACCATTGAGATCTATGGGTGAAAATTGCGACAAAATACGCTCCAAAGATTGACATGCTGCAGATTTTCCCGCAATCAAATGGTGGCATTTCTGCCATGTTAAAACCCGCAGCATGGGCACAGGTCTCCTGCCTTTACATACTTGATTTGCACATCCCTGTGCTGCAGATGTATGACAGATCTGTAGCATATCTGCCATAAAATTGCAGCAAAATATGCGCAAAACCTGCAGCGTGGGCACATAGCCTAACAAAGAGGGGTTGTAATAAATGGGAAACCCTTTAATTATGTAACTACTAAGACCTTACAAATATGTCGGACTTCCAGTGATCAGTTATGACTAGTGAGTAACCTTTCCAGTAAGTGTTCAGTTTCCCTGCAGCACCACCACTGGTGAAATAAAGTATTGCACTGAACTCCTTCAAATCACAGGACAGGATGGGTCCTCCAGAGTGAAATGAGGGTCCTGAGTAGATTTATTATTAAGGTCTTGATGTTCAGACCTTGCTGGTGTTCTCTTTTCTGAGCATCCATGCTGCTAAAGGGCTTAAATGTGCTAAAACCCAGATCAGGTGACTTTATCCCTCTTAGCACTTGATCTGGAGTCAATAGGATATAATTAGCGGGGAGGCTATATGTATGGAGAGACTCCACACCCCCCTCCACCATTCAAGCCTTTCCGGTATAACATGAGCTTGCAGATGTGCCAGGCTTCACACTTCTCTCTTTCTGCTCATTAATGTTATTTTAGTCATTTGCAGTAATTAGTAGTCCTGGATTCTTGCTATTGTCAGGATCCGGCTCTTTAGTAACACGCACCGTTCACATCACGTTTTATACAGTCTGCGGCGGAGGGAAGGATGTGCTGATGAATGGCTCCAACTCACCGCTTGTGTATGGGCCCCAGCGAGTGCTCACCCCTATTCTCTCACTGTAGAACAAAAAACAGATTTTTTGGGGGTTTGTTTTTTCCCTCTTTATTGCTCTATATTTTTCATGCTTTTTTTTTCTTTTTTACAGATTTTTATCCTATTTTGTACCCTTTAATGTTTTTTTTACTACTATTGTTAATTTTCTTTTTTATTTTTTTGCTTTTGTGCTCTCCCTTTGTTTCTTTTTTTGTTCTTTCCCTTTTTGTTCTCTTTTCCCTTTTTCTGTCCTCTTTTTTCCCTTCTTTTTTACGCTCCTTGCCCCTCTTTTTTACGCTCCTTGCCCTCTTTTTTTACGCTCCTTGCCCTCTTTTTTACGCTCCTTGCCCTCTTTTTTTACGCTCCTTGCCCTCTTTTTTTACGCTCCTTGCCCCTCTTTTTTTACGCTCCTTGCCCCTCTTTTTTTACGCTCCTTGCCCCTCTTTTTTTACGCTCCTTGCCCCTCTTTTTTTTCGCTCCTTGCCCCTCTTTTTTTACGCTCCTTGCCCCTCTTTTTTTTACGCTCCTTGCCCCTCTTTTTTTTACGCTCCTTGCCCCTCTTTTTTTTACGCTCCTTGCCCCTCTTTTTTACGCTCCCTTGGAAGAAGCCTTGCGAAACGCGTAAGGGGGCCACAGCCACTGATAGGTAACACTTTGACCCATGAATTAATCCATTTATTATGCATTTGCGATTTCTTTGCTTGTTATGCACCCAGTTTTGGGGCATTGTATTGGTATTGAATAGGCAGTAAGGTATTGTCTTTTTAGCTGTACCTTGCATGTTTCATGTGGTCACCTATCTTTGTGTGCTGTGTTGCATCACTTTTAATTGTGGCATTGTGCTGTTATTTTAATAAAGTGCACTTTACTTTTCAATTTTGGCCTGACTCCTGGGTTGTTTCTATATTAATTATATACACTGATCAACCCTAGCCTAATTCATTTCAAGAGCCTCACAAGGAGGTGGGGGTGGGGGTACATTTGGCCTTTAAGGTGCCTAAAGAGAATCTGTCACCAGGTTAAACATGGACAGGTGTTTCTTAATCCTGCTACTGTCTTGAATATTCCAGTTTTTGTTTTTAGAAATCCACCATACGGTTCCAGAGATCTGGGCCTTATGATTTATTGTTGTCCTTACTCACCAGATCCTCTGGGGCGTGTCTTTAACACTGTGGGGCCACACCCCCTTATTAAAGACCCATGAAAATAAGCACATGTTAAAGGGACCATATCCTTGGAACAGTGTGGTGGATTTTTAAAAGACAAAAAATGGAAAAATCAGGGGACCAGGGGGAAAAAAATGGGCAACAACTGTCCTTATTATGACCAATTGACTAGTTCCCCTTTAAATGGGTTTATCCACTATACACAAGATCAGGGAGATTATTATAGAAGTGTATTTTTATAAAAACTTCCTTTTTGTGAGGAATCTGTTTAAATTTCAACATTTTTTTTCAATCCTAGTATCCTGCGATTTATTTTCATGGTCATATAGAGGATTTTCTTTGACCCAAGATGATGTTTAATGTAAAGCTTATGGATTATCATCCTCTAAACTGCTTCTCGTATTAAAAGGCCATTAACAAAATAAAATGAAGCTTTGCGTAAAGATGCCATTAATTCTCCGATAAGCCGAGTATGTGATACGCGTTCAGTCCAAGGGCTAAGGAAAGGTTTGAGGCATCTGTGCCTTCTCGCCATGTCTACAGGAGCTGCCGCTCATTACGAGTGGTGACTTTCGTTGCCCTTTAATTCTGGCAGGCTCAGCACTCACCGATGTCAGGTGGCTGTCTAGACAGCCTCAGCTTTTTTTTACTAAAAGTGATCTCAATGTCGGTGACTCTCTCAAATTCGAGGGCCGACACCTTGGGGGATTGCAATTTAACAATCCGCTGTCACCCTTAGACGTGATCCGTCCATGGTGAGGTCTGACCGCCCGCCGCCCAAATTTAAAGGGACACTAAGCCTTGAAATGACTAAAAGGGGGAAAAAGAGCTCAGAAGACTCGACTCTTGTCTGTCTTCAAGATCTTAGCTTAAATCTTGTAGAAACCTTTAAAGAAGAATTTGGCTCTTCGCCACCATCGCTCATCCATCTTGGACTTGGAGATAGTCAGTGGGGTGGAGCTGAACAAAGGGGCGTGGCTAAGTTCTTAAAGGTGTATTCTCATATGGCAAAGTGATGGCATATGATCAATCGATGATCAGTGGGAGTCTGACCCAGAACCCAACTTATCCTAAGATTAAAAGGGTTGCAGCACTGACTCAATGGTATCCAGAATCGATCCTCAGAATAGAGGGGCCACAGCGCTGATTGTAGTACCTTGCACTAATGCTGACAATTGAGTGTCTGCAGCGCTGATCCTGAGAATAGAAAAATCCGCAGTGCTGATTTAGTGGTACCACATCTATCCGGCTGTACTGCAGTTCCTCTCCGGATCAGGTTGGGGGGTGTGGGGGTACCAGAGGTCAGACCCCGCTGATTATAAAGTGATGGCTGGTCCCAGCAGTGAGATGGCCGTGAACCTTTCTCGCTGCAGCAGCCACTAAACTCTACTCTAATCTAGCCCCATAGGGTATAAATTGCGCCATATGGGGGTTCATGTACATGGAGACAATGCATGTGGGAGGTTGGAGCAGAATTATTTAACCCCTGATGTTCCATATAGTGAGTCTGGTTGAGGTAGCACAATTTGCAGTGCTCTGGTCGGTGGCTCGGCCCCGTAGCCTGCAGGGGGCTCTTTGAGAGTTGTACTTTTTGTTTTCCGCAGGTTTACAGTGTAAACAGTCATTATAGGGTTGGCTGCCATTCTGACGCTCGGCCTAGCCTTTACCCGGGGAAAACAATTGTTCCATAGAGGGGAGCCGGCGTGTTCTGCGCTGTCACTTTCCATCAGTGCAGGTTGCAGGTGAGCGGAGTGACCTGAATTCTGTGTCCTTGGCACATTGTGAAGGATTCTCAGCAAACATCCGTGAGACAGCGGAGCACGCGGCACAAGATTCCTTACAACTCAGGGTGGGGACATACTCATTGGGCTTTTAGTTCCTAATAACAATCCTGCAGGTATCGATCACGAGCTCTAACCACCGTCCATCCAGATGTTCTTTTAGGAATCCGCCCAATGATCATAGAAACTAACTTCAACTTCTGATGTGATTTTATTGGTGAAATTAAGCAAAAAAAAGGTGTTTTTCTATAATGACCCCCATCATCTTCTCTCCACAGGTACTGACTGTCTATTGAAGAGGAGAACACGGATCACACGCCATCGGGGTTAGGAGATAACTCTTTACTTCTTCAGAAATCATGTCTGGAAACTACGATGACGCAGTTGGGGTTGAAGTGTCCAGCGACAGCTTCTGGGAGGTAAAGAAGTCTTCTGTTTTTTGTTGAAGTTACTTTTTGTATGAACCCCTTCAGAGGAGGATTGAGTGATGGAATGTGTGATATCATAGAGTGTCTGTTGTGTCACAGACGTCCTTGGAAATTGGTCACCTGCCTTGTACACTCATGTTTGTGTATTCTCGAACCCCCCCCATCAGTCACAGAACCTGTCATGACTGACTGACCATCTGTTGTATGGGGACCTCCTGAAATAAAATGATCTAACCTTTAATCAGGTGTTTGAGATTGTATGGGTGGTAGGTTCGAGTGTTTGGCATGAGGTCGAGGAGTTTCATACTTTGTTTTTTGGGACTGGGTCAAGGGCTTTGTTTGTTTGGGACTGGGGAGCCTGGGCGAGGGCTCTTTGGTGCGGGACGGGGCCGAGGGCTCTGTTGGTGCGGGACGGGGCCGAGGGCTCTGTTGGTGCGGGACGGGGCCGAGGGCTCTGTTGGTGCGGGGACTCGGGGCCGAGGGCTCTGTTGGTGGGACGGGACTGGGGGCCGAGGGCTCTGTTGGTGCGGGACGGGGCCGAGGGCTCTGTTGGTGGGCGGGAGGCTGGGGCCGAGGGCTCTGTTGGTGGGGACGGGGCCGAGGGCTCTGTTGGTGGGACGGGGACGGGGGACGGGCCGAGGGCTCTGTTGGTGGGGACGGGGCGAGGCTCGTTGGTCGGGACGGGGCCGAGTGGCTCGTTGGTGTGGAGGAGGCCAGCGGACGGGCCGTGGGCGTAGGTTGGGATGGGGGGCCGGGCGTGAAGGAGGGACCATTCAGTTTGTGATACTGTTGGCTCAGATCAAGAGCGATGTAGTCGAAACAGGTTAATTGCTCAGGTCCCGGACGGTGATACCGGCCAAACTCTGCTTTCCTTTTGGATAACACTTGTTGAAGTGCGGAGACATTCTGCTTGTATAGCATTGTACTTGTAGATTCCTCTGCCTCCTCCTGTGATCTCTACGCTCATACTGTGACATCAGATTGAAGCCATTTACATTGCAGACCTTTTTCCAGTATATCGGGGTTGCGTGACGACCAGCCCCCTGCGTAGGTGTTGAATGTAAGGCACCTTTACCATTCAGTGCTGGTATGAGATCTCATCTACCTTTCAGGAAGCTCTTGTCCACCGCAGGTCTTATCTTATGTCACTGATCACCAGGTCTGAGCTTCCTGGAAGATTTACAAAGACGTTTATGAATGAAAGTTTCGTATGCAACCTGGGAAAACCACGAAAATGCTGAGAAAATATTGTCACCAAGTGCGAGAGGGACTTGTGATATTGGGGCTTTAGTTTAGGACCTTTTTTTAGGACCTTTAACTGGTCACATGATAAAAAGAAGGTCCTTTGGGAAGTCTCCATATAAGGACGTGCTGCACACGCTATGATCCGCCGTCCGTAGGATAATTTGTAGAAACGATCCAACGATCGACATTCCAGACCAAACTAGCTGATAGACATCCCCTCCTATAAGACTTCTTTTTTTTTTCATGGAATTTGGTGGCCAGAATTTGTGCTTTCGTCTATCCAACAGTTAAGCAGATCCACATTATCCTCAGTTTTGGATGTGACCCTTCTAGATCATATTTTCCTCGCGGTATCGGCATTTCTTGCCTTCTCGACCCATCTGCTTTGCGTTAGTTAGAATTTGCTGAGCTGTGTTCCCTTGTCTCTTCGCATTGTTGTAGCAGGAAAACCATGATGTGAAGTCATCTGGAAGTTCTGTAGGAAACTTGTAACAATTACTGTGAGTCATGGAAGGCCAGGATTTCGCCCCGAAAGGAACTTATTAGCGTGTAAAAGGAAACTAGCTTTCCTCAGTACTGGAATTAAGCTGTGCTACTACAATACACGGCAGGGGTCTGCAACCTGCCGCCCAATTGCGACTCTGAGCATGATGCCCCTTCTGAGAATTACGCTCTTTCTCTGGCATTTTCACCAGTTCCCCCTCTGCAGTCTTATGGTCTAGTTATCAGTTGTCTCTGAGCTAGTGGGTTTAGACTGTCTTCTGTGTCATGATGTCTCCCATACACTGCACACACAGACATTAGGGAGTCCTACTTTCCGGTCTCTGTAGTACTCTTTTCAGAAGTGGCGACAGCAGCATGGAGGACATTATTCAGCAGCACTAACCAATATAGCTGTGAATCCATATAACAGCATGGATGACATTATTCAGCAGTACTGAGCAGTATATCTCTGAATCCAGGTTGCAGCAGCATGGAGGACAATATTCAGCAGTATTGAGCTGCCTAGGTGTATATCCAACACTGAGGTGTGATAAAACACTTACTAGAAAGCAGTAAATGCATGGAGGACATTATTTAGCAATACTGAGCATAACAACTGTGAATCCAGATAGCAGCAGCATGGAGGACATTCTGCGCAGTACAGAACAGTTTAGCTGGGAATACAGCTAGCAGCATGGAGGACATTATTTGGTAGTGCTGAGCCGTGTAAATCCAGTAGCAGTAGCATGGAGGACATTATTCAGCAGTACTGAGCATTTTAACTGTGAATCCAGATAGCAACAGCATGGGGGACATTATTCAGCAGTGCAGCTGTGAATCCAGATAGCAGCAGCAGCAGCATGGGAGACCTTAATTGGCACTATTGTTGTGAGTTCAAATAACAGCATGGATGACATTATTCAGTTGTACTGAGCAGTGTAGCTATGAATCCAGTGGAAAGCAGCAGTATTGGAGGACATTAATCAGCAGTATTGCTGTGAATCCAGAAAGCAGCAGCACGGAGCACATTATTCAGCAGTACTGAGCAGTGTAGCTGTGAATCCAGTGAAAAGCAGTACTGTATCTGTGTCTTCCTCACTCTGCTCCTATTTTCTCACTCTTGCTAGACTTTACTGTAGTAGGCAGCTGTAACTTGATCTGTTATCTCACTTTGTCTTGTTTTGACTATGAAAAAGTTGGAATGAAGATTTCAGGGAACAGGGGGAAGAAGTGGCTCATAAGTGGACAAACAAGCAGATTCACACTTTAGATGAACCTCAGCCAAACTGCAGATTTCAATTGACTGTACTGTAACTTACATGATGTAACGTAACGTAACTTGATCATGTAACGGCTATTCCCCTTCTAATGGGGTGGAGAAAAAGAACGATTGGACATGTTGAATTTCTACATGTCCTCTCAAGGGAGAGAAGAGATTTTTGGCAGCACCTCTCCCTATTGAAAACACATGTACAATCTAGTCCATAGAGCGTACGTGTGTATATGGGAGGGGGAAGAGTTCACTTTATTTCCCAGGGTGCCACGAGACCATTTGACAGACCTGGATAGAGGCCTAGGAATATAGTCTGTGTATACAGTATGAGCCTACAAAAATGGTTATGGTAGGAACTCCAGCTCTGGAGCACACACTTCAGCACTCACTATTGAAGCTACTATTCCAATAACTTTATAGAGCTGTGGGCTATAAACTGTGGCTCTCTTGCCCTTGAGAATAACATTTTACCAACAGTTGGAGAAGTAGTTAAGATGGGAACTGAAGCTCTGGAGCACAAACTGCAGCTCTCACTGTTCAGCTTTTCATTGTGTAACTTACAGCAGTGATTTTTCAGCCACTATGAACGATTGCTGAAAAGTTTACAATCCTTACAACCAGACATTGGGTTTTGTTTATGGCAGGAATTGCAGCTCTGGAGCACAAACTTCAGCTCTCCAGGCCAGATAATTATCCGATAGCTTCTGCAGAAAGGGAGCAATTCTATTAATGGTAAGGATGTGATGAGGATGGAGCAGAAAACTGGGTCACAATCGGACGAGTGTATTCTTCCCTTCCGCGGCTCAAGGTCACGCAGAATTTATTCACTTTGCCGCTATCAGATTCCACCCAACAGAGGCCGGGCTGTTCTCCCCACCGCGCTGCATTACTGGGACACGCTCCACTGTCAGCGCTGCATGTCAATGAGGCCGGCGCCTTTCTCAATGGAAGCTGTGAGGATGATGTGTAGAAGGGGCTTGTACAAATAATCCCTCCCCGTGATACGCTCTGCTTATAATTTTCCTCTTCCGTGAAGTCGACTTCTCATTTCTTCACGATGCACTGAATGGCCCTTTAAGACGTTGCGGTGAATCTATACAAGGGGAGCATTAAGTGCTCCTGTGAGAGGGGGAGGATTGTAATAATGAGCGATCCCCTGCTTTTGGTTACCCTCCAGAGCTGTGATCTGTGACTGCAGCTCTGCTACAGAGCCTACAGGGGGTCCGCGGGAGTCTGACACACCCCTGTCTTTGATTGGCTTAAACCACTGCCCTCTCCTCCCACTGCAGCTTGTCAGTTTTCTGCTGTAAGTTATTATTTATTATAGCGCCATTTAATCCATGTGAAAAAGGGGCATATATAGACAAGTACATTATACAGGGTGGGTCATGTATATGGATGCACCTAAAAAAATTGGTCATGGTTGGTGATATTAACTTCTTGTTTGTGGCACATTTAGTTATGGGAGGGGGAAAACTTTTCCAGATGGGTGGTGACCGTGGCGGCCATCTTGAAGTCGGCCATTTTGGATCCAAGTTTATTTTTTTCAATGGGAGGAGGGTCATGTGACACATCAAACTTACTGAGAATTTCAAAAGAAAAACAATGGTGCTTGGTTTTAATGTAACTTTATTATTTTATGAGTTATTTACAAGTTTATGACCACTTATAAAATGTGTTCAGAGTGCTGCCCATTGTGTTGGATTGTCAATGCAACCTCTTCTCCACTCTGACTGATAGCAACACCGCAGAAGAAAGCTAGCACAGGCCTCCAGGATCCGTTGTGTCAGATGCTGCACATCTCGTATCTTCACAGCATAGACAATTCTTCAGATGAGGATGAGGGAAACTTGTATGTGATGGTGAAGTTACCAAACAAAACCCACCGCTATTGGTCTGACACTAACCCACAGTGGATAGATCCCTCCAAGACTGCTGGAACACAAACATTGATGGTATGGTGTGGTATATGGGGTACAAAGATAGCGGGGCCATTCTTCATCAATGGAAACCTCAATGCACTGGATATCTGAGTCAGGCTGTTTTTTTATTATTAAAAAAAAAAAACTCCAAAAATCCGTTTTAAAGGGTTAACAATTTCTAAACTAATGGCCTCCTCACAAGTGCAGTAAGTCATACGATACACGTTAGATTAAGGTAGGCCGAGCCTGTATACTTACTGCAGCCAGGGACCATCTAATTTGTACGGGAGCCTCCTGTCTCCTTTGCCAAGGGGAAGAAGAAGAATTGGGCATGTTGTCGTTGTGTCCTATTATTTTGTTTCCCTAAGGGTTAAAGCTCTTAGATGTGTTTTGCTGTACATCCCCATTTGAAAGCACATGCGTGATCTGCAGAATGGAGCGTGCATGTGTTATGAGAGGGCCATACACTAACAAGTGCTCTGCTTACTTCTGTGTATGGTGTGTGGGCGTCTTTTAGTAAGGGAGATGTTCTATAGGCCATTATCTTTTTGCCTGGGAGGTGGCATGCTTTCTCAGAAACTTCCTTGCCTTGCACACAGATGTGATAATGGAGGACCACGTGAACACAGCCCTATCTTTTATCTTCCCCCCATAGATGTGTCAGGCAGCAAATGTTAAAGCACTTTGCCAGGAAGATGGTTGCGGTCAGTGGGAGAAAGGAAAATACCGCAATAATCTTGTGGTTGTGATACCTTTAAATTTCTAACAAAAATAATGATATTACAAAGCGAGCTCTTGAGACTGCTTACCTCTCTTCTATGGTATCAGACATAAGCAGTCTCGAAAGCTTGATTTGTAACATCATTACTTTACTTTTGTTAAATGAAAAGGTTCAAATAACAAAATAAAGTAATGATGTTACAAATCAAGCTTTCGAGACTGCTTATGTCTGATACCATAGAAGAGAGGTAAGCAGTCTCAAGAGCTCGCTTTGTAATATCATTATTTTTGTTAGAAATGTAAAGGTATCACAACCACAAGATTATTTTTCTGTTGACCATTGAAAGAATCAATCTATTTTACAACTGGACCAAACCCATTCTTCTTTTAGGATGATGGTTGTCACATGAGAAGTGGTGGGCACCGCTGTATAATTTTGCTTCTTCATTCTATTCCCCAAAGAGACAATACACCGAGAAATTTCCTGCTGGTGCCTTAAAGGGGAAAGGGAAGGAAAAGCAGGGATGACTGAGAATGGAAAGGGAGATGTGAAGAGAAAGACGGGTGAAAGGAAGGACAATCTGGGAAAAGGGATGAAGGTAATGTAAAGAAAGGGAGAGAAAGGAAATGAAAGGAGGATGAAGGAAAGGGAAGTGGGAAAGCAGGAAAGGAAGCAAAAAGGAGGGTGAAAGGAAGGACAACTGGGGAAAAAGTGGTGAAAGGAACTGTGAATCAAAATAGAGAAAAGGCAGCAAAAGTCAGATAAAGAAAAGGACAAGTGGGGAAAAGGAGTGAAGGGTTATAGGGAAACGAAAGTGGGTAAAAGGAAGCAAGAGGGGGTGAAGGAAAGTTCAATAGGCTAAAAGGGATGAATGGAATGTGAAGTAAAGAAAGTGGGGAAGGAAAAAGTAGGTTGAATGGAAGGAAAACTGGTTGTGTGTTAATTCCTGGGGAAGTGGAGAAGATCAGTTTTGAGCTGGTCCAACATCTAGTCGGTTCCTTTGGTGGCTGCCCTTCTTCACTCCTGTGCTCTGCATCCTTGGGTGCCTCTTAAGGCCCCGTTACACGGCACGACCTCGTCAACGACATCGCTGATACGTCACGGTTGGAGGCGTTCCAGCGACATTGTTGTGACGTTTATACGTGTGACTCTGCCAAGTTGTGACGATAAATCGTTGGATTGCTGATCATAGGTTTGAGAACATGTTCTCAAACCACATGATCAATGATCAGCCAACCTGGTATATCGTTGTGTGTGACACCGCGATAACGATGTCATTTGCGACTTCGCCCATTCACAGCAATGAGCAGGGATCGTTTGCTGGGTTGTGCGAACGAAACCTGCTCACAACATCGTTTGTGATATGTCAAAGATATCTAGGCGCGAGGTATCTCACCAACGACCGTGCGCCCACAAGATTGTTGCGAACATTGTACCAATGTTGTGCCGTGTACCGGGGCCTTAACACTTACTAGGCTCTGCAACGTCATGACGTTGGACCAGGGCAGAGCATATTAAATCGTTTATCTCTGTATGGATCTCTACTTGCCTTTTCCCCATCGACAACATATAGGTCCAGGAGAAATCCAACTCTTGGATAAAGTCCATCTATGACTTGGCCATTGGTCACACTCCAGTTTTTTGCATGTTTTACGTTCAGTTCCCATCACCATCACTGTTCTTATCAGAAAGGCTCAGAACGTGGTAGAAAAAGTAAAGGGACCCCTGATAATTCGGTAGGGTCTGTCCAAATCCCATTCGAAAGTGAATCTTTCTTAACTTGATTATGGAAGCTATGACGCCAGTATGAACACCGCCTCATGAACCCAGGAGGAGCTGAGGACTTGTCGGCCTTTTCTCTTACCAGATTGGCTGTTGGCCTCCTGGTGACAGTTGTCCCTGGTATACTCAGGTATAATGCAGAAGATCTACTGATTAAACTTGGGCTTCCAGGACTTGGCCTCACGCACCGAGGACTTTGTACATTTCTTAAATCTAGGTTCTGTTGCTTTTAAATAGTGTGTTTCTTACAAAATGGGGAAAAAGGCATTATTTAGCTAATGCTAAGAGGGGGAAAATTATTAATATGCAAATTACCCTTTGGTATGACACAAGGATTTCCAAACAGAAACCTTATCAGGAGCTTGAGATGACAAGATTTACAAAGGAATGATCGCTTCTTAATGTTTAGAAGTAATGCCTCTAAATATCCTCCCCCCTTTATTTTTACATCCCCGACACGTTTTTTCCAGTTGTCATGGTGATTTTTGAAAGCGAGATTAAAATACGGGAAGAATCTTCACGTTTGCAGATTTGATATACTTGTGTGTGTGCGGCGGATGGGGAAGGGGGGGCGCGCTTAAAGTACATGATCCAGATGTGCTCCGAAGCCTCGTAACATGAATAATCTGTCAAATCTGTACACCACGCTATTTAAGGAGCGAGTGGTCGTGGCAGGCGCGGGGTTAATGCCGCCTTGTTTTGCTTTGGATTACGTTGCAGGAATCTGGACTATTCGCAACCGGTACACATTGGTAATTCATAGTCCTCATTCAGGGACACTTGAAGTCTTGTGCAACCAAGAGCCGGGATATAACAAGAGGAGCTTTCTGCTCACCCGCAGAGCATCTCTCTGCAGAGCCCGAGTGTTTATACAGGGATAAGACGTTATATAACCAGAGAGAGGGAGGGAGAGACTTGTCCAACCTGATTTCTGTCCTCTTTCTCTATGAAGCCATTTAGAGGGTTCTGGTCCCCGGGAGCCAGTGCCATTAATGATTTGGCGCTCTCTCCAGTACTCAGCAAAACAGATATGTGAAGAATGTGCCACTATGCGCTAGAGAGATGGATATCGGAGTAGGGAGCAGTCACTTAAAGGGAAAGGAAGACTGTGAAAATGAATGGAATAGAGGAGAAAGGTAAAAGAAAGGTAGGGGATGGGGAAAAGCAGGAATGGAAATGGAGTAGTGAAGAAAAGGAGGGTAAAGGAAATGGAACCGGAAATGTGAAAAATATGTAGAAAGAAGGATAATGGAAAACTGGGGGAAAGGGTGAAGAGAATTTAAAGAAGTGGGGAATGAAGAAAAAGGGTTAAGGGAATGGTGGAATGAAAAAGTAGGTAAAGGATGTTCTGTTCCCACTTAAAGGCGATAAAGGCATGCTGGTTGTATACTAGGATGAGAGTTCCTTCTTACCTTTGTACTTCCAATAAGAGGGGCAGACAGGACCCGGAGCAGCGTCTCAGATAAGCGTACACACGTTAGGATGAAAACAATGCTGGTTTATTCCATAGATGAATGATCCAAAACATGGCATTGAAATCTTGCATGAAGCTTGTCTCTGCAGTCGCTACTTGTGGGTCAAAAAACTTTGCTTCTCCAGCTCTATGAGAATGGAACTCTCTGCAGTAAAGATGTCTCCTAATGACTGGGCAAAACAGGAAGAGACAACAGCACGTGCAGGAGCCACACCCCATAGGCTGGACAAGGAAAGGCAGAAAGAATTGAGAGGTCTGGCCAGCAGGTGGCAGCAGAGACAAGCATCAATAATAACAGATTAGACTGTAAAACAGGATTGAAACAGCACACTCCCCGTCTGGAATTCACTTTGGGGATTCCACTATTAGTCCATAACAATACCTAAACGAAGGGCATGTTAAATACAACAATTCAAATTCAAAACCAAAATGAGAAGAAAACGGCTAAAGTTCAGGTCCGGAAGCGTTCATCCCGTAGTGGCGCTCTCTACGGGCAACAGCAGAATGAGTTCGTGGATCGGCCTTGCAAAGGTCTTCGTCTCACCTTTCCTGAAGACCCTTAGCTCCACCTTCCGTACATTGCCGTCCTGGCTAGGTAGTGTCTTAGTAACAAGTCCCAGAGGCCAGTCAGTTCTTTGGGTGGTCTGATCTTTCATAAGGACCAGGTCCCCTTCCTTGATATTTGGCTTGGGATGTCGCCACTTCCTTCTTCCTTGAAGAACGGTGAGGTATTCCTTTCTCCATCGATTCCAGAAGTAGTCGGCCAAATATTGGACTCGTTTCCAGTGTCTTTGGTAGGTGTTGGCGTGAGTGAAGTCTCCGCTGGGAATTACCGCGTTGTCAATTTTTGAGTAAGAAGGATAGTGGGAGTCAGCATGGTTGGTACCTCTGGATCCATTGTCACGGGCACGAGGGGTCTCGAATTGATGATGGCTGAGACTTCGGCTAAAAGAGTGACTAGAGTCTCGTGCGTGAGTCTTGAGGAGTTAACGTCCTTTAGCATGGAGTTCAGGATGTTGCGTGAGATCCCTATCATCCTCTCCCAGGAGCCCCCCATGTGAGAACTGTGAGGAGAATTGAAGATCCAGGTGCAACCCTTGTCTGCTAGCTGGTCTTGGATTGGCTTGGTGTCGATGTTCAGCTCTCTACATGCACCGACGAAGTTGCTGCCACGGTCAGACCTCAGCTGCTTTACTGGTCCTCTAATGGCACAGAACCTCAAGGCATTGATCAGGCAGGAAGTATCCATGGATTCTAACACCTCAATGTGAATGGCTCGAACGCTCATGCAGGTGAATAGCACAGCCCACCGCTTATTGTCTGCTCGGCTGCTACGAGTTCTGCGTGAAGATACCATCCATGGTCCGAACACGTCTAGGCCCACGTAGGTGAAAGGTGGTTCCATAGAAAGTCTGTCTGCAGGCAGATCAGCCATTTGTTGGCACAGTTGCCTTCCTCTCGTTTTGCGACAATGCACACAATCATGGAGTATTTGTGCTACACGTCTCTTCATTCCAATGATCCAAAGGCCTGCCGACCGTACGGCGCCCTCTGTGATCTGTCTGCCTTGGTGTTCAGTCCTTTCATGGTGATGTCGGATCAGCAAGACTGTAACGTGGTGTTTGTTGGGAATGATGAGAGGATTTTGTTCTGCGACTCCGAAACGAGCCTGATTTAAACGACCGCCGACTCTAAGTAAGCCAAAACTGTCCATAATCGGGTTTAGATTGGCTAGAGGGCTTCTTAGTGGAATCTGCTGTTTGTTGTGTAAACAGTTCCATTCGGTGGCGAATTCGCTCTGTTGGAGGTGGCGTATTATGAGGGACTCACCATGGGAGATGTCCTCAGCAGAAAGGGTGTGTGGCACACATGCCAGCGATGACAGTCTCTGTTTTTCAGGTCTGTACGATAGCATCTGGCGATGTGCACTAACCTGGCGACAGTCCGGACGAGTCTTGTCCAGCTGGAGAAACGTTCAAAACGTTGGCAGCCGAGGTTGGAAGCTTCCTCTGCACTGGTGGCCAGGGTGTTGACTTCAGTTCGGACATCTGGATCGTTATCTGGATCTAGGATGCTGAAGTTTTCCTGGACACCTTCCTCCGACTGTCTCAGCAGGAACTCTGGACCTTGGGTCCTTTTGAGCAAATCAATGGCTGCTTCCTCGGTGGGTAGTGATTTGAGCCCGTCATCTACGTAAAAGTCTTTTTCAACAAAGTCTCTTGCGTCTGTGCCATACTCGGACTCTCCCTCTGACGCGGTTCTTCGGAGACCATAGGTTGCGTGAAAGACTGATCTTCCTAAGTTGTCGGTACGCAGGGAAGAAGCGACGTCGGGTAGCTGTATTGAGTCTGGGGGCTTCTCCTTCACTTCATGGTGATGAGGACATGGTCTTAGGCAGGTTGTGCGCCCATCTCCGTGCACGTAGGTTCTGAAGGAGTCGATTTCTGATCGATCAACACACACATTTCCTATGACTACCCATCCCAAGTCCAGTCTCTGGGCGTATGGTGCATAGTCAGGTCCGTTGCACTGTTGTCGCACCTTGTGTACCCTCAGGTTGTCTCTGCCGAGCAGGAGTAGAATCTCCGCGCTGTTGTCTATAGGTGGGATAACGCTTGCGAGGTGTTTCAGGTGTGGCTGATGAAGTGCAGCTTCTGGGGTAGGAATTTCACTCCTGTGGCTGGGTATTTGGTCACATTCAACGAGCGTTGGTAGAGGTATTTCAGTCTTCCCGTTGATAGGAGAAGCAATGAATCCCCGGGCTCTTCTGCCGTTAGTCTCTATGCGGCCTGAGCAGGTGTTCAAGGTGTAGGGTTCTGATGGTCCACTAATTCCGAAGGCTTCAAAGAATTTGGTTCCTGCCAGGGACCGGTTGCTTTGGTCGTCTATGATAGCATACACCTTCATCGCCTTTTCTGGGCGTCCCTCGGGATAAACCTTGATGAGGCATATTCGGGCACAACATTTCTCCATTCGGCCCTCTCCACATACCTCTGAGCATGAGCAGGAAACAGTTGTGGCGGTGTCAGTCTGATTCTGTGGCTCCCCGCCATAACTTGGAGCGGGAGCGGTGGCGACTGTAGCCGGTGTGTCTCTAGCTAGCCGAGTAGGATGCATGGCTGAAATGTGCTTTTCGCTGTGGCACTCCCCACACTTGACTGTGGATTTACAGTCCTTGGCCATGTGCTCAAGTGATGCGCAGCATTTGAAGCAAATCCCAAGCTCAGTGAGGATCTTCTTGCGCTCCTGTAAGGTTTTGGATCTAAACCCCTTGCACGTGGTCAGTGAGTGTGGTTTTTTATGGATGGGACATTCACGATTGAAAGACTTATCTCGTGGTGAGACAGTGTTCTGTTCGTCTGTGGGCATTGCAGGTGATGGTAGTTCGGTCTTTCTAACACTCACAGCTCTCTTAGTGTCTCTGGGTTTTTGTATAGCACTTTCATACCTTGATGCTGGAGTTGCTGCAGCTGCCGAAGTGTTGGATACTAGGAAGTCGAGGCTGGGGTCATTCCTCATCTGGGCCTGCTCGTCAATGAATCTGCAGAAGTGGATAAATGGGGGAAAGGTGACGTCGTTCACTCTTTTGTACCTTGAGACTGACGTTGCCCATTTCTCCTGCAGACTGTATGGCAGCTTCACCACGATTGGATTTACTCCGTGGGCTGAATCCAGATAGCACAGCCCGGACAGACGAGGGTCTCTTTTGGCGAGCTCCAGCTCCATGAGCAGATCACTTAGGTCTTGGAGCTTGTGGACTTCTTTAAGGTTGATCTTTGAGAAATCCTGCAGTCTCTTGAATAGGGCTTTCTCTATTGCTTCCGCGCTGCCAAAGGTGCGTTCCAGCCTTTGCCATGCGGCGGCGAGACCTGCTTCTGCTTGTCCTACATAGACGGTTCTGAGGCTCTTGATACGGCTTGAAGAGCTTGGGCCCAACCACTTGATCAGGAGGTCGAGTTCCTGTTCTTCGGTTAGGTTGAGATTGGCGATGGCTGCCTTGAAGGTTGCTTTCCAGGCCCTGTAGTTCTCTGCACGATCATCAAAATTCACAAGACTAGTACTGATTAGCTCTCTGCTCACCATGAACCTGGCAAACTCGGACATGTCCGACTTCTCACCACTTGTTGCCACGACGACTCGTGATGCCCCTGGGGTGTATGGGCCGCCTGGCGTGAATGGATGAGCTGTTTCCGGGTAGAATGATGCTGCTGCAGGGTTGAGCTGTGGTTTAGCCCTTGAAGAATCTGACGAATACCGCTTGAGCTGTGAAGGTGGGCCAGGAAACGCTGGGTTGCCATCTTGTGGTGGTGACTGTGTTTGAGAGGGTATCTCTCGGCGACTGTCGTTAATTAGCTCGGGCGCCTTCGAGGGTACTGGCACCTTTTGAAGTATGTTGGGGGTTTTGGCGTCGTTGACTTGGACGGTACTGTAAACCGGGGTCGCTACAGGTACCCGGTTTAGCACATAGTCTCTGGTGCGATCGACTGGATCATCCGTTTCCAGTGGTGGCGAGTTAGCTGGATCAAGACCTTGGATCAATGCCTGCTCGAGTAGTCTTACTTTAGCTAGCGCAACCTCCTCTTCCATCTGTGACCGAAGGATCTGTATTCGAGCCTCCGCTTCTGCCCTTGCTTCTGCTTCTGCCCTTTTAGCCTCTGCTCCTGCCCTTTTAGCCTCTGCTTCTGCTTCTGCCCTTTTTTCCTCTGCCCTTGCTTCTGCCTCTGCCCTTTTTTCCTCTGCCCTTGCTTCTGCCTTTGCTTCTGCCCTTTTTTCTTCCGCTTCTCTCTCAGTGAAAGAACGTCTCACCCTGGATTCCTCTGCTATTATGCGGGCCTCTAGTATCCTGTCGCTCATGGTTGAACTTCTTGAGGATGATGACCTGGATGCCCGAGAGGAACGCTTAGATGAGGTCGATCGGTGTGATCTGGTTTCTTGCAGGTGAGAGATGCGGTGTTCGGCCTTGTTTATGGCGTGTCGGACCTTGGCATCTCTCCCTTCGTCCGTCTCTAGCGCCTTACTGAGGTCTGAAAGGGATTCATCAGAATTAAAGTCTCTTAGAAGGGTAATGTACCTTGTTGACAGTCTCTTGTATCCTTCATGGGCGGCGTTCAGCCGTTCCATAACAGATTGTAAGCTTGCGGCGTCGCCTGACGAGGGTTCAAGTCTCGACATGTAAGAGGCGACGCGTTCCCACTGTTCTTCCAGGCGTTCACTTAGCTCATCTTTCATAGCCTGATAGTTTTCAATTGCCTTTACCGTTGGTTTGTAAGAACGTTTTGGTCGGGTAACTTGGTCTGCTTGAGACGTTGGGGTCTGCCTCCTGGGCTTCATCGTGGACAGTATCAGGTTGTATTTGCTCTGTTTCAGCAGTGGGAGCCTGTCCGAGGTCCTTTTCGGCCATTTTGAATAAAGGTGTACTGTCTCTTTAAAAAACTCAACTTTTGAATAGGGGTCCGAAAATCGCTGTGCGGCTCTGCGGGAACTCCCGGATGGGATCCCCAAGGTGGCTTTGACGAAACTTGGGTTCGCAGTTCGCCGATGTGCAGTAATGAGGTATAGTGTACTGCAGGCTTATGGAGGCGATGTGGCCAGAAGGAAACCGCTGGTGCATAAAAACAGTTCTTTATAACAGTACAGGCAGAGCTAATACAAGATGTGCAGGTGGGAGAGCTTCCCTCAAGCTTGTCCAGACGTGCACTGCTGCAGGCAGACAGATACACAAGGCTTGTTGCTGGGCAGATTAATGCACAGAGGGACAGGGCACATGGAGGGCTATAGCTGGATGTTGGGCTGTAAGGCAGTTTTCTAGCTGATAGGAGCTTTTAGGCATAGTTTTTTGACTATTAGGAGCTTTCAATCAAAGTTTTTTGACTGTTAGGAGCTTTCAATCAAAGTTTTTTGACTGTTCTGTTCCCACTTAAAGGCGATAAAGGCATGCTGGTTGTATACTAGGATGAGAGTTCCTTCTTACCTTTGTACTTCCAATAAGAGGGGCAGACAGGACCCGGAGCAGCGTCTCAGATAAGCGTACACACGTTAGGATGAAAACAATGCTGGTTTATTCCATAGATGAATGATCCAAAACATGGCATTGAAATCTTGCATGAAGCTTGTCTCTGCAGTCGCTACTTGTGGGTCAAAAAACTTTGCTTCTCCAGCTCTATGAGAATGGAACTCTCTGCAGTAAAGATGTCTCCTAATGACTGGGCAAAACAGGAAGAGACAACAGCACGTGCAGGAGCCACACCCCCATAGGCTGGACAAGGAAAGGCAGAAAGAATTGAGAGGTCTGGCCAGCAGGTGGCAGCAGAGACAAGCATCAATATAACAGATTAGACTGTAAAACAGGATTGAAACAGCACAAAGGAAGCAAAAGGACGGTGAAGGGAAGGTGACCTGGGAGAAAGGGGTGAATGTAAAGGAAAGAAAGTGAGTGAAGGGTGATTGAAATGACATCTGGGAAAAGGGGGCAAAAGGAGGATGAAGGAAAGGATATCCAGGGGAAAGGATGAAAGGAGTAGTGAAATGAAAGGAAGCAAAAGAATAGTGAAGGAAAGGGGTGAAGAGAGGAAATAAAGTGGGGAAAGGAAGGTGAAGGGAAGGAGATCCAGGGGAAAGGGGTGAAGAGAATGGGAACGGAAAGAAGGTAGGGAAATGGATAAAGGGAATGAAAACTAGGGAAAATCAAAGTGAATATAAAAGGAAAGGGCATCCAGTAAAAAGGGGTTAAGGGAATGGTGAAAGGAAAGAAAGCAAAAGGGGGGTGATGCAAAGAACAATCAAGGGGGTGAAGGGAATGGTGAAATAAAAAGGTGAAGGAAAGGAGTGAAGGGAAGGACGACTGCAGCGAAGGGGTGAAAGGGAAGTGGCGGAAGAAAGCAAAAGGAGGATGGAAGGAACTGCTGGGAAATAGGGGTGTAATGAAAGGAAGCAAAGTGAGGGTGAAGGAAAGGACATCAATGGTATTTGAAAGGAAAGAAAGTAGGGAAATGGAGAAAGGGAAGGAAAACAAGGGCAAATGGAAGGGAATGGGGAAAGACAGGAACAAAAAAGTGGAGAAGACACAGAAAAAGCTGGGATGGTAAATGAAAAGAAGGTTAGGGAAACTAAAAGCAAGGTTAATAAAGTGGGGTGAAGGGAAAGGGAAAAAGGATGAAGAAAGGGGGAAAATAACTGGGAGGAAAACGCTGAGAAAAGTAAAAGGAGGAATGGGAGGAAATGAAATGAAGGTAAAGGGAAAGACAAACAAAAAAAATTAGTTGTGAGGAAGGGAACATAAAAATGGAGTAACAAAAAAGGGGAAAGGAAAGAATTGAGGAGGGGGAAAGCGAGGAAAATACATGAAGGTCAAGACAGGAAGACAAAGGAAAAGTGGAGATAGAAAAGGCTAAGACGAGAAGGGAAGAAAAAACCTGAGGATATATTAATGAGAAGTCAGTGAGTGTTGGGGGAACGTGGAAGCTGGGAAGGTAAAATAAGTGAGGATGGAAGGGTAAAGGCAACCTTAGGGTGGTTTCACACTGGCGTTTGCAAATGCCGCGCACCGAACGCAGCGCACATGTGTTCCTATGTTTTAACATGGGAACGCATGTGCCTGCGTTTGGCTGCGTTCGGTTGCGTTTGCGCTCGGATGCGCACAATTTGTGCACCCTCCGACCGCACTCGGGACGCAGCCCTGTTGCATTTCTTGTGCGGTCGCGGGCGCTTGGTTTATCAGCAAGCGACAAACACGCATAGAAGTCAATGGATCCGCAAGTGTCCTCCACAGGGACACCGCAGGGAACACTGCGGATTCATTGAAATATCTCCCGGTGGCCGCCGGTGATACAGCGAGGCCACCATGAGATCAGCTAAATCGCCGCTGCTCTCCCGCCGGTGTCAGCGGGAGATAGTTGAATCTGACAGTGTTAAATCTCCAGCGCCGACACCGAATAGGTGATGTCTGCGCTGGAGATTTGAAGCAGCGATCACTATTTCATATCTCCGCGCTGATACACCATATTCGTATGGGGCGGGAGATTAAACAGCTGTCAGATCAGTATCTCCCCGCTGACAACCGCGGGAATCAGCTGTGCCAGAGGAGAGATCTCTGCCGTTGATCCTCCTCCGGCCCCCCCAAAAGAGCTGATTGGCTGCCCGGGGTGCATATTAATGTGAACGCATGCGGACATTCCTCCGCTGCGTTACATTAATAATGGCTGAGTTTGCGTCTGCATGCCTAACGCATGCAAACACAAACGCCAGTGTGTAAACAGCCTAAGAGGGAAGGGAAAGAGTTAAGGGTTTGGGTTTATCAATCAGGAGTCTTCTTGGACCGGTTACTGTTTTTTGGTTGAGAACAATTCTTCCTTTTTCCATGTTTGTTTGCAGTACACAGACCAGCGTGTTGCTGATGGTAACATCTAAAATGTATTCATTGAATTGTGTAATTGTGACTCATTTAAGGGGTAGGGTTTCATCATGTGAAGAGTGACATGTTAGTATGTCAAGTCATAGGACAAGGCTTGTTAAAGGGTCATTTTTGACTTTTAAGATTGCTACTGCCAATAGGTGACGCTTGAGTTTGCGTCCTCTTCCTCTCTGAGTCAGTTTGCACATTGTGACTCATGTGCAGAGTTATTACCTGGATGAATTAGTTGGTGGATTACGTACGTACATTGTGCCTACAGAATCTCCTTTATTTGTTTTTTATTACATTAGATGAAGGATTGACAAAGGTGCCAGAGGACTAAATTGCTCCCGGAGCTGCAATATACCGCAGTAGTCATTGTATTTTATTATTATTGGTGCTATTACGGTGACGTTAGAGCAAAGCTATATAGCCGGACCACCAGCCCACAAGTGCTGCTTTGTTACAACTGGGTGGACCTTAATATGACATTGCAACTTCCCAAAAACACCCTTTCTCATGTTAAGCACCCATGCACATTCAACTGTAACCATTATCAGAACAACATAAGATCATTACTGCTGAAGCTAGAGAGGCAGAATACACACTGTACTGTGGATTACCAAGCACCTATGACTTGCTTTTCCTAGGTTAGTCCCTGGCATGAGAGAAGAACATGGATTTGGGATCAGTATTTCTCATGTCATTAGATCACTGTGCAAGGTTATATACTGCTGGAGCCTAGAAAGGCAGGAATATACATACACGCATACTCTACTCTGGATTACCAAGCATCTTCCCCTCTAACTTGCTTTTCCTACTTTAGTCCCTGGCATGAGAGAGGGAAGCATGGGTTTCGGAGCAGTATTTCCCATGTCATTGGAGCTCTGTGTGTGATTATATACTGCTGGAGACTAGAGAGGCGGAAATACACACCCTATACTCTCTGCATTACTGTGCACCTTCCCTTGTAACTCGCTATTCCCAGGCGAGTGCTCTTGTAAAGAAAGGAATATGGATTTGGGAGCAGCTTTTCTCATGTTATTGAGCACTGTGTGGTTATATACTGCTGGAGCCTAGATAGGCTGGAATATACACACAAATCAAGATTTTCTTTTTCCCTTGACCTTCCTTTCCTAATTTAGTCCTGGTGCGAAGGAATGAATATGTATTTTGGAGCAGTATTTCTCGTGTCCTTAAAGGACTGATGGGTCATATACTGCTGGAGCCTAGATAGGCTGGAATATACACACACATTCTGATAGATTTTTTTTTTTTTTATCTTTTCCTGTGGCTTTCTTTCCTCTTGTTTGGTCCCTGTGTGAATGAACGAATGCGTATTTGGGATCAGTATTTCTCATGTCCTTAAAGGATTGTAGCAACGTTTACTGCACGGGCCTAGATAGGCAGGAAAATACACACAGTTTACTGCGAGTTACCAAGAATCTTCTCCCGTAACTTGATTTTCCTAGTTTAGTCCTGGCCTGATGGAAAGAATATGAATTTGTGTGAGTAGAATTTCTCATGTCCCTAGAGGACTGTGTATGGTTTATATGCTGCAGCCTAGAAGGCAGGAATATACACAAACATCTGCAAGATTGTCCACCTTTTCCTTTGACTTGCTTTTCTAGTTTGGCCTGTTTGCAGGAATGAATATGGACTTTACGAGCAGCAATTTCCCATGTCTTTAAAGGACTGTGTATAGTTGATACTGCAGGAGCCCTAGATAGGCTGGAATATACAACAACTCTTCAGAGTGTCCACCTTTTCATTGACTTTTGCTTTTCATCGTTTGGTCCTGGTGTGAAAGGAGCGAATGTAGATTTGGAGCAGTGTTTTTAAGTGTCTTGTTTGATACTTCACTATTAACATTTTTGGTCCATAGGACCATTGGCACAGTTGGGTCAGGTCCCCCCTAGTTTGGAAGGCCCTTGATCTTGCAGTCCTGTTACCCCCCCCCTTTTAGTTGCCCCACTACCCAGTCCTAATAGTGGGAATATGGGCAGAAGTGACTGCAGTCTACAGCTAGTTTGTTTTTAGCTGAATCTGTGCCGACCACATGTCTCCGCACGGAGCTGTATACACACAGCAGCCATTTTTAATCCAGACAATTTTGCAAATCTCGTCACTACATTTTATTTTCTTTACGCGTTACACATTTTTATTATTTTTGACAGATCGGCAATTACAAGCGTGCAGTCAAGAGGATAGATGACGGGCACAGACTCTGCAACGACTTAATGAACTGTCTCCACGAGCGGGCGAAAATCGAGAAGGGGTACGCTCAGCAGCTGACAGAATGGGCAAAGAGGTGGAAGCAGCTCGTGGAGAAAGGTAAAAAGGAAAGAATCTGGGAGGGACACAGCCGTGTTACCAACTGTCTGTGGCAACCAGCAGAATAGTGATTGCAGCTCTGAGTTAATATAGGAACTCCGTCATTAATATTGTACCAGGACTCACCAGCAATATATGCAGTCTGGATAAAATACAGGAAGTAACTCAGTTCAGTAATGTTATTTACTGTACACAGTGACCGCACCACAATAGTGGTGCGCATCAGGAGTATAATACAGGAGGTACTCGGGATCATATTAATGTATGTACCAGGACTCACCAGCAAATTCATTGCAGCTTGAGTATAACACAGGAGGTAATCAGGATCAAATTGTATTATGTGACAGTGACTGCACAGCAGATTATCAGTGCAGCTCTGGAGTATAATACAGAAGGAAACTCAGGATCAGTAATTAATATATGTACACAGTGACTGCACCAGCGAATAGTGAGGCGCTGGAATAATACAGAGGAATCAGGACAGTAATGTATGTACACAGTGACTGCACAGGCAAATAGGTGAGCAGCTCTGGAGATAATACAAGGAGGTAATCTCAGGATCAGTACTGTAAGTAGTACACAGATCTGCAACCAGCAGAATAGTGAGTGCAGCTCTGGAGTTAATACAGGAGGTAACTCAGGATCAGTAATGTAATGTATGTACACAGTGACTGCACCAGCAGAATAGTGAGTGCAGCTCTGGAGTATAATACAGGAGGTAACTCAGGATCATAATGTAATGTATGTACAAGTGGCTGCACCAGCAGAATAGTGAGTCAGCTCTGGAGTATAATACAGAGTAACTCAGGATCAGTAATGTAATTACGTACACAGTGACTGCACCAGCAAATAGTGAGCGCAGCTCTAGAGTATAATACAGGCTTTAAGTAGTGTAGTGCTGTTTATATGATGGCATATTGTTCTTTTACAGTCCAGAGCTGCATTCATGATGGGTCAGAGCAAAATTCCCAGCATTCCTCAGTCTAATACCACTTGACCTCTTCTAGGGCCTCAGTATGGCACCGGGGAGAAGGCCTGGAACGCCTTAATGACCGAAGCGGAGAGGGTCAGTGAGCTCCACCTGGAGGTGAAGAACGCGCTGATGAATGACGACTTCGAGAAAGTGAAGAACTGGCAGAAGGAGGCTTACCACAAACAGATGATGGGGGGCTTCAAGGAGACCAAAGAGGCCGAAGAGGGGTTCAGGAAAGCGCAGAAGCCGTGGGCAAAGAAGCTGAAAGAGGTGAGGACGGGATTCAGGATTTGCCGACTTTTGGGCACCGGGAAGAGCAGCACTTGCGCTCATTTTCTTTTTAAAGGAGTTGTCCATTACTCTTTCTTGTTTAAAAAGCTAGGTTCTAACGTAAATGCTTCCTTCTCTCTCCAGGTGGAAGGAGCCAAGAAGGCCTACCACGCTGCCTGCAAGGAGGAGAAACTGGCCATCTCCAGGAGACAAACAGCAAAGCTGATCCTGCGCTCAATCCCGAGCAACTGAAGAAACTCCAGGACAAGGTGGAGAAGAGCAAGCAGGACTCTCAGAAGGTACCGGATGTGGAGGCTAATCTCTCCTCTGTTTGTATACCTGCCCTGGTGTAACGCCCCGACGAGCAAATACGCCCTGTGATCTGCAGCCGCCGCAGTGCGAGAGCTCTCATGTCACTTATGATGGTTGGCTCTGTGCAAAATCAATATTATGGCCGCCTCTTATTTTTTTGCACCCCCTGTAGGTACAGTTGTGTCAAAAGTATTGACACCCCTGCAATTCTGTCAGATAATACTCAGTTTCTTTCCTGAAAATTTTGAATTGCAATCACAAAATAGAATGAAGCAAAAAGCAAAACATTGATCATTTCACAAAAACTCCCAAAACTGGGCCAGACAAAAGTATTGGCACCCTCAGCCTAATACTTGGTTGCACAGCCTTTAGCCAAAATAACTGTGATCAACCGCTTCGGTAACCATCAATGAGTTTCTTACAATGCTCTGCTGGAATTTTAGACCATTCTTCTTTGGCAAAATGCTCCAGGTCCCTGATATTGAAGGGTGCCTTCTCCAAACTGCCACTTTTTAGATCTCTCCACAGGTGTTCTATGGGATTCAGGTCTGGACTCATTGCTGGCCATCCTTAGAAGTCTCCAGTGCTTTCTCTCAAACCATTTTCTAGTGCTTTTTGAAGTGTGTTTGGGTCATTGTCCTGCTGGAAACCAGACTCTGAGGAACCAGCTTCTCCACTGGCCTACATTACTGCAAATTTGTTGGTAGTCTTCAGACTTCATAATGCCATGCACACGGTCAAGCAGTCCAGTGCCAGAGCAGCAAAGCAACCCCAAATCATCAGGGAACCTCCGCCATGTTTGACTGTAGGGACCGTGTCTTTTCTTTGAATGCCTCTTTTTTTTTTTTTTTTTTTTCTCCTGTAAACTCTGTTGATGCCTTTGCCCAAAAGCTCTACTTTATGTCTCATCTGACCAGAGAACATTCTTCCAAAACGTTTTAGGCTTTCTCAGGTAAGTTTTGGCAAACTCCAGCCTGGCTTTTTTATGTCTCGGGGTAAGAAGTGGGGTCTTCCTGGGTATCCTACCATACAGTCCCTTTTCATTCAGACGCCGACGGATAGTACGGGTTGACACTTTTGTCCCTCGGACTGCAGGGCATTTGAAATTGTTTGGATGTTAGTCGAGGTTCTTTATCCACCATCCACACAATCTTGCTTGAAATGCTCGTCAATTTTTCTTTTCCGTCCACATCTAGGAGGTTAGCCACAGTGCCATGGGCTTTAAACTTCTTGATGTCACTGCGCACGGTAGACACAGGAACATTCAGGTCTTTGGAGATGGACTTGTAGCCTTGAGATTACTCATGCTTCCTCACAATTTGGTTTCTCAAGTCCTCAGACAGTTCTTTGCTTCTTTCTTTTCTCCATGCTCAATGTGGTTACACACAAGGACACATGACAGGTTGAGTCAACTTTAATCCATGTCAACTGGCTGCAAGTGTGATTTTAGTTATTGCCAACACCTGTTAGGTGCCACAGGTAAGTTACAGGTGCTGATAATTACACAAATTAGAGAAGCATCACATGATTTTTCTAACAGTGCCAATACTTTTGTCCACCCCTTTTTTATGTTTGTGTGGAATTAGATCCTATTTGGCTTTAGGACAATTCTTTTTGTGTTTTTTCATTGAAGACAAATTAAATGAAGATAATAATACCAAAGAATTGTGATTGCAATCATTTTCAGGAAGAAACTGAGTATTATCTGACAGAATTGCAGGGGTGTCAATACTTTTGGCCACAACTGTATGCCAAACTATGACTGCTACTTTTGCATTATACCCCTGCTTGGGGCCCCATCACCCTGCCCGTTTTCACACATACTGTAGACACATTCACCGTTATTAACATATAGGTTGATTTTCACATGGACCACGTGTCCCTGTGAACCACACGGAGACATGTCCGTTTTTTAGTGTCAGCACAGATGGTCTATGGGCTTGTGAAAAACGCGTACGGCACACGTGTGACATCTGTGCATTCAATAAATTAAAGATTATGATGTTTTAAATATTAGAAATATTGATTTTATAGCTATTAGCCAAATAAATAGTTAAAAGAAAAAAAAAGATGATGCAGAGTCCCCACCTGTTTTGATATAATCAGCCAAGATGAGGCAGACCACTGTGGGCTGGTGTTATCAGGCTGGGAAGGGTCCATGGTTGTTTGGCCTTTCCCAGCCTAATATACCAGTCTTCTGGTGCCTCAGAAATGGCGCATAACATTAGATGAGCCAACTCTGGTGCTTTGGGCCTGGAACATTCAGTTGCCCTGATACAGTGGCAATCTGGGTAATGGTTTACGGTGTTGATGTCAGCTGAAATCAAGCCTAGGGATTAGTACTAGAGGGGTGTCTATCGGACACTCCCATCACTAAACCAGTAATCCAAAAAACAAGACGCACACAGATATATTTTTAATAAACACTCCTCAAATCATTCCCTTGTTTATCAATTTATTTTAAAAAATCCACCGTTGTCCACCGACTCCGACATAGTCCAACAAAGGATATATGAAAAAAAACACATATCAAACAAGACACTTGCTCAACTTCACCACTTTGTTCAAAAGAAAAAAAAACTAGTCCGACGTAGTCCAGCGATTCCAACGAACATAGGTTAAGGAGCATTGTTCTGACATTCCATAGATGAGCTTCCAGGTGACGTCTGGTCACGCAGCACTGAGGGAGACTCTGTGCCCCTATTGAGTGGTGATATCAGTGCAATGTATGGTAAGATCGCTAGTGCCACACAACTACCCCTCAACCCACAAAAAAAACCCAGAAAAATAAAGTTATGGCTCGTGGAGAGAAAAAGTTGGGAGAACAAAAATGAATAATGGCCCCAGCAGAACGTGTTTAAAGGGGTATTCTCATCCCGATAAGTGATGGTGTATAAATAGGGTAGGTCCCACTTCATGATCAGTCGAGGGTCAAACTTTGGTGTTTATTAATTTGGGATTGGAGGAAATGGTCAGAAAAGACCTAAAGTGAACAAATCGAGGCCCTCAGGCGGCAGGTCATTCCGGAGTCCTGTGGGCCCCCTTCTGTTTGATTTATGGGATGTGGGGGATAATACGAGGCGTCTCCGCTACTTGTCACAACCTCTTGTTATTTTGCCGGAGAATCCTGATCTCCATCTCCGCAAACTGTTAGAAGCCGCTCAATAATTCATCGCACCCCCGGTGAATAATGGATGGGACACCAGAGGAGGGGACTTTCCTTCTCGCCATGACGTGTGTTTTTATACAGGAGGTCTACATATGTTACGTTTTACCCTACTCTAATTTTTGCTTCCCTTCCTAAAATAGGAATCAATATGAAAATATTAGCAGCACAGAGTATTTCAGGAGAGTGTGTGCTGATCTTGTTGGAGGTCACAGAGTGGAAGTTATATAGTGTAATGGAAGGAAGGGACGTTTTTCAGGAGGGGTGTAAGAGGCAATGATGCGTCCAACCATATTACACTTTAAGGATGAGGGGTCGTATGGGAAAGGCAAATGGGAAGAAGCAGTACAGAGTATTTCAGGAGCGGAAACCATTAATCCCCTTGGGGGCGGTGACTTATCCCGCCATGGTGTTATATTGGAGGCCGGATTTGTAAAGAGCGGGGTTGGAAAAAAGTGGAGATGGCAGACTTGAGTGGAAGAAGCAGCACAGAGTATTTCAGGAGGCGACTTTGTTGGAGACAGCGACTTGTTAGGTTGGCAGCTAGGTCAGTGCTTGTCCTAATTTTAGGCCTGATCTTATCCGCTCATGGCTGTCAGCTTTATCTTGGTTGGTTATCAAAAATAAGGGGGAACCCTGCGTCATATATTTTTTTTCTTTTAAGTATTTGGTTAATAGCAGTAAAATCAATCTTTTTCATATTTAGCAACTAATAATCTTTATTTCTTGACACATTTCATTTTGGACACAATGGAAACTTCTGTCGGTTGCTGACTGATGGGGGAAGAGCAGCACAGAGTATTTCAGGAGAGGTGGAGGGCATTGGTGTCCGTTCAAGGGGTTAAAGGACATGTCAGATGTGGAAACTGAATCCGAATAAACCCAGGCTTTTGGAGTTGAGCAGCACAGAGTATTTCAGGAGGGAGGATTGCTGGTTCTATGGGGAGGCAAGGATGGAAAAAAGATGCAGCGTTCCCCAACCTGTGGCTGTCAGGGCATGATGGGAGTTGTAGTTTTGCTGGAGATTCATTGGTTGGGGACACTAGTCTATGGGGGCTGGTGTTGAGCTTGTCTAGCATCTTTCTTAGAACACATGCATGCTCTGCTGAGCGTCCGTATCCCTGGGAGGAGTCGGTGCTGTGATGGGGACCCTTCCACTTGGCTGCAGACCTCCACGTCTGTCAATCAAGTGCAGAGGGGAGGAGCTGCACTTCTCTATCCTGCCCTCCCAGACCCTTCAGTTTTGCAGGATCCTCCCTGCTGACGGTCTCCTTTTCAATGTCAGTGACTAATCCCCCCCCAACCTGTGCTCTTCACAGACCAAAGAGAAATACGAGAAGACCCTGAAGGACCTGGACGCCGCCACCCCGCAGTACATGGAGAACATGGAGCAGGTGTTCGAGCAGTGCCAGCAGTTCGAGGACAAGAGGCTCCGCTTCTTCCGGGATCTGCTGCTCGATGTGGAGAAGCATCTGGATCTGTCCAACCTGGACGGGTAAGATCTCATCATTGGGTCCGTGGAGGGAGGGTCCAAAGGGGGATGGATGGATACGGACACATCTAGACAGACAGAACTATGCTGGGGAGAGATAAATATCACTCTTCAAGGTTTATCCACGATCTCTAGCAAAGGGGATAACTCTCTGATCACTGACCCCAATGAACCCAAGATCAGGGCTCTGCAATCCCATCCTGAAGGGGGCAGAGGTGCGCATGCTCTACTTCCCATAGTGCTATAGACTAAGAATGTATTGGAGGCCGGGCATGTGCACTTCTCCAGTCAGGACTTGGGTCGAGAGCCCCTTTTTCTTTGGCTTTTTAGAGCTCTGATCTTGGGTTTGTTGAGGATCCTGATGGTCACACCTCTATTCACAGTATGTTATCCCCTATCCATAGATCCAATGTATAGAGAATACATTGTTTTTGAGGAATAACCTTTTTGGCTAGTGCTGGCAGCTATCCCTCTTGTCTCCCCCATACATGTACCTGTGTCCTGTATGGGGAGAGGGACAGAAGCCGATGCCGGACTCCTCTGTCAGGGTCTTACCGGCCCGATCCCATCTCCTACCCCTTGTCTGACTCCTCTGTAGTCTCGTCACGCAGACCATTCAGCGAGCTCAGCCTCATTGCTTAATATTCACTCTTCCACTTTCTTGTGACCATATTAGTCTCCCGGGGGGGAATATAAAGGCCCTATAACCTTCTCTGTATAAATGTGCACTTGATTTATGCCCGGATGGTATATGGCGGCACTATTTAGGCTGTCGGCGATGTGGAATGAAATACTGTCCGTGTCATTGCTTGTTTCCTCCTCCTGCTCCCAGTTATTCCAGCATATACAGAGACCTGGATTACACCATCAAGTCGGCCGATGTCCTGGAGGACCTGAAGTGGTTCAAGAACAATCACGGCCCCGGCATGTCCATGAACTGGCCTCAGTTTGAGGTGAGGGGAAGTTGATCATGGGTGGGCATGCGGTGTCTGTAGACAGTGGGGGGGGCACAGGTCTCAACACTGACTTCTCAGCAGTGCAGAGGATTTAAGGACCAAGCAATGGCGCCGTCCCCTAAAGATGGCCGCTGCTCCTTATACCAGGCTGTTCTGTTTCCTTATGCTATGTTAACATTTCTCCTCCTGTCTCTCCTGCCTTCCATGACGTGAGGATGAAGTAAGTAACGTCTTGAGCTCTCTCATCCGTTGGCAATGTCTGTTCCTATTTCATTTTATTGGTTGGGGACACTGTGTGCATGAGCTCCTGATCAATTAAAGGGGCTCTCCAGGTATTGGAAAGGTCCTCAATATCTGATTGGTGGGAGTCTGACTCCCCAACCGCCCCCCATGATGGAAGTATTTTTAGTGCACAGCGCCATACACTTTGCAGTGGCCATTCTTGGATACTGTATCTCGGCTCTTATTAAAGTGAATGAGCTGCAGTACCTGAGACTGGCCACTACATGGCACTATTATGTGCAGGTGCCATATTTTGCTGACCGGAGAAGGTGTCTGTTGTCAGACCCCCCCCCCCCCATCTATCTGATATTGGTGAACTATCCTAAGAATCTTTGTCATGGACAAACCCTTTAAGACATTAAAAGCTGTCTATACTGAATATGGAGGTTGCATGAAAATTGGAAAAAAAATATCCAGGTCGTATCTGGAATTGCATCTCATCCCAGTTTTAAATTAGTGAGGCTGAGGTGTAATACCAGATGCCACCAGAGAACACGGGGGGGGGCGCTAGCTACATTTAGTGCAATTCCTTTAATATATATTGGCGGGTTGTGCTTGTGTTTGTAGTTCCACATCATTGAATCCAAAGGAAAATGTATGTTTTTCTACACACCTATTGGAATGTAATATCTGGGCATAGCACCCCCTGCTGGTATAACCTCACGCTGCACTGAATCTACTTGTTAATGTGATCGCCCTCCTTACATCAATGTTATTTTTCAAGGGCATGTGACACCCCCCTCCGGGCTGTGCCAACCCTACGCTGCCACCCTGTGGTGAGCAGCTGTAACAGCAGATGGCCTCTCATCTACGCTGTTTTGGTTTTAATATGTAAAAAATCGTTTGTGCTGCCGTGTAATGGTGCGTGTAACACGACCGGGAGGCTTCGGGGCTAATTCCCTCCGATATTTTGTGTTGTCATGGCAACCTGTTCATCCTCGGGCTCGTAACGATCCGGAGCAGCCTTCGTTTCTGTGTCGTCCCCCTCTTCCCGCACGATGCATAAACCGTTCTGTTTCATTTGCTTCTCATGACACGGAAAAAATGTATAAAAATGGCTGATTCTTCTTTGTGCAGAAGTGCCCCCTGGTGGAAAGAGATGTGTAATGCACTGTGAACTGTTCTTCATGCACCAGTGCCCCCTGGGGGAGAGGGAGGTGTACTGCACTGTAAATTTGTTCTTTATGTAGTAGTGCCCCCTGATGGTCAGGGATGTGTACTGCACTATGAACACTCCTCATCTCCGTTCTGGTTAACCCCTTTTTGATAGGAATGGTCCGCCGACCTAAACCGGACTCTGAGCCGACGAGAGAAGAAGAAGCCTGGTGAGGGGGTCACCCTGACTGGAATCAGCCAGGCAGGCGAGGCGTCTATGCAGAATAAACACAGCAGGTGGGTCCGAATGTTCCTTTATTCAGCTTATCCAGGATTAGAAAATACGAGACGGTGCCACCTCTGACCACAGGTTGTGTCTGGTATTGCAGCTCTGCAATACCAGACAACCAGTGGTCAGGGGTGGCGCTGTTTCTTAACTAAAGTGGCTATATTTTTATAATCCTTTTTAATGAGGTTGTCTGTGTCAGAAAATACCACTTTATTAAAGCTGTTAGCTGAAAAAAGACGTCTGATCCCTGGAGTACTATGGGTGTTATGTAATACCTCAACTCCCCTGTGGAGGCACTGCAGGAATAGGACTACCCCCAGTAATTACAGAGGGGATACTCTGACCAGCCCTTTAATGTGGAGGACCCCTTTATTAAGGTATCATGTAGTTTTCCATTACCCAGATTCCACAGGTGTCCCTAAAGTAAAGGGGAACGGAGGTGCAAGATTTATGGGGCGTGCGTTAGTCTGGTAGTCATTGGTGGCGGGAACCCACCCATTCCGGGAGAAGCCCTCTGCTGGAGACAGAACCATCCCCAGTGGTATCAAACTGGGGTATTAGATGGGGCACGATTCACCCCTCCACGGGATCAGACTGGTGGTTGCCAGTTGCGATGGCGGCAGTCTTTATCCCGGTATCTGGTCCAGTATGGCTCAGCTGTGATATGGGCACAGCTCTAGCCGCCCCCTTCCTTCTCTCCCCCTGGCTAGAAGGTACAATGCCTTCTCAATATTTCTCCATAGGATGTTAAACATTGCGATATCTTGTGCCACAATGCTTGGACTCCTAGATGTTTTTTAAATTAAAAAAATGCATGCAAACTCCATCCCTCCGTGGCAGCCGGAGCGGGGCGGGATGCCAGCACTGGAGATGATCACACTCCCCCCGTTCCGGCCGTCGGGGTGCGCTGTAGTTGCACCATTACGTATGTGCCCCATTGATGTCCATGTATTGGTTCTTTGATGTGCTTGCTCTCTTCTCCCCACATAGCCACCTTAGCGTCCAGTCAATACAGTCCACACAGTCCAGTCCCAACCCGTTTGAGGACGAGGAGGAGACGAACAATATCATTGAGAAGGAGGACAGTAAAACGAAAAAGTTGGTGACTTGCCGCTCCCTGTTGTCTCTTCTTTTCGTCTGCACTTGTTTGTCCGTAGGGGGCGAGGAGCCGCGGAGCGCAACGCATGACACTCTACTCCGTCCACTCGTCCTTTCACTAACCGTGGTTTTCCCCCTCTTTTTTTATTTCCCTTCCAGCACCGGACACTAACCTATTATTTTTCTCTTCCTGTTATCTATTAACGTCGCTTATTAACTTGGAAACTGGCATGTGGGCGTCCTGTCTGACACCTCCGTATCCACTTTTGGGGGCAGTTATAGGTATTCTACTCCTTTGTGCACACCGAGGTTGTCCTTTAAGAAACAGCGCCACCCCTGATCAACAGGTGGAATGTAGTATTGCAACTTGTCCCCATATTCACTTACATTTAAGGCAAAATTTGGGATGTTTAAGCCCCAGCGCCACTAACCACCATTTGTGTCCTTTCTGTGGCCCAGTACATGGGACTAGGCCAGGATTTAGATGTGACTATATATCGGTGTTGCTGCCGGGGTAGAAAACCTTTAATCCCACATTGGGGTCATTGGAGTCTGAGCACTACTTTTCCTATATTGGAGGCACTGTTATTCTTCTTTGGGAACACCTCTCCTTAGGATTTTTGTGTTCAGTTTATTGGCTGTCAATATATACTTTATCTCAATCAGCTGGGTAGGGTTATAGGAGCTCAGCATTTGCGCCATATAATAGGGCAGACAGGGCTCAACACTTGCTCTGTGTAATGCGGCAGACTCCGTTGGAGCTCCGTGTAATGCGGCAGACGTTGCTCCGTGTAATGCGGCAGACGTTGCTCCGTGTAATGGGCAGACGTTGCTCCGTGTAATGCGGCAGACGTTGCTCCGTGTAATGGGGCAGACGTTGCTCCGTGTAATGGGGCAGACGTTGCTCCGTGTAATGGGGCAGAATGTTGCTCGTGTAATGGAGACGTGCTCCTGTAATGGCAGACATGTCTTATATCATAAAAAAAGCTGTCCAGAAAACCTGATATGGCTAAGTTAATTGAACAATGAGAATACATTTTTGACTTTGAAGTCAGAGAGGGGAAAAAAACCTCCAAGAATAAATACTATAGATCTCCACCAGACAGACATGGCCACACTAAAATCCTGGTGCCACCACTAGGGGGAGCTCACTGCCTGCGGGTTTATTCTTGTGCTCAAGACTGCTGTATGTTGAGCTCCCCCTAGTGGTGGCTGCAGACAGGTAGAATTGCATCATTATACTGTTTTTATGCAGCGGATTTGTAGGTCTGTAGCAGAAATATTGGAGTTTTCGCGACTATGAAGATATATTTAGACTTTATTCTGCACAAAATTTTCTCCTATGGGGGGGACTAGTAATAACGGCCATCAATCCTAAACATTACTATATCAGCTGACTTGTCTGCACGAGCTGCACTCACTTAACCAGCCTCATGTTTTTATCCTCAAAACTGGAGCACGCACATAGCTGACTGCAGAACTCCCTGGCCTGCCTGCTCATTGTGCGGGGTGCTTGTAGGCGCTCCGCCTTCTTTTTAGACCCGGGTATGTGGATTCTTACTTGACCTCATCTTGTATTTCAGTGTCAGCAGTTATGAAAAGAGTTACCCCACCGAGTGGTCCGATGACGAATCCAACAACCCCTTCACCAGCAATGACGCGAATGGGGACAGCAACCCGTTTGATGAAGAGGCTGCTGCTGCTGGGTCGGAGGTTCGGGTCCGGGCACTGTATGACTACGATGGGCAGGAGACAGACGAGCTGAGCTTCAAAGCTGGTAAGAGGGAGGTGGTGGTTCATGTCTGTTAACAATCGAGTGAGTGTAGGTGTAAATCAGGGCGAGCCGTATGGAGCCTTTATGTGTAATTTGGAGTCTGTTTGCTGGATACCCCACCAATCCCAAGAATGAGACGCCCAAATTCTCCTGTGTGAGTGACATGGTACTGAGCATGTGCGACCACTGCTCTATTCACTGAAGGCCACACATGCTCCGTACACTTCCATTTAAATATGGTGTTTTCAGTCCCCTGTTCTCTGGATTGCTGTTGGTAAAAGTATCTGGACCCCTCTTTCCCCTAGCATTAATAAATGTATCTATCCTGTGGTTAGGACTTCCTCCTGGTGTGGTTGTTCCTACAGACACCAATCAATCTAAATGGCGCAGAGCTGCAGTGTAAAGCATCAGTGAAACTTAAGAAGCTCAACTTGCCTGTAGTTATCTGATATTTAGCTTAGGACTGTTATATCTACAGGTCAATCCTATTGTTATCTAAAGATGTTTTCCAGCTTAGGATCTCTCTTTTTTTGCTCTTTCACGCTCTTATGTCGTCCCCTTCGCTAGCTCCTTCCCTTTCTTCCGTCCCTCCCTCCCCCTCCCTTCCTTCCTTCCTTCACTCGCTCCCTCCCCTCCTTCCTTCTCTCGCTCCCTCCCTTCCTTCTCTCGCTCCCTCCCTTCCTTCTCTCGCTCCTCCCTTCCTCTCTCGCTCCCTTCCCTTCCTTCTCTCGCTCCCTCCCTTCCTTCTCTCGCTCCCTCCCTTCCTTCTCTCTCCCTCCCTTCCTTCTCCCTCCCTCCTCCTCTTCTCTCGCTCCCTCCCTCCTTCCTTCTCTCGCTCCCTCCCTCCCTTCCTTCTCTCGCTCCCTCCCTCCCTTCCTTCTCTCGCTCCCTCCCTCCCTTCCTTCTCTCGCTCCCTCCCTCCCTCTCCTTCTCTCTCGCTCCCTCCCTTCCTTCCTTCTCTCGCTCCCTCCTTTCCTTCCTTCTCTCGCTCCCTCCCTCCCTTCCTTCCTTCTCTCGCTCCCTCCCTCCCTTCCTTCTCTCGCTCCCTCCTTCCTTCTCTCGCTCCCTCCCTTCCTTCCTTCCTTCTCTCGCTCCCTCCCTTCCTTCCTTCCTTCCTTCCTTCTCTCGCTCCCTCCCTTCCTTCTCTCGCTCCTCCCTTCCTTCCTTCTCTCGCTCCCTTCCTTCCTTCTCTCGCTCCCTCCCTTCCTTCCTTCCTTCCTTCCTTCTCTCGCTCCCTCCCTTCCTTCCTTCTCTCGCTCCCTCCCTTCCTTCTCTCCGCTCCCTCCCTTCCTTCCTTCTCTCGCTCCCTTCCTTCCTTCCTCCTCGCTCCCTCCCTTCCTTCCTTCCTTCTCTCGCTCCCTCCCTTCCTTCCTTCCTTCTCTCGCTCCCTCCTCCTTCCTTCCTTCTCTCGCTCCCTCCCTTCCTTCCTTCTCTCGCTCCCTCCCTTCCTTCCTTCTCTCGCTCCCTCCCTTCCTTCCTTCTCTCGCTCCCTCCCTTCCTTCCTTCTCTCGCTCCCTCCTCCCTCTCCTTCTTCCTTCTCTCGCTCCCTCCCTCCCTTCCTTCGCTTCTCTTCTGCTCCCTCCCTCCCTTCTCTTCTCTCGCTCCCTCCCTTCCTTCCTTCCTTCTCTCTCGCTCCCTCCCTTCCTTCCTTCTCTTCCTTCCTTCTCCTCGCTCCCTCCCTTCCTTCTCTCGCTCCCCTCCCTTCCTTCCTTCTCTCGCTCCGCTCCCTTCCTTCCTTCTCTCGCTCCCTCCCTTCCTTCCTTCCTTCTCTCCTCGCTCCCTTCCTTCCTTCTCTCGCTCCCCTCCCTTCCTTCCTTCCTTCCTTCCTTCCTTCTCCTCGCTCCCCTCCCTTCCTTCCTTCTCTCCTCCCTCCCTTCCTTCTCTCGCTCCCTCCCTTCCTTCCTTCTCTCGCTCCCTTCCTTCCTTCCTCTCCGCTCCCTCCCTTCCTTCCTTCCTTCCTTCTTCTCTCGCTCCTCCTCCTTCCTTCCTTCCTTCCTCCTCTCTCTCCTCCCTTCCTTCCTTCTCCTCGCTCTCCTCCCTTCCTTCCCTTCTCTCGCTCCCTCCCTTCCTTCCTTCTCTCGCTCCCTCCCTTCCTTCCTTCTCGTCGCTCCCTCCCTTCCTTCCTTCTCCTCGCTCCCTCCCTCCCTTCCTTCCTTCTCTCGCTCCCTCCCTCCCTTCTCTCGCTCCCCTCCCTTCCTTCCTTCCTTCTCTCGCTCCCCTCCCTTCCTTCTTCCTTCCTTCCTTCCTTCTCCTCGCTCCCTCCCTTCCTTCTCTCGCTCCCTCCCTTCCTTCCTTCTCTCTCGCTCCCTTCCTTCCTTCTCTCGCTCCCTCCCTCCTTCCTTCCTTCCCTCCTCTCGCTCCCTCCCTTCCTTCTCTCGCTCCCTCCCTTCCTTCTCTCGCTCCCTCCTCCTTCCTTCCTTCTCTCGCTCCCTCCTTCCTTCCTTCCTTCTGCTCCCTCCCTTCCTTCCTTCCTTCTCTCGCTCCCTCCCCTTCCTTCCTTTCCTTCCTTCTCGCTCCTCCCTTCCTTCCTTCTCTCGCTCCCTCCCTTCCTTCCTTCCTTCTCTCGCTCCCTCCCTTCCTTCCTTCTCTCGCTCCCCTCCCTTCCTTCCTTCTCTCGCTCCCTCCCTCCCTTCCTTCTCTCGCTCCCTCCCTTCCTTCTCTCGCTCCCTCCCTTCCTTCTCTCGCTCCCTCCCTTCCTTCTCTCGCTCCCTCCCTTCCTTCTCTCTCGCTCCCTCCCTTCCTTCTCTCGCTCCCTCCCTTCCTTCCTTCTCTCTCGCTCCCTTTCCTTCCTTCCTTCTCTCGCTCCCTTCCTTTCCTTCTCTCGCTCCCTCCCTTCCTCCTCCTTCCTTCCTTCTCTCGCTCCCTCCCTCCTCTTCCTTCCTTCTCCTCCGCTCCCTCCCTTCCTTCTCTCTCGCTCCCTCCCTTCCTTCCTTCCTTCTCTCGCTCCCTCCCTCCCTTCCTTCCTTCTCTCGCTCCCCTCCCTTCCTTCCTTCTCTCCTCGCTCCCTTCCTTCCTTCTCTCGCTCCCTCCCTCCCTTCCTTCCTTCTCTCGCTCCCCTCCCTCCCTTCCTTCCTTCTCTCGCTCCCTCCCTCCCTTCCTTCCTTCTCTCGCTCCCTCCCTTCCTTCCTTCTCTCGCTCCCTCCCTTCCTTCCTTCCTTCTCTCGCTCCCTCCCTCCCTTGCTTCCTTCTCTCGTCGTCCCTCCCTCCCTTGCTTCCTTCTCTCGCTCCCTCCCTCCCTTGCTTCCTTCTCCTCGCTCCCTCCCTCCCTTGCTTCCTTCTCTTGCTCCCTCCCTCCCTTGCTTCCTTCTCTCGCTCCCTCCTTTTTAGTTCTTTCCTTCCTTTCCTTCCTTCCCTCCTCCCAACCCATTGATTTGAATGGACAGTATGTAATACCCCAGTTCTCCTGCGGGGGCAGCACAGGGAAAGCTTTCTCACAGATCACAGCCGATCATCGCTGATCTCCACATGGAGGACACTTTATCAACCTATTGCCAAGTAGGGATTATCCAAAGTGGAGAACCCCTTTTAAGCGCAACCCCCCCCCCCCCCCCCCATTACTTAATATGACCCATCTTTTTTTTTTTTTTTTTAGGAGAAGAGCTGACAAAAATAGAAGACGAAGATGAACAAGGCTGGTGCAAGGGGCGCCTAGATGGCGGACAAGTGGGCCTGTACCCTGCAAACTATGTGGAGCCCGTGCAGTGACGCAGGCGTGCCATCCTCTCCCCGCCTCTAGCGCGCACCTAGTTCTCGTAATAACCTGTAATCTCGTCACTGGGATGAGCTGAATGCGACATAACCTTGTAAATATTACAATGTAAGGAAGATGCGGTTGACACTAGAAATGACTTTGCATACATTCGGTAGAACTGGGAATCTTGATTTTTTTTTTTTTTTTTTTTTTTTAATTTGAATTTTGTTTTTCTCCCTGTTTTTCAAAGTCTAGACACAGTTCCCCGTAGCGGCAGCTGTCCTTACTTGGACCCACTTTAGTGCGAAATCAGCACCTTTAAGGAACGGTCCTGCTTGTTTTCTTGCTGTAATTTTTTTCCCCGTTTAATATAATTTTATTATTGGTCGCTATTGTGGACGGTGCCTTGCATTGATCCTGCGCATTCATGTATCCATATGACTTGTTAGAAGTGACCTTTTCTGTGGAATATATATTTTTTTAATTGTCACAGTTCTGTATTTTTTTTTTTTTTTTTTTTTTTTTTTAATTTTAAAAATCTTGGCTGATTTAACACTGGGGTTGGATACCTTTTTTCTTTTTTTTTTTTTTTGCCCCATTTTGCCTTCATATTTTATCTTACCCCCCCCCCATCCCTTTTTTTTTTTTTTTTTTAATTATACCTATACTTTTTTTTTTTATTCTATTTTTTTTCTATTCTTGGTTGCTTTCTTTTTTTTTTTCTTTCTCTTATCCATCCTATGCTTCTTCCCTTTTACTTTTCTATATATATTCCTCTTTTTTTTTTTTTAATTATATCTTCTTTACTTTTTTTTTTTTTCTTTTTTCTTCCCCTTTTATTTAATTATTCTGTAGTCCTTTTATTCCTTTTTTTTTTCTTCTCTTTTCTCATTTTACATATAACCTTCCTCCTTTTTTTTTTTTTTTTTCTTTATAGTTTTTTTTTTTTTTCGTATGCAATTTTTTTTTTTTTTATGCTTTTTCCTCTCCTCCCCATCCTCCACCAGCAGGACGGATCCGCCGCTCCTCTTCCATTACAAAAATCTCTAAATTATAAGATCGGGTTTGCTCACAACCACCCGACTCCATATATTTAAAGAAAATAAAAAAATATAGAAAAAAATTAATAAAATTAACCTCAGCGGATAGTAATAAAGTGTTGTATTTAATAAAGTGCTGTTACAATATATTGTGGCAGAGCTTAGAAACCTAAATTGGGTCATTGACGACCAAAATAAAGTAAAAATTTTAACTTAACTTTTTTTTTTTTTCCTCTCTTGATATTCAGAATCGATATATTTCGACCTCAATAGATCAAAACCCAGAGCTAATCGGGGACTATTTTTTGGTATTTAACTCTTTCTTCTCACCTCACATTCCCCCGTGTTGTACAGATGATCTGATGATGATGTCTATTTTTATTATTGTAATTTTTTGGGATTTTTTTTTTTATGTTCTGTCCTGTCCTGTACGGTAAAGCAAACCCTCCTGATATTAGTCCCCGTTGGTCACAGATAAAGTATTACATGATGACCTCTATTCCTAGGACCAACCGAGAGCCATGCACCTATTTATTTCCAGCTTGTCACGGTGGGTAAGGGCTTTTTTCGGGGGTCATCCTTGGCCTCCACCTTTTCCGTAGACTTGATGCAGAACAAAGCTAATCTAGTTCATCCGGTTACATCCAATATGGCTACATATGTGTCAAGACTTTCTTCATGTCGTCATCTACTGTACAAGTAGCCAAACGCTGTGTTAGAGTAATGTGCGTTTGTGTCTATATGGAAAAAAAAATAAATAAAAAATCTACATATTTATGCCTCTAAATATATAATATAGATATATAAACCATTGACTATAACCGGAGAGAATCCTTTAAAAACTAAAAAAAATAAAAAAACGCATGTCGTCTCGTGGATTTCATGACAGACTATGCTTGAAGACTGTTAATTCTAGATCCTTCCATCCTTCCTAGTTTTGGCTGTATCATAGTCTTTAAAAGTATTCTGTGATTCTGGGAAAAAATTTTAAAAAAAAAACCTTAAAAAAAATACAAGAAAAAAAACTAAAAGTTTTAGTAATAAACTAAGGGAAAAAAAAGTGTCGTGAATACGTAACTTTGGAAATTTGGTGACCTTTGTAAGCTTCTTCTCAGTCCTGTGTGGATTTCTCGTAGCGAAACACTGTAAAAACCGTCTTCCACAATGTCTTGGACAACGATAGTCTCGGGCTGTGGCACCTGCGGAGTGGCTTCTTAGCTCGGCGCCACCTGCGGAGTGGCTTCTTAGCTCGGCGCCGCCTGCGGAGTGGCTTCTTAGCTCGGCGCCGCCTGCGGAGTGGCTTCTTAGCTCGGCGCCGCCAGTCCCAGATGGTTGATTTGATGACCAGGGGTAAGCTGATCTGGTGGATCCCATAGTGTGCAGAGTATCCCTTGTTTTTTGTCCTCCGTCCTATTTCACCCCCACGGTCCACCCCCAACCCTTCTGTATGGAACTGGCACAAGAGGCCTCCTGGGTTATATTGATGTGTTGTTGATAGTTTCTGATGCGGTTTGTTGAGGAAAGTCTTTACTGCATACTATAGCACAAATAACTGTACACAAAGCTGATTTGTGGGATTTCGGGTAAGTTGTGCCACACCAGGAATCTTGGCTGTTATCCTATGAAAAGAATACAAATATATTTTATTGGAATTCTTCCAGTGTTTTTGTGTGTTTATTTTCTATATTTTTTCTTATTTTATGCAGGGTATTATATACAATATCAATTTACATTTCCTTTCCCAACGACTGCAGGGTTCCCTGTCTTGGTATTTAGATGCTATCACAGAAGTCAATAGATGTGCACTATTCATTTCCAAAATTTAAAGGGGGTTTTCTGACCTCTAAAAATCAAATAAAAATTTAAGACAACCTGTTCCGGATTATAATTTAAAGGACGTACGCAACTTTTTTTTTTATTGTTTTGTATTTTTTTCTTGCTATTTCCTCTGGTTTTTGGCTTTGGTGCCGCCATTTTGAATGTTTACTAGCTCCACTTTCCAGAGAAAACGACGTTAAAAAAAGAAAACAAACACAAGAAAACATTGCGTTGGCCTTTTGATAGCTAATCTATTCTGGATTATAATTTTAAAACAAAATAAAATTTGAGGTCTGAAAACCTTTAAATTGTCATAAAAAGCAAATCTGTTCTGGATTATAATTTAAAAGACCACACAACTTCTTTTTTTTTTTTTTATGCTTTTGGATTTCTTTTTGCTTTTTAACTATAATTTCCTTCTGGATTTTGGCTTGGCTGCCGATGTTTTGAACGTTTACTTGCTCCTCTTTCCAGACGAAATAACGTTAAGAAAAAGAAACCAAACAATAAAAAAACATTGTGTGTGTTTTATAAAATGATAATCCGGAACAGATTAGCTTTTAAAACATAAATTAAAATTAGGGGTCAGAAAATCCCCTTTAAATTATAGACATGAATAGATCCACAAGCTGCCTTGACAAATAAATAAGATTTTTGTGTACTCGCCGTAAAATCTTTTTTTCCGGGCATTCATTGAGGGACACAAGACCATGTGCGATGTCCACCAATGAGTCGACAAAGAAAAGAAGCTAATAAACATCCAAAATGGAGGCACTGAAGCCAAAATCCAGAGGAAATAATGAGAACAAATATTTAAAAAATCCTGTGTAAATTACCGTATATACTCGTGTATAAGCCGATCTCCCCCCCCCTACATTTGCCACCAAAATCTGGGAAAACCTATTGACTCGTGTATAAGCCGAGGGTGGACCCCAGCACAGGTATACAGCCCCCAGCGGTGTGGTATACATGCCTCCCCAGTGGTAGTATACCGCCCCCAGCAGTGTGGTATACAGCAGCCTCCCCAGTGGTATATACAGCAGCAGCCCCAGTGGTAGTATACAGCAGCCTCAGAGGTATATACAGCAGCCCCAGTGGTAGTGTACAGCAGCCCCAGTGGTAGTGTACAGCAGCCCCAGTAGTAGTATACAGCAGCAGCCCGCCCGCCTGCCACCCCATCAGTATACAGGTGCCCCCCCCCATCAGTATCCAGGGCCCCCCCTTGCTCCGCAAACCTGTAAAGTAAGATCATTATACTTATCACTGTCCTGTCGCCGCTGTCCCCGCCGCTGCCATCGCGCTCCTCCGGCTTCATCCAGCGTCTTCCGACTTCCTCCTCTGGCGCAGACCAGAGTAAGCCGGAAGAAGACGGATGAAGCCGGAGGAGCGCGATGGCAGCGGCGGGGACAGCGGCGACAGGACAGTGATAAGTATAATGATCTTACTTTACAGGTTTGCGGAGCAAGTGGGGGGGCCCTGGATACTGATTGGGGGGGGGGGGGGCACCTGTATACTGATGGGGGTGGCGGGCGGCCTGTATACTCAAGCCGTATGACTCGCATATAAGCCGAGGGGGGGAAAAATTGGGCTGAAAAACTTGGCTTATACGCGAGTATATACGGTATAATCCAGAACTAATTTGCTTTTTAGAGACACACAATGTTTTTTTTTTTTAACCATTATTTTCTCTGGATTTTGGCTTTGGTGCCGCCATTTTGGATATTTACTTGCTCCTCATTTTGTCAATGCAGATTCCTGATGTTTTTTTTAACCAAATCCATCATGATTTGTTCTGGCTTCATAGACAGTGTTGGTATCACCCCTCAGACTGCCGACTCTAAGCAGCCTGGAAGGCCGCATTCACACATCCCTATTTCTGTCTTTGATCCAAGGAGCGGCCGCAGGTCTCCTGATTCAAACATGGCGCTTCACAGGTATATATGAGATTGGCAGCAGTCCCCCCTATCCCCAATTTGACAGTCTGTGCATCGCTGACAAGGACTGTGCCTGAATCCAGGCTTAGAACCAGCACAAAAATACATTGACAATGGCCGACCATGCCTGTGTGAGGTCCAGCAGCTGATTCTTGGCCCTCATGATGACTGCTGAGACGTCTTATCTACGGGCCAGAACAGAAGATGAGGAAACCTTCTGTCAACACGTCGCAAGAAGTCAAGTCTCAGTTTTGCGCTTTTATATGAGGGAGAAACTGGGGCAGAAGTGGGTGTCATTACACAATTGCTTTGTGTCAGCACTCTACACACACATTACAATACTTCTACAAAACCTCTAAGATTATGTGCACATCAAGTCTATCTCTAGAGGTGTCAGACTTAAACTAAAATGTACTTGAGAAATTTAGAGATATGTAGAGCTTCATCTTAGTTTCCGCCCCCAAAAATGCCAAAAGGGGGTTGTGTAGGATTAGAAAGACATGGACCTACCCCCCCCCCCCTTCACCTCAAATAAAATACACCATACCTTTTGATGATGTAGTATTATAGTTTAGTTCCATATACTTTAATAGGCTTGACCTGAATTATCTGACATGGCTCTATTATGGAGTGCCTTTGTCTGAGCATACAGGGACATGGTCTGATCATACCACATCTCCTGTGCTGAGATAATCTATTATATAATCACGAATGGGTTTTTTGCCCCTTTTGAGTCCGCTCACGCTGCGAGTCAGCGTGGTCATGTGGATACGACCGAAGCATTGGCCGCGCAGCGGGCATTGCGAGCAGTTCTAAGGCGACTCGCTATGCCCGCGCAGCGGGCATGGCGAGTCGCCTTAGCAGCGCGAAGCGGCCATTGCGAGTCAGAGACTCGCTCTGCTAGAATCCCGATGCATGTGCATCAGGGACCCATAGTCTTATATATGTGTCCCTGCTATGTATGTCTAATGGATGTGTCTGACTGTACAGGGACATGGTCTGATCATACCACATCTCCTGAGCACGGGAAAAAGTATACAGGCATTACAGCACGGGATCATAGATGATTCTTTTATTAAGGTAAAACATTTTTAAATCCAGCGAAAAAAATATTTTACTTCACAGAGTAATCTGTGGTTCTGTGCTGTAATGTCTGTATCCTCTTTCCTGTGGTGTAATGTCTGTTTTCTCTTTTGCGTCTTCCCCTGCCCAGGAGATGTGGTATGATCAGACCATGTCCCTGTACGGTCAGACACATCCATTACACAGTACATAGCAGGGACACAAATATAAGATTATCTCCGCACAGGAGATGTGGTATGATCAGATCATGTCCCTGTACAGTCAGACACATCCATTACACAGTACATAGCAGGGACACATATATATGAGTATCTCAGCACAGGAGATGTGGTATGATCAGACCATGTCCCTGTACGGTCAGACCACAGTACATATATATAAGATTATCTCAGTGCAGGAATATTTCTTTAATCACATCCAATTGTGGCCATTATTATTCCAAGATCTAATAATTAAAATAAAAGGGGTTTTCCCATGAAAAATGTTTAAGTGATGACTTTCTTCTGGAGGGAGCTCACGCACAATCAAGTTCAATTAGTGTGCAGAGAGCTCCCGCTAGTGCTGACTGCAGGCAGATGATGATAGAATTCACCTTTGTTTCTGTGCTGGTATTGTGAATTTATGGCTCTTTAGGTAAAGGATGATGCACCCCTTCCCCTACACCCCAACCCCCAAAATAAAAGGAACACCTCCATGAGTTGCTCAAGAAGCAGATAATTTAGGCATTTCACCATCAGCATAACTTCTAAGGAATATGGACTGGAGGTGATGCTACTCCTCTTCAACCTCCTATTAGGGGTGCGGCAAATACAGACTGTGGCGGACATGGTGCATCTATTTTATAGTTGCCATTTATTGTAAAGTATGTGGCCCCCGTTATTATGTACACATTATTACAAGAAAATAAGACATCTGGCCAATGGGCTCTTGCGTTCCTCCCACCCTGTGAACTGCAGTATATGATACACAAAAAAGATTAATTAAAAACTTCTAGCCACCGCTCATCTGCATACTGCCAGCTGATTGGCTAGCCTTCTGACCCAGGATTCACAGCGGGACAAAAGAGTACATGTATGGTCACAAAAGTCAGGCTCATTAGCATCTCTGCTCCACCCTTTGGACTCATTGGGACTTCAACTCCGCCCCTTGGACTCATTAGAACTTTGATGTTTTCTGTACCGTCAGCATTAGCGAGCAATTATTTTGGGGGGGGTGGAAAAGCATCAGAGTTTGGTCTTTTTTCTGGATAATATTCTCATGAGAATAGGTCTGTGACATAATGCTTTTGATAATTAAGCCTAGTATTGTATCGATCTGATTAGCTTACTTTGTTAGTGTCCCTCCACCCCAGTTATAGATTTCTAGTGTACAGCCACTTAATGTCCTGTTCTGCAGGCACGTCTCTACAAGTGTCATGGGGAGCATTCTGGAGTCGCGTCTTCCCTGGATTTCTTGCCTCGAGGGAATTAATGCAGCTCCGTCGTTATTGCTGTTTGCTTATACCTATGGAAAGACAATGAGCTCCCCATGACACGGGGATACTGGGGCACTGAAAATGGGGCAACTTGCTGATGGGGTGAAAGCTCTAATGTTCGGGGTGAAGCGTCACTTAAAAGGTGTTGTCCATAGTGGTGAGCGAGCATATCAATGATCAAGTACTAGGTACTCGAAACAAGCAGATCGTATGTTTGGACAAGTTGGACTAGAGTACCAAGTATAATGAAAGTCAATGGGAAACTTGAGAAGTCTCGTCTACAAAAATGGTTGAGTTTCCCACTGACTTCCATTACAGTCGGTACAAGAGTCGAGCCCGTCCAAGCATTGGACCTGCTCATTTCAAAAATACAGAACTTGGGCATGGAAGTGCTCGCTCATTGTCCAGTGAAATCAAATATCCAGAGGATAGGTAATGCATTAGAGATTGTTTGCATCAGACAACTCAAGGGCCCGTTAAACACAAAGATATTGTGAACGATATCATTGCAACGTCACTGGTTTGGTGATGTTACAGCAATGTCTAAACGATATCGTTGTGTGTGACAGTATCAAAGATCAACGATAAGTCGTTGATTGAAGCTGATTGATTGTGGCCAGGACCATAAATCTATCGTTGGTGTTCCACTGGGCGGCCAGCATCGGTGCGTGTGACAGCGGGAGACCAACAATGAACGAGCTCCCAGCACCGCACAGCAAGTGCTGGGAGCAGGTAACCAGGGTAAACATCGGGTAACTAAGCGCAGCGCTCAGCTTAGTTACCTGCTGGTTACCAGCGTTCTCGCTGGTCCTGATCGCTGGTGAGTCTGCCTGTGTGAGAGCTCACTAGCGATCAGTTCACGATGTGGCAGTGATCTACGTCGTTGGTCGGATCACTGCCACATCGCAGCATGTAACGGGGCCTTTAGACTTGCACTGATTGTCAGAAAAGGGACAGTCGTGCACATGTTCTACCATAACTCCATTCATTCCTTATGGGGCTACAAAGCATTTCACTTTTTTCGGCAACTGCAAGAGAATGAATGGAGCGGTGGTTCGGCATACACACTGTGACTTCTAACTGGGATGAAAGTTTCCCAATCTGATGACCTTCGGTGCTAGACCCAGAGTTTGGACCTCACTGATCGAAAAGTTGTCACCTATCCTATGAATTAGTGATCCTTTTTCACTGGACAACCCGTTTGCCTGACTTAAGGCCCTGTATCACACAACGATAATGCTAACGATAACATTGCAACATCACTGTTTTTGTGATGTTTCAGCGATGTTGAAACGACATTGTTGTGTGTGTGACACGTATCAACGATACGTCGTTGATTGCAGATTTATGAACCGTTTCATTAATCTGTTGTTGGTTGCCTGCTGGCCACACAGCATCCCTGCGTGTGATAGTGGGAGAGCAACGATCAGCGAGCTCCCAGCGCCTCACAGCAAGTGCTGGGAGCTGGTATCCAAGGTAAACAGCGGGTAACTAAGCAGAGCGTTGCACTTAGGTACCCCCTGTTTACCTTGGATACCAGCACGCTCACTGGTCCTGATCGCAGGTGAGTCTGTCTGTGTAACAGCTCACCAGTGATCAGTCCATGATGTGGCAGCGATCCCCATCGTTGGTCGGATCGCTGCCACATTGAAACGTGGAACGGGGCCTTAAGTCCTTCACTCATAGCCATCATCATCCGAGGTCTTGAGGACACTACAAATAAGATCCTGGGTCATAGCTACCCCTCATTAAGGGTTTCCAAAAGGTAAGATGATTGTTAACTCATTTATAACATTCTCAGTAATTATTGGTATTATCTTCAACCACTAGGCGATATTATAATTCTGACCCCGAATAACCTTCACATCAGAAAATTAAATTTTACTTTCAGGATTTATCGAAAATCACTGCAACCCATTCATAAGCAGCAGATAATGGAAGAAGACACGACTATTGGTATTGAGTTCTAGAAAATAAGTCCTAGGTCTCCCCCCATTACAGTATGAGCCCCCATCCCTTACGCCAGCTATAATGGCCGCCTCCAGGTTTGCGCGGCCTTTGCACAGCAGAGTCCTCTGCTATCCCTTCCCTTGGCTGTTTTTCCTCCTCTGCCTGAGAGCAATAACTTTTACATTTCTCGATTGCTAGAATTTTATCGGGTTTGATTTTAACAGCGTGAACTGTAGTTTTTATCACCACCATTGCGGTAGTCCTACCTTGGGAGTCCATTTTTTGAGAAATGACCATAAAACAGTGAATCTGACATTTTTCCCCTTTTTTTCTGTTTGAGAGGTAGGAAAAATATTCTGATATTTTATTAGTTTGCGCAATTACAGTTGTGGCAATACCAATTTTTTTTTTTTTACTTTTTGGATTTTATTCACGTTCTAGGGAAAAAAGGCAATATGAACATTTTTTTTTATATATATATATTTTACATGTTTTATTAGTCCCCCTGTAAGTATGAACTGGCAATTGCCTATATAATATTTATTTATTATGCATTTCTTATATCGTGTCTTAATGTTCTGCATCGCTTTACATAATTCATCAACACTGTCCCCATTGGGGCTCACAATCTAAACATCCAATCAGTATGTCTTTGGAGTGTCGGAGGAAACCGGAGAACCTGGAGGAAACCCACATAAACACGTGGAGAACAGACAAACTCCTTGCAGATGTCCTTGGTAGGCTTGGAACCCAATACACTCTAAATGAGTGTCGCATGCCTCACCCATAACGGCCCCTGCCTCTCTGAATGGGAGAGCGTCAGGTGCTTGTGTTTCTATGGAGCTCCACACTCCTGGCCAGAGAGTCAGCAGCCGTTCTGGGTGAGTCATGGGAGTATCTCGCATAAGTGTGTCTCTGACCTAATACTATCGTATTGCAGCTAAATGACCGGTCATCAATGAAGACCAGCCTTTGGGGTCTCCAATAGGCCCTGAGTTGCCATGACAATGCAACTGGAAACCAGCAAATATTGGAGAGGGTCCCAATGGGCATTGAAAGGGGGACGCCTTTCCCCATATCCAACCTCTTAGTGCCGTCAATCGGGCCAACCGCATTTATCTAAGAGGTTAATCTAATAGGTTCTGTCTCCATTCTCAGCAGTTGGAGTCCGATGCTGGCTGTATAATGCTGCCGGCGCCTCAACCTGCTCCATACATTCAGTGCACACATGTGCTGTACATGAACCATGGATGCCACAAAGTGCACGGTTGGTCCCTGGCATGCTGCCGTAAGCGTACATGATTGCGCCAGGCCAGCTAATCAAAATAAGAGCAATGGATGTCACTGGCGGATACACAGAAATGGGCCCCTGTGCAAGACACTATGGGCCCTGTACAGACTAAGAACACATCAAATTCCAACTGCTTCGGATATAGAAATGGGCCCCCCAAGCCCTCGGGTTCCTGTGCAGCTGCCCAAATGATATGCATGCTGTAGGTAATAGGCAGTTCTTATGGATCCATTATGGAGTCCACAGATGACTGTCTTGGTCCTGAGGATCCATTTAGACCACCTCTAGAAGAGAATTTTAACCCTAAACCCACTTAAAGGAGTAAATTATTATTATTATCCTAATGCAATAAAAAATTGTCCTTTAATAAGATTTGCATAAAACATTAACTACATTCATTATTTATTTTCTCCTTTCACCACATATAAAACCTAAACTTTAATGTTTGATCACAAAAAACTAATAAAAACAGCAAAAAAAATAACTGTTGTCATAGTAACTGATAGAAAAGTACTATCTACGGTGCGCTACAAGGAGCAAACTTGCTCACTTCTCGTTCTGCAGGGAAGTACGTTACGTCACGTGTCGCTCCTTTCCGGTTTTAGCCAATCATTCGCCGAGGAGGGCGGAGTTTCCCCGAAGTGTCATGGCGGCCTCCAGGATTGGTTGACAGGTTTCGTCTGGGGGTCATCGAGGCGGCTTCTACCGGAAGACGGACGGAGAGCGGAAAGATGGGGACGGTGCACGCCCGGGTGAGGCCTGTGTGTTACATAGGGCCGGGCTGTGTATGGAGGGCTGCACAGACACATGGAGGGGTATAGGGCAGATATACCAGGGCCGGTTGGGTGGACCAAGATGGCCGCCATTGGGGGATTCTACTCAAATTCACTATAATCCTTATTACCATGAGTGGAAAGTAGGAATGTAATGATCTTCTGTGCAGAGATTACTGTTTCTATAGCCAAACAGCGTCATGTGACTGCACGGGCCCGGGGCGACCAATCAGTGGCATCTATTAGCCCGATCGTCCTAAATATCTGATGGGTGGGGGAGATGCACTGAAATAATATAAAATAAAGATCTATACAAAACAAGAACGCTCAGTGACGTGGGGGGGTGCAGAGGGGACTGGGTGGATTGGTGCAGAGGGGACTGGGGTGGGGATTGGGTGCAGAGGGGACTGGGGTGGGAAGTGGGTGCAGAGGGGACTGGGGTGGATGGGTGCAGAGGGATGGGGAGTGGTGCAGAGGACTGATGGGGAGTGGGTGCAGGGGGGAGTGGGTGGGGGGGGACTGTGGGGAGTGGGTGCAGAGGGGACTGGGGTGGGGAGTGGGTGCAGAGGGGACTGAGGTGGGGTGGGGAGTGGGTGCAGAGGGGACTGGGGTGGGATGGTGCAGAGGGGATGGGGTGGGTGGGAGTGGGTGCAGAGGGGACTGGGGTGGGGAGTGGGTGCAGAGGGGACTGGGTGGGTGGGGAGTGGGTGCAGAGGGGACTGAGGTGGGGTGGGGAGTGGGTGCAGAGGGGACTGGGGTGGGGAGTGGGTGCAGAGGGGACTGAGGTGGGGTGGGGAGTGGGTGCAGAGGGGACTGGGGTGGGGAGTGGGTGCAGAGGGGACTGAGGGGGTGGGGAGTGGGTGCAGAGGGGACTGGGTGGGAGTGGTGCAGAGGGGACTGGGTGGGGAGTGAGTGCAGAGGGGACTGAGGTGGGGTGGGGAGTGGGTGCAGAGGGGACTGAGGTGGGGTGGGTGCAGAGGGGACTGGGGTGGGGAGTGGGTGCAGAGGGGACTGGGTGCAGAGGGGATGGGGAGGTGGAGTGCAGAGGGGACTGGGTTGGGGAGTGGGTGCAGAGGGGACTGGGGTGGGGTTGGGAGAGTGGGTGCAGAGGGGACTGGGTGGGGTTAAGAAGTGGGTGGGGATGAGGAGTGAGTTGGAGTAGTGTTGAGGAGTAGTGGCTGAGGTTGGAGTGTATTGGGGAGTGGGTGGGATAATGGATTGTGGAGTGGGTGGGGTAGGATAGTGTTGGGGAGCGGCTTGGAGTGAGTCAGGGTGGAGGTTGGGTTTGGGGTTCAGCACCCAGAATCCCCCCCCCACACACACACACACACACACACTAAACAGCACATTCTATGACTTATCTAAGGACAGCAGAAACTCCAAATCCAACTCAAAAACTTCTGATAAAGTCTGGAGTTTCCGCTCAAAAAAGTCTGAAAAAAACTAAAGTAGAAAAAAAAAAAATCTGTGCTGTTTTTGTGTCCACACCTCTGTGTTTGCACAGTCTGATGTCAGATCTCCTCTTCTGACTTTTTCTATTACAATGGGTATTTACATCTAATAAAATGATGGTAAAGGCCCTTCCAGGAGGGAGTGAGTGTGACTACAGGATTAGTCTGTATGTAGTCTGTTACCATGGAGACTCGAGGGTCTGCAGAGGAGCCGTGTGCCCAGAATGGTGGGAGGGTTTAGTTTACACAGTACTTTTTATTTCTGTAAACAAAACCTGCTCTTTTGGCAATAACACCGGCGGTTTCTGCTGCTTTATTGTTGCTCTTTTGTTGCTTTTCCGATACTTTTTTATGTCTTTTTTTGTTGATTTTTTTTTCCTTGCTTTTTTTGTTGCTTTGTTCATCACTTTTTCTTTGCTGTTTTGATTGATTTTTAGTTTTTTTTTTTGTTTTTTTTGTTTATTTATTTTACTTTTCTTATTCTGCTTTTTGTTGCTTTCTTTGCTGCTCTTTTGCTTCCGTTGCATTTCTGGTGCGGACGAGACTGGGTGATTTGCACAGATCACATGTGGCAGTGAATGGGTGCGCACGGTCATGCACAGCACCGTGCGCTCCCATTATAAAGGTAGGGGTTTGCGGTGCTGCGGTCACATTGCGGATCCCCTCCGCAGAACGCTGCGGAAGGGAACGCAAATGTGAAGGTAGCCTTACAGAATACACCTAGTTGCAGACGTCTTCACACCTGTGAGATATCTGGGATCAGGGCGCGTCACTGACTTGTTTTCTCCTCCGCAGAGTTTGGATCCTCTTCCTATGGACGGGCCAGATTTTGGATCTGGGAGCGATGACGGCGATCTGGTGGAGGTGGAGCCCAGAAGAAGCAGGAAATCTTAGAAAATAAAGAAGTGAGTGTCGAGGATCGGGCCCTAAAGCCAGAGGGGCCCCGAGTAGATCCCTTTGCTCCATAGGAGGAGACCAATGTGATACTTGGGGCCCTGCAATCTATGTTTGTAATGGTTAAACAGCTGGGATCAGCACATTAGTGCTGGAGGGTGATTGCTCTGCCCGATCACCATATACATCTTGTGACGTCCATGATTGTTGACAGTATAGGAAGGGGTTAAAATATTAAAGGGACGCCTACTAATATTGTTCTTTTTCCAGGTGGTGGTTCAGCGCGTTCACTTTGAAGGTCTGGGAAGGACAAAGGACGATCTGGTGATGTATGAGATCGCTGAGGTCTTCAAGGCCAAGAATCTTATTGATGTGAGTGCAGGGCGGGGGAGGGGATCTCTGCCATATATCGGACATTTTTCCAATGTGGGCATTTTGCAGGTGATGAGGAGATCCCACGAGGCCCGAGAGAAGCTACTCCGGATGGGAATATTCAGACAAGTGGAAGTTTTGGTTGACACCTGCCAAGGTGAGAGAATAGGAGACGGCGCCCCCTGGTGGTCAGTATTCGTATTTATACATTGTAACCAGCAGAAGGCGCTAAATCCTATAGGTTCAGTCTGGATAAAGATCTGTGATGTCTTGAGAGATCCTTATTCTCCGTTATCATTTAACCCCTTAACCCCCCTCCAGATGATGACGCTCTTTCCAATGGCCTGGATGTCACCTTTGAAGTCACAGAGTTACGGCGGGTAACCGGAAGTTATAACACGATGGTCGGCAACAATGAAGGCAGCATGGTATGATATATACATTACAGTCAGTTCCTCTGTGACCCCTCCTGGCAATTTGTGAGAGCGAAAGGGAATGTGTTTGCAGGGTTTTGCAGCATGATGTCGGGGCTGAAACACTGAATCCAGCGATGTATCACTTAGATTACTTGATGCTATGATTCTGACACAGAATATTTACATTTGGCATGTAGCAGAGCTGAGAGAGCTGCCCCCACCCACTCCAGGCTCTATATGTATAATGTCTGTAGACAGTGAGCTGCTAATCCAGCCAGGGGGCATGGCGGACTAGCTGATCTAATGATAATCTTCTGAAGCTAAAACAAACATCTCAGGTAAACAGCGCCCAGTGATAAGGGACCCATTGCTGAAATCTGAATGTTAACCCTGCACATTACATAGCAAAAAGTTGCTGAGAGATTCCCTCTAAGGGCGTGTATCACCTTAACTTTTTTTTTTTTTAATTCAAGGTTCTTGGAGTCAAATTGCCCAACCTCTTTGGTCGTGCTGAAAAAATGACTTTCCAGTTTTCGTACGGAACCAAGGAGACGTCGTACGGCTTGTCCTTCTTCAAGCCGCAAGTCGGGAACTTTGAAAGGAAGTAAGAATCTGATGTTTTTTTTTACTTTAAGTCGGGTTATTAAAGGGGCTGTCCTGTGGTTAGTGGGTTGGTCATCAATATGGATCAGCCGGATGTGCAAAGTTAGAGTGGAACAGCACAGCGCCATACATTGAGTAGTGGCCATTTTCGGTACTGAGGTCACCTATTAAAGTGAATGTGAGCTGCAGTACCAGGCGTACACTACATGGTACATGGAGCAGATTACATCTTGATGCTGATTGGTCACATCACCATTAATTTGATATTGACACTGCTCCTAAGGACAGGACATTAATAGGATAAGGCAATCATTTTGCCAGTGGTCACTCTGCCCCTGGTGGTTAATTTCCACATTTGCAAAATATGGTGAGTGCTCAAAGTTGTGACTTTTCTAAACCTGTTAATAAATTATTTTTTCCGTCTATTTTTTTAATTAATTTTTTTTGTGCAGTTTTGCTTCAACCTGTATAAAGTGACCGGTCAGTTCCCCTGGAGCTCGCTGCGAGAGACGGACCGCGGCCTGTCCGCTGAAGTCAATGTAAGGAATGATGAGATTCATTTATATAGCGCCAAACGCACTTCAGAGAGGGAAGATCATTGATGGTTCTATTAACCCTTCATGACCCGGCTATTTTCTATTTTTTACCTTCTAGTTTTTTATTCCCTTCTTTCAACAGCCATAACTTTTTCTTTTTCCGTCCCCATAACCATATGAGGGCTTGTTTTTTGCAGATTACCTTTTTGATACTTTGATAGATTGGAGGTTTTACAAATGCAACGATACCAAATATTGTTTTATTATTTTTTTTTATTTTATAATTGCTTTATTCTTAATGGGAAAAAGAGGGGTGATTTTGACCGTTCATATTATATTTCATATTTTTTAAAAGCCTCTTTTTTTTTTTTTTCCACCTTACTGTATTCAGTTAGTCCCTTAGGGGACTTGAACCTGTGATCATCTACTTGCTTGTGCCATACATCACAGCAGACCCCTGGCTATCATGAAAACACATCTTCCCCTTGTGATCATGTGATGGGAAGGAGGAATGAGGCGCTCCCCTGCCATGCTATGTTAAATGCCACTGTCAGATTGACATGACATTTAATGATCAATTGTTCTATTTATGTATGTTATGTATAAGTGAAACATGACGATCTCCTATATGAACACCAGCTAAAAGCTGGCTTTCACAGGAGCTTCATAATGAACACCACAAGGTCCATACAGCAGAGTCCGGACTTCAATGATAAATCATCGCGAACAACTCATCGATCATGTGATGGGCGTTTGAATGGTGCCCCTTTCCACACAGGACGTGTTAAATGCCACTGTCAGATTGAAGCGACATTTAACATGCAACAGCTGTGGGTGGAGACCTGTACCACCCATGGCTGTTAGAAGCAGATGATGGCTAAATAATTCAGCCATCATCTGCCAGGAATGATGTGGGCCCACACTCTGAAAGTCAGGGATATGACATACGAGCTAAGGTACTAATAGGAGGGGGTAATCGCACTGTAGTATGATCACTAGTAAACTTAGAGGTCGCTCAGGATTCAGTGTAAATATATTATTATATATTTATATTATATATGAAAAATAGCAACACAGGTTGCGCATGGTATAGCAGCTCAGACTCCACAATCTCCTACATCTCCTTTCTACTTGCATTTGTTATAGTTTCCAATATGGAAGACCAGCCACACCTTGAAGTGGGAAGGAGTTTGGAGAGAACTCGGCTGTCTAGCAAGAACCGCGTCCTTCGCCATCCGGGAGGAGAGTGGTCACTCCCTTGAAGTCTTCTCTCTCGGTAAGAATTTGTGATTTGTGTCTTCTTCATGGGATGGAGGTCTAAACATACGGTGAGATCAAGGCTTCTTCATATTGATTTTTTTTTTTTGTTGTCATTTACAGCATTCAATGATGATCGATTCCCGCAACTCTACAATCCTGCCCAAGAGGGGCGCCCTACTGAAGATCAACCAGGTGACACCATCTAATAACCTTAAAGGCCCCGTCACACCTTGCGACGGGACTGGGTATGTCTGCGGCGACTGGCGGGTGCGCGCACGTTTTTGGAGCCCCGCCAGCATCGCCGTCCCCCGGTTACACATGGCGACATCTCCAGCCCCGCGCCGGCAAGCTGTCAGGGGTGTCTGGAAACCCCAGCAGCGATGCAGGACAATGGGAGCCTATGGCTCCCATCGCCTTACAGGTCGCCAGCGCCGGTTACATGGGGCGATGTGTGCACATCGCCCCATGATGGTCGACTGGTTTTAGAGCACTGCTTTGAAATCAGGCGACCGCCCGGCACCGCCGACATACCCCTCAGTCGCCTATGTAAGGGGCATGTGACGGGGCTTAAGAGATACATTACGTATCAGAAGGGAATATCCAACAGAAATCTCTGGGTGATGTCCACGAGGTCTGAGCTCTGTATAGAGAATCATTTGTAAGTATTTGTAATAACCCCATACATTATATGTCTGTTTTTGCTTTGCAGGAGCTGGCTGGTTACACCGGAGGAGACGTCAGCTTCTTAAAGGAAGATTTTGAATTGCAAATGAATAAGCGGCTGGCGTGGGACTCGGTGAGATGTTACAGATTGCTGAAAGCTTCATTGGTTTCTCTGATGTTTCATTAAGTCATGTTGTGAATGTATGGAGCAGGCTCAGGAGCTGGGCCCGATCCGCACAGGGCTGTGTGATACCGCCATCATCTGCCTCTAACAGCAGCGACCGGAGCTAGCTCCCATCACTGCTGATTTTCCATTGAAATGCCTTCCATCACTATGTGATGTGCCGATGGGTTACCATTGGATTCAGGTGTTTACTAGTGATGAGCGAGCACTACCATTGCTCAGGTGCTCAGTACCTGTATCCAGCGGATGGGCGCGACTTGAATACTGAGTATAATGGAAGTCAAATAGGAAGATCTTTCGAAAAATGCTCGAGTTTCCCATTGACTTCCCTTATTCTCAGTACACTAATTGAGCATCCAACTGCTTATTACAAGTACCGAACACTTGGGCATGGTAGAGCTCGCTCCTCACTAGTGTCTACGGAAGATCCCATCGCCTCCATCTTGTGAACTCCCATGAAGAGCAGCTCACGAACTGGGATCCACAGGACATCACCCTATTTACTATATACCATAATACTGAAATATTGCCATATATGATAAGTGATCATACTATAGTAGGTTCAAGTCCTCTTAAAAAAAAAAAAAAAAAAAAAAAAGTTGAATCTAAATTCTTGACTTCTCTCTCCCTTTTCTGAATCCAAGTAAAAATTAATTATTTTTTATCTTTGTAAAATGTATTCATAAGATAAACGGTGAAAAGGAAAAATCTAAATGCCAGAATTGCTGTTTTTCAGTGATTTGTATTCTACAAAGTGTAATAGAACAACCAAAATATTGTGTGTCCCATAATCCTGTAAGAATAAAAACAACTACAGCTCGGAGTGCACTTAAGTCCTCACATGGCTCAACAGAAGAATAAATGTCACAAGACTCAGAAAATGTCTGTATTTTATAGTTGTATTGAGCGCTATGTGTGTACTCTCCTCGTAGGTGCTGTCCACGTCTCTCTGGGGCGGGATGTTGGTTCCTCTTGGAGATCAGCCGTCCAGTATAGCAGATCGGTGAGTAGATGAGGGGGAGCGCTGCTCCGTAGATTGGTGTGTGGGTCGATATGAATGTCTTATTCTCTTATTATAATCACAATTTTATTCTCTGTACAGGTTTTATTTGGGAGGGCCGACGAGTGTGCGGGGCTTCAGTATGTACAGCATCGGACCCCAGAGCGAAGGTCAGTGCTCCACATCAGACAGACTGGGGCTTATCATTTAAAGTCAACCAGGCGGCAGTTTTGTTTTTTGCGTATAAGCTGCAGCACCAGTGAGGCCTTATATACATATTCTAGAATTGTTAGAGTAACCATGGCCGATCTGCATAATGTAAAAAAGAGCTTTTATCCTAGTCACCCATGGAGCGGTGTGATGGGTGTCACTGGTCTTGGTCCGGCGCTTCCTTTCTTCTTGCGATCACTTTCATGTGGATGACGCACCCTATGTCATCTTCACCCAGTGTCCTCATTGTGCTCCTGCGCAGGCACATTTCTCTCCATCCTGGTGAAGGCAGAGTATAGTATTGTAATGCACTGGAGTGGGGAAGGGGCAGGAACGCCCGCGTAGTGCGCATGCATGAGCAATCTTTGACCTTCCCCGTGCATGTGCATTAAAGTACTTTGCTCTGCCCTCAGCAGGGTGGAGAGAAGAACATATGGAGGACACTGAGTGTAGGTGAGGTCATCCACATGAAGCAGAGGAGGACAGTGATCGCAAGAAGAAAGGAGGTGCCAGACCAAGACCAGCGACATGCGTTGGGGCCACACCGCCCCCAGGGGTGTATAATGAAAGTGTTATTTTGCATTATAAAAATCAGCCTGGGGACTTTTTTTTTTTTTTTTTTACACATTCTAGTATAGTGTATATAAGGGCTTTATTGGTGGTGGCTGCAGCTTGAGAAAAACCTGGAGACAAGTTCCTTTTCAACACTGTATGCCTCTATTAATATCCAACCACCTCCGATCCCTGGTGATCAGCCAGTGGCGAGGCCCCGGAGAGGGATCTCTGGTGATCAGCCAGTGGAGGGGCCAGGGAGAGGGATCTCTGGTGATCAGCCAGTGGCGGGGCCCCGGAGAGGGATCTCTGGTGATCAGCCAGTGGTGGGGCCCCGGAGAGGGATCTCTGGTGATCAGCCAGTGGCGGGGCCCCGGAGAGGGATCTCTGGTGATCAGCCAGTGGAGGGGCCAGGGAGAGGGATCTCTGGTGATCAGCTAGTGGCGGGGCCCCGGAGAGGGATCTCTGGTGATCAGCCAGTGGCGGGGCCCGGGAGAGGGATCTCTGGTGATCAGCCAGTGGCGGGGCCCCGGAGAGGGATCTCTAGTGATCAGCCAGTGGCGGGGCCCCGGAGAGGGATCTCTGGTGATCAGCCAGCGGCGGGGCCCCGGAGGGGGGCATCTGCTACACCTCTGATCAAGTGGTAACTCCCAGTGGGCACCATAAAGTCCAGCCATAAGGAGCATTGTTTGTGTTTGAATTAAATTTAAATTGAAGTATTTTTTATGTAAATTTTCAAACTTTTTTTTTATTATAAACCTAAAATATCTATAATAAGTGAAGTATGAATTAGTCTCCTAAACAATTTACTGTATGAAAACTACAACTCGTTCCACACATTGTGCCCTAATACGGATAGGAAAAAAATAAGACTGTTATTTATATTGCCCCTCGAGAGTCATAACTTAAGGGGTTTATGTCATTATGACCTGGCCACAACCCCAGAAGTGTTGTTGTGTGGACACATGAGCTGTTTGTTGCACAGGTGCATTGTTATCTGTTCACTTTTCCCTTTGTGTGTAACTTTCTATGATTGGTTTTCTCCAATGTCTTCGCAGGTGACTATCTGGGCGGTGAGGCGTACTGGGCCGGGGGTGTTCACCTCTACACCCCCCTTCCCTTCCGCCCTGGCCGGGGCGGTTTTGGCGACCTCTTCAGGACACATTTCTTCCTTAACGCTGGAAATCTTTGCAACCTGAACTACGGTACGGAGAATGGACAGAGGACGGGTGACCGTGAGAGGTTCTACACCCAGAGGAGCGGGGGATAATCTAATATTGTGTGCCTTGCTTCCCAGGTGAGGGCCCCAGGGCTCATCTCCGCAGGTTGGCTGAGTGTATCCGCTGGTCTTATGGGGCGGGCATCGTGCTACGACTCGGAAACATCGCCAGACTGGAACTAAATTACTGCATCCCCATGGGCGTCCAGAGCGGAGACCGGTATGTATGATCCGGATATTAGGGCAGCTCCTGCTAGAACAGCACAGAACCATTAATCATTTGCACTATTGGTCTCTGTTATCAGCTATTCCAATCTGAGGTTAAATTGATTAGTATTCTTCAGGAAGTCCTTGCTCTCATGGCCACTACGTTAACCTTTCCAGCATTATGGGACTTAGGCTGGTTTGACATTGTAATTTTGTTAAATCCGATTTTTTTGGCGGAGCCAAAATCGTAGACTGCTGAGATTTTGGTATCCGATTCAAAATCCAATCGCATCAGATCCGATTAAAATAACATGGGAGTCTATGGGGATCGGATAGGGTAGAAAATCTGATCCAATTTTCTGTATTGAGCATGCTCAATATCCTAGACCACTACCAAAATCTCCCACAGCCATTTAAATCGGATTTGATAAAAAAAAATGGGATCGGATGGCATCTGATTTTGAGCATCTGATTTTCTACGGACAGCATTAGATTTAACAAAATCGCAATGTGAAGCCAGCCTTAGGATTGGAGCTAACTCTGTTCCTGGCTGTTTAACCCTTTAGATGCTACAGTCAAACGACCGCAGTGTCTAAGGCTGCTTTCACACAGCGGTTTTTGTGCATCATTCGGGATCCTTGATTTGAAAGAACTCGACGGACAGTCATGAACCCTTCAAATCTGATGCCATCAGTCCGATTTAAAGTGAACCGATCACCCCCTCCAGGCATCTAAAGATAACATAGCCACCTTCTCCAGCACTAAGGCTGCATTCTGACAAGGTGTCTATAGCATTTATGTTCTTTTGATTCACTGAAATAAAGACTTTTATAAAATCTGTTTCAAACCTGACCCAAGACCGGGAGGCAGCTTTACCAGCGTCTATCTCCCTCCTCTGTGGTGTCAGTCATCCCTCTCTCCTCCAGGGCCACCTCCCTGCACTACAGAGCTTTGTCAGCTCTGCTACAACATAGAGCTGCTGTTATAGGAGACCCCACAGTAGTAAATCTAGCAGGAGGACCCTGAGCAGACAAAGCACTGCCTGCTACGTAGCAGCCCTTGAGCTGAGCTGTTATCACTCTCAGTTTCTTGTACCCAGCAGCATTGCTCCTCAGCCCCTGATCTAAAGCACAAACTCAACTCTGCTGCACTGCTGACAGCTCAGCTCAAGGGCTGCTATGTAGCAGGCAGTGCTTTCTCTGCTCAGGGTCCTCCTGCTAGATTTACTACTGTGGGGTCTCCTATACCAGCAGCTCTATGTTGTGGCAGAGCTGACAAAGCTCTGTAGTGCAGGGAGGTGGCCCTGGAGGCGGCGCACAGAGAGCAGAGAGGGATGACTGACACCACAGAGGAAGGAGATAGACACTTGAAAACCCGCCTCCCGGTCTTGGGTCTGGTTTGAAACAGATTTTATAAAAGTCTTTATTTCAGTGAATCAAGGGAGCATAAATGCTATAGACACCTTGTCAGAATGCAGCCTTAGTGCTGGAGAAGGTGGCTATGTTATCTTTAGATGCCTGGAGGGGGTGATAGGTTCACTTTAATATCGGATCCGTCAAACTGATCAGATAAAAAAAACGGATCGATTGCGTCCGATTTGAAGTTTTTTTTTTTCATTGGAACCGTGTTAAATGTCTGAGAGCTTCCAAACCCCTCCCCCTGTCAGTCAGAATTGCGCATGCCCAGTAACCAAAAATCAGATCAGATAACATGGGGTCCTATGTAAATCGGATCGGTTACTTGCCACGGATCACATCGGATCCGCTGCACCCAAAATCGCAGCAGTCTGCAATTCTGGGCACCGGAAAAAATCAGACAGAATCTGATGCCATTAAGGGCAAATCTGATCTGTGCCCATAGGATAACATGGCTGTCGATTTTACAACGGACAGCCATGGAAAATCGCTGTGTGAAAGCAGCCTAAGCGTTGTATTGTGTATCATTTGTTAATAGTCTGTCCGCTTCACCTGTGTCTTCTCCCTCCTCCAGGATATGTGATGGAGTGCAGTTCGGGGCTGGGATCCGGTTCCTGTAATACTCCAGACAAGTTCACTGCCAAGACCCAAATCTCTTCACTATTTATACCTGACATTTGGTTTTCTTAAGGTTTCATTTATGTACTATATTTTATGCACAGATTTATCCAAATGGCTGTACTATTAAAAATAATAATAAAAAAAACACCATCTTGAGTGAATTTAAAGGGGCTGTTCCAGCCTTTGTGGTGGTTGTCTACTCTGGCTGTGGTTTTTCTTTCAGCACTGAAGTGGTGTATTGATGCTAGGAGCAGGGGACTTGCCAGTTTACTTTTCTGGTGTTTTTACACCTTTTCAGAGCCATCTTGTGCCCATAATTTCAAGTGGCCAAAAGTTAATACAAGTCTATGAGAGCCAGAATGAGGCTCCCATAGACTTGTAATGATTTATGAACTCTGGCACACTCCCATGAAAGCCCCGAAGCGATGGTGATGGAAGATGAAGCCACTGGAGCGGGGGAAATAAAAGGTAGGGGGACTTAGATTTAAAGTACTGAAATAAAAACAAATGCTGGAGGGGTGCTTTAATAATATAGGGCTGAAACGGAGGACCCAAAATGTCTGATGGCAACAAAACTGACATGTCCACTCCAAAAACCGAATTATTTACAGGTCTAAGCAATGGTCGTTTCTTAGTGATCAGTGAAGAATGGTAAAGTAAGGGGGAGAAGAGCTCTGGGAATAATGTAATCATAGATGAGATCTAATTAACTTTTGTATGGTATACCTAGCAATAAACAGAGTGAAAACATAAGGAGGATGGGGAAGGCTGGAAAAATAGAGTGGTAATTCTGACAACAGCTCCCCACCTGGTTGTATCTGGTATTACAGCACATCTCAATTGAAGTCAATGGTGAGCTGCCAATACCATACACAACCAGGTGAGGCGCTGTTAGAAAAAATAAATAAAACTGAACATCAGAGTTTATTTTTTAGCTGAAAAATTTTATATTTTTATTGGAAATATAATTTTCTTATCTAGAAAAAAAAAATTCACATTGAGGTTGATGAACTCCGAAATAAAGCATTTGTGCTTAGAAAGTGTTTTTCTTTTGTCTATAGAAGAGGTAGCAACAGTCAGTACAACAGTAAGGAGCTTTTTTTGGCTTTGGGAGGAGGGGGCTGGTGTACTGACCATTAAAAGTAAGGCCTGGTACATGGGACGAATCTGAAAGCCCCATTGAAAATTACTGATTATGATGATTGATCTGTACAGATTCTGCGATCTATACCAGGGTGTGTACGGCGGACGCCTTTCTCATCAGACGCTCGGTCAGGGGGGAGTTTGGTCTCAAGACGTCTCGTTCGATTAAAAGACTCCTGCAAAAAGAAGAAAACAACAACATGTTTTTAGAAGGGATTTAAAGAACATCAAGTCCTGTGGGATTGCAATACCAAACACAACCTGTAGATAGAGATGGCGCTGTTTCTGCAGAAAAAATAAAGCCAGATTTCCCTCATTTTGAACAGGCCCGTTAAAAGTTGCAATATCAATCGTTAATTATCCCTTGGTATGCAAGCATGACCCAACCCCTGGGAGAATACATGGCTGTGTGCAGGTAGTATATAAAGCTGATCAGACACATTGAATAGTTCAACAAGTGCAAAAACAGTATATAAATCACACAAAAGGCACTCTGCTGTAAAAATATAAATAAATAGCAAGTGCTGTGACAAAAACAGGGCCTTTTGGTTTATACGTTTCTGCAAGAAAACGTACAATAAGCTGTCTCACCCACTACCGTGGGGTGCTTTTGCACTTGTTTAACATGTTTTTGGTGGGGATTGGTTGCAGTTCACACTGCTGCTTCCAATGTGTGCAGACTCATATATTTTTTTGCCTTTGTATTCACCACTGCTGGTAACAGCAGATATGGAGGCACCTGCCCCTCCCATATGAAGTCTGCACACAGAGCTGCCACCCACACAGCCCTACAGGTGAGATAGTCCTGTGCTCTCCCGCACCCTGTCCAGCTGAGGTATGTACACACTGGCAGGTTTTTACCGTAGCACTAGGGACAGAGTTAGGACTGTCTCTATCAGGGCCTACCGTGGAGTGGGTGAGACAGCTTATTGTACGTTTTCTTGCAGAAACGTATAAACCAAAAGGCCCTGGTTTTGTCACAGCACTTGCTATTTATTTATATTTTTACAGCAGAGTGCCTTTTGTGTGATTTATATACTGTTTTTGCACTTGTTTAACATGTTTTTGGTGGGGATTGGTTGCAGTTCACACTGCTGCTTCCAATGTGTGCAGACTCATATATTTTTTTGACATTGAATAGTTCACTGAATATCCCAAAAATGTGTATATTAAGAGGGGAAATAAGTGACGCCTAGGTGTATAGGATCCACTTATCTCCCCCCAAAGATCACAGGTCAGCAGCAAAGCTCCATATTCCGTCTCTTCCTAGACAAGTCAGGCTTAATAAGAAATCATTCCACTAAAGAAAAATGGAATGTCATTTCCTCCCTTACAGTAGACTCACGATTATTGGACACATTCAGCTACATGAAGGGAAGGGATAGGTGATGGCCGCCTTTCGTACCTGGCTAAATTGTGATGGGACTTTTTCTTACTGTTAATTGCAGCATGAATTAGAACCTGGTTGAAGAGATCTCTCTGGAAAACAGAACATAAAAACTATGGGTTAAATTTCACACAAACAATGAATTCTTTACTGTATACAGATTCATCATTGAGTTTAATGAAAATCCTGTAGGCGGTGAGCTCCCTCTAGTGGCTACAAGAAGCCAGTTATCCATGCTGTGCCTGTGATCTTCCTCTAATGGCGGCTGCAGGAGTTACAATATTATCTATGACTAGATGGCGGCCCGATTCTAAAGAATCGGGTAGTCTAGAATGCATATATAGTTTATTTACTAATAGTTACGGGAGTGCGGTGAAATGAATTGTGTGTATACAGGCGGCTCTGTGGTAGCACAGTATGCGGTGGCTCAGTGGTTAGAACAGTGCGCGGTGGCTCAGTGGTTAGCACTGCGCGGTGGCTCAGTGGTTAGCAGTGAGTGCGGTAAAAGTGGTCAGCGCAGCGGCGTCTACAGAGTGGTCAGCGCACACATACACAAATCTATATAGATATAGAGGTATATACACACATTAGTTGCATATACACACATGTATATTATATACAAACATATATATGAGGAGAGCGGAGGCAGGGGAAGAGCGGAGGCAGGGGAAGAGCGGAGGCTGGAGGGCAGGGGAGAGCGGAGGCTGGAGAAGAGCGGAGGCAGAGGAGAGCGGAGGCTGGAGAAGAGCGGAGGCAGAGGAGAGCGGAGGCTGGAGGGCAGAGGAGAGCGGAGGCTGGAGAAGAGCGGAGGCAGAGGAGAGCGGAGGCTGGAGGGCAGGGGAGAGCGGAGGCTGGAGGGCAGGGGAGAGCGGAGGCTGGAGGGCAGGGGAGAGCGGAGGCTGGAGAAGAGCGGAGGCAGAGGAGAGCGGAGGCTGGAGGGCAGGGGAGAGCGGAGGCTGGAGGGCAGGGGAGAGCGGAGGCTGGAGGGCAGGGGAGAGCGGAGGCTGGAGGGCAGGGGAGAGCGGAGGCTGGAGGGCAGAGGCTGGAGGGCAGAGGAGAGCGGAGGCTGGAGGGCAGAGGAGAGCGGAGGCTGGAGGGCAGAGGAGAGCGGAGGCTGGAGGGCAGAGGAGAGCGGAGGCTGGGGAGAGCGGAGGCTGGGGAGAGCGGAGGCTGGGGAGAGCGGAGGCTGGGGAGAGCGGAGGCTGGAGGACAGAGGAGGCTGGAGGACAGAGGAGGCTGGAGGACAGAGGAGAGCGGAGGCTGGAGGGCAGGGGAGAGCGGAGGCTGGAGGGCAGGGGAGAGCGGAGGCTGGAGGGCAGAGGCTGGAGGTCAGAGGAGAGCGGAGGCTGGAGGGCAGAGGAGAGGGAGGCTGGAGGGCAGAGGAGAGCGGAGGCTGGAGGGCAGAGGAGAGCGGAGGCTGGAGGGCAGAGGAGAGCGGAGGCTGGGGAGAGCGGAGGCTGGAGGACAGAGGAGAGCGGAGGCTGGAGGGCAGGGGAGAGCGGAGGCTGGAGGGCAGGGGAGAGCGGAGGCTGGAGGGCAGAGGCTGGAGGTCAGAGGAGAGCGGAGGCTGGAGGTCAGAGGAGAGCGGAGGCTGGAGGGCAGAGGAGAGCGGAGGCTGGAGGGCAGAGGAGAGCGGAGGCTGGAGGGCAGAGGAGAGCGGAGGCTGGGGAGAGCGGAGGCTGGAGGACAGAGGAGAGCGGAGGCTGGAGGGCAGAGGAGAGGCGGAGGCTGGAGGGCAGAGGAGAGCGGAGGCTGGAGGGCAGAGGAGAGCGGAGGCTGGAGGGCAGAGGAGAGCGGAGGCTGGAGGGCAGAGGAGAGCGGAGGCTGGAGGGCAGAGGAGAGCGGAGGCTGGAGGGCAGAGGAGAGCGGAGGCTGGAGGGCAGAGGAGAGCAGAGGCTGGAGGGCAGAGGAGAGCAGAGGCTGGAGGGCAGAGGAGAGCGGAGGCTGGGGAGAGCGGAGGAGAGCGGAGGCTGGGGAGAGCGGAGGCTGGGGAGAGCGGAGGCTGGGGAGAGCGGAGGCTGGGAGAGCGGAGGCTGGGGAGAGCGGAGGCTGGGGAGAGCGGAGGCTGGGGAGAGCGGAGGCTGGGGAGAGCGGAGGCTGGGGAGAGCGGAGGCAGGGAGAGCGGAGGCTGGAGGGCAGGGGAGAGCGGAGGCTGGAGGGCAGGGGAGAGCGGAGGCTGGAGGGCAGGGGAGAGCGGAGGCTGGAGGGCAGGGGAGAGCGGAGGCTGGAGGGCAGAGGAGAGCGGAGGCTGGAGGGCAGAGGAGAGCGGAGGCTGGAGGGCAGAGGAGAGCGGAGGCTGGAGGGCAGAGGAGAGCGGAGGCTGGAGGGCAGAGGAGAGCAGAGGCTGGAGGGCAGAGGAGAGCGGAGGCTGGAGGGCAGAGGAGAGCGGAGGCTGGAGGGCAGAGGAGAGCGGAGGCTGGGGAGAGCGGAGGCTGGAGGACAGAGGAGAGCGGAGGCTGGAGGGCAGAGGGGAGCGGAGGCTGGAGGGCAGAGGAGAGCGGAGGCTGGAGGGCAGAGGAGAGCGGAGGCTGGAGGGCAGAGGAGAGCGGAGGCTGGAGGGCAGAGGAGAGCGGAGGCTGGAGGGCAGAGGAGAGCGGAGGCTGGAGGGCAGAGGAGAGCGGAGGCTGGAGGGCAGAGGAGAGCGGAGGCTGGAGGGCAGAGGAGAGCGGAGGCTGGAGGGCAGAGGAGAGCGGAGGCTGGAGGGCAGAGGAGAGCGGAGGCTGGAGGGCAGGGGAGAGCGGAGGCTGGAGGGCAGGGGAGAGCGGAGGCTGGAGGGCAGGGGAGAGCGGAGGCAGGGGGAGAGCGGAGGCAGGGGAGAGCGGAGGCAGGGGAGAGCGGAGGCAGGGGAGAGCGGAGGCTGGAGGGCAGAGGAGAGCGGAGGCTGGGGAGAGCGGAGGCTGGGGAGAGCGGAGGCTGGGGAGAGCGGAGGCTGGGGAGAGCGGAGGCTGGGGAGAGCAGAGGCTGGGGAGAGCAGAGGCTGGAGGACAGAGGAGAGCGGAGGCTGGAGGGCAGAGGAGAGCGGAGGCTGGAGGGCAGAGGAGAGCGGAGGCTGGAGGGCAGAGGAGAGCGGAGGCTGGAGGGCAGAGGAGAGCGGAGGCTGGAGGGCAGAGGAGAGCGGAGGCTGGAGGGCAGAGGAGAGCGGAGGCTGGAGGGCAGAGGAGAGCGGAGGCTGGAGGGCAGAGGAGAGCGGAGGCTGGAGGGCAGAGGAGAGCGGAGGCTGGAGGGCAGAGGAGAGCGGAGGCTGGAGGGCAGAGGAGAGCGGAGGCTGGAGGGCAGAGGAGAGCGGAGGCTGGAGGGCAGGGGAGAGCGGAGGCTGGAGGGCAGGGGAGAGCGGAGGCAGGGGAGAGCGGAGGCAGGGGAGAAGCGGAGGCAGGGGAGAGCGGAGGGCAGGGGAGAGCGGAGGCAGGGGAGAGCGGAGGCAGGGGAGAGCGGAGGCAGGGGAGAGCGGAGGCAGGGGAGAGCGGAGGCAGGGGAGAGCGGAGGCAGGGGAGAGCGGAGGCAGGGGAGAGCGGAGGCAGGGGAGAGCGGAGGCTGGAGAAGAGCGGAGGCTGGAGAAGAGCGGAGGCTGGAGAAGAGCGGAGGCTGGAGAAGAGCGGAGGCTGGAGAAGAGCGGAGGCTGGAGAAGAGCGGAGGCTGGAGAAGAGCGGAGGCTGGAGAAGAGCGGAGGCTGGAGAAGAGCGGAGGCTGGAGAAGAGCGGAGGCTGGGGGGCAGAGGAGAGGGGAGGTTGGAGGGCAGAGGAGAGCGGAGGCTGGAGGGCAGGGGAGAGCGGAGGCAGGGGAGAGCGGAGGCAGGGGAGAGAGCGGAGGCAGGGGAGAGCGGAGGCAGGGGAGAGCGGAGGCAGGGGAGAGCGGAGGCAGGGGAGAGCGGAGGCAGGGGAGAGCGGAGGGCAGGGGAGAGCGGAGGCAGGGGAGAGCGGAGGCAGGGGAGAGCGGAGGCAGGGGAGAGCGGAGGCAGGGGAGGGCGGAGGCAGGGGAGGGCGGAGGCAGGGGAGGGCAGAGGCAGGGGAGGGCAGAGGCAGGGGAGGGCAGAGGCAGGGGAGAGCGGAGGCAGGGGAGAGCGGAGGCTGGAGGGCAGGGGAGAGCGGAGGCTGGAGGGCAGGGAGAGCGGAGGCTGGAGGGCAGGGGAGAGCGGAGGCTGGAGGGCGGAGGCAGGGGAGGGCGGAGGCAGGGGAGGGCGGAGGCAGGGGAGGGCGGAGGCAGGGAGGCTGGAGAAGAGCGGAGGCTGGAGAAGAGCGGAGGCTGGAGAAGAGCGGAGGCTGGAGAAGAGCGGAGGCTGGAGAAGAGCGGAGGCTGGAGAAGAGCGGAGGCTGGAGAAGAGCGGAGGCAGAGGAGAGCGGAGGCTGGGGGGGCACAGGAGAGGGAGGCTGGGGGGCACAGAGAGGGGAGGCTGGGGGGCACAGGAGAGGGGAGGCTGGGGGGCACAGGAGAGGGGAGGCTGGGGGGCACAGGAGAGGGGAGGCTGGGGGGCACAGGAGAGGGGAGGCTGGGGGGCACAGGAGAGGGGAGGCTGGGGGGCACAGGAGAGGGGAGGCTGGGGGGCACAGGAGAGGGGGAGGCTGGGGGGCACAGGAGAGGGGAGGCTGGGGGCACAGAAGAGGGGAGGCTGGGGGGCACAGAAGAGGGGAGGCTGGGGGGCACAGGAAAGGGGAGGCTGGGGGGCACAGGAGAGGGGAGGCTGGGGGCAGAACACTCACCGGGCTGTCGGCGGTCAGCGGCAGTGCTGGCGGCGGTACCGGAGGCCGCCTACCGGAGTGTGGGGCGGGGCTAGCTCCCGGTTGGAGGAGGAGAGTCACCAGGTGTGTGCGGTGAGCGGCAGGACTGCGGCGAAGGCCGCACATCGGAGGGTGTGCCGCGCCGGGCCGGTTCCCGGATGTGGGTGGGCGCACACGGCGGGCTGTGTGCGGGGCCGGTGGCGGAATGGTGGTCCCTGATGGAGGAGGAGAGTGGGCGGTGCCGGCGGAGGCCGCACACCGGAGTGTGGGCTGGGCCGGGGCGGGCCGGTTCCCGGATGTGGGTGGGAGCACACAGGGCTCTGTGTGGGGGGGCGGTGTGGCGGGATAGCGGCGAGTGGTGGCGCTTTAGCGCCCACTGCGAGCCTCTATGCAGGTTTGACAGCGGCTCGTGGGTCTGGAACTTCCGGTTCTGGTCTGTGACACAGGGCACAGGCCATCACGGAAGTTGGCCAGATTCACCGGAAGTGGCCTTCGGGTTTTATATATAAGATGTGTGCATTGCGCTCCCCTCTAGAGGTGTTTGCAGTAAGTTATAATTTTATTTATGTTGTATGCAGGGAGCTCCCTCTAGTGGCGGCTGCAGGAAGTTACATTTATATTTTACTTTTCTGTTTTCCATCTCTTAACCATTACCTGGGCATTACTTCCTCCGATAGTTATATAGATATTCATGTTGTGAGCAGTGAGCTCCCTCAAGTGGTGGCTGCTGGAATTTTCAATTTTATTTATGTTGTATGCAGGGAGCTCCCTCTAGTGGCAGCTGCAGGAGTTACATTTTTATTTTCCATCTCTTAGGCATTACCTGGGCATCGCTTCCTCCGATAGTCACTATCTTGTAGCGAATCGGCTGCATCAGCTCCACCACTTTGTCATAGTTCCCACTGTCGAACTCTACAAGGGCCTGACTGAGCGGGAGGCCGAGCTCTGCGATCAGGGAGTGCTGATGGTTCCCACCCGGAGATCTGAAGATGGAAAGCACACAACACATGCATAAAAGTCCGATATTAATCAAACCCACAGAGGAAGACGCCATCATCCATCTTTCTCTTCTACTCACTTAGAAAGTTCCTTCAGACCCTGGAGCAGCTGCGTGGTCATCTCCTGATCTCTGGCTCCCAGGGACGACATTAAGAAGTGGAGGTCGTTGAAGATCAGGATGTGATCGTCCTGGTGTTTCTTGGTAACTTGCACCAGTTTGTCCCATCGTTTTCCAACATCCACCCCTGGAGGTCACAGGAAGGTTGGGAATTATTCCCAGAGCGGATGCTGGGAGCTGGAGTTTTATAGGCTGAGATCTGATCTAGACTCAACCACTGGCCCCAGATAAAGGGATTTGTCCATTAGACAGATGTATGCGGAGATCCTCATTGATGTGCTTGTTTCATGATCGGTTGCTCTCCCTTAAAATCTGGGTAAAATTTCACATAAACCCATGATGGCAATTACAATTAATTATTTATACAGATTTACCATTGAGTTCAATGAAAAGCCTGTATGCAGTGAGCTCCCTCTAGTGGCAGCTGTAGGAAGTTATCGTTTTATCTGTGTCTATTCAGAGGATTTGTCAGTGTCCTTCATTAAATTATTAGGACAGCCGCAGAGACATTTTTCTTTTCAATATTTAATTTAATTTTTGTAATTTGGTTTCATTGCTCCATTTGACGTTTTACACACTCTTTCCCTAATCATTGCAGGCTGCATAATGAGTTAACAACAAATCCATCAGTGAGCTCATTCCGTCAGCAGGGTCTGTAATGGTGGCTTTACACGCTGCAATATCGTTTCGATATCGCAACTCAATGGCGCGGGAGCGCGCAATTAGTGCACGTTCCTCCCGCATCGCATTGAATGTTTAGACGCTGCGATATCGGAATACAACGTCCGTGCGATGTCTCCGCCTCCCAACCCAGGATCGCATAGTTAACATGGGAGTGAATGGGTGACGTATCAAATCGCATCGTAATTGGGCGTTTACACAGCACGATCCGGCTTCAATCGCTATGCAATATCGGGGCATTGAATAGCACGCTCATTCAATCCCCGATATCGCATTGACATCGTTCCTGCATCGTATTGGACGTTCACACCATACAACGCAGGAACGATTTCGCCTCCGACGATTGAACCACGTGACTTTTGATTGAAATCGTACTACGATATCGCGACGTGTAAACCCGCCATAACTCTTTTGTGTGTCTGACCTCTTCTGTGCTGATTTATGACAACACAACACATTAAAGTGGAGGTGAGCTTTGATGTGGTCACAAATTAGCTGAGAGAATGTCATCGCACAGGACTGTACCTTCCATCTGAAGCCGGAGGAGCAGAGATGAATTGTCCACGACGTCCAGCATACTCCCACTGGTAAAAACATATGGGGGCAATCTATGGGCGAGGAAGACGGATTATTAGATTTTCAAGACTCTGAAGTAAAGAAAGTTTCAACCAGGGGGCGAACAATTAATTTACTGCCTGTAACTCATAGAAAATCCCTGTAAGTAATTTTTGTGTAGAACACCAGGTACTCACATATTCATCATACAGGGTCATGGCGGCTTCATATTCACCCTAGAAACAGGATAAATGGTCAGTAGACAGTTCTGTATACTCCTGGGATGCAGGCTTTTGTTCTCTGTTGTCAGCCAGATGATAACTGGGATAGGCCCAGGAGGGTCTGGTACCGCTGCATCTCCTATTCATTGGCGCAGGGTTGGATGATGGTGTCCAAATAGGAGGAGAAATTAACACCGCCGTATGTAATATATAAATGATCTAACCTTCTCGATGAAATATAAGGCCCAGTGCCAGTAGACGTGACAGGCGAGCATGTCTCCTCCCTGCAAAAAATACAAGCAAAATGAAAAAGAAACAAAACTAAAAATCGGACTTGACTCTGGCCGTGAGACAACTCACTACAGCAGGAGCCCATCCCCAGAATTAGGTCTGCCTGCTAAACCCCACCCACTAAAACCCAGCTATTAGTGCTAACATACAACCTACTAGTGCGACCCACACTCATTAATGAGAACCACACTTTCTAGTGCTTACCCAGCCCACCAGTGCTAACCCACCCTGTAATGATAACCACACCTACTAGTGCTAACCCCACCCACTAGTGCTAAACCCGCCCACTAGAAAGGTTCAGGCAGTAATTAACCCCATGTTCTCCTGATTTCTACCACTGTTGGTCTGACAATAAGAACTTTCATAGGGAGGCGGCAGACAGTAATGGTGGATTTTACCTTCCAGTTGTTTTCGGTTTGTTTCATAAAGGACAATCCTTCCTCCCACGTCGGCCTTCATCTCGTACACGTGAGCAATGGTGTGCACCGACCAGCAGTCCTTCTGGTCTATAGCCAGAGCCTGGAGATTATAGGGACAGGTGAGGATACTATATCAAAGGATACTGACCTGGGAGGAAATTCAGATTTGAGGGTGGGGGATGCAGCCGCAGATAAGATTGTGTTCTCTGGGATCAACACTTATAGTATGTCTGTTTTAAAGGGAACCTGTCACCCCCCCCCTTCCAGGGCCTATTAAACTAAGTGCCACCTTCAGCAGCCCTATGCTGCTATTTTGTGAAGGTGGCAATAATCCCCCTACCCCACTTCTACACCTGACAAGAGTATATTTTCCCGCCTGTATGTTAAATCTTACTTTAGGTCCGGGAGGTACACTCCGCTCCCTGGAGAATTAACACTTCGCCCATCATTCTCCTCTTCTTTCCTCCGGGACCCTCCTCTTCTCTCTTCCTAGCTAGTCATCAGCGCCTGCGCAGACCCCTCAGTTCTCAGGCATGCTCCGGCAGCTCTGCCAGAGGACTGACGTCACATGGTCACGTGGCACCATGTCCCGCCCTGTGTTGTCTTATGTTGTATGCAAAACATTAAAGAATGACTGGCAACACCTATGTGTAAATGTTCTAGCAAGTAAACAGTGTTGCATCAGATTTCTCCTCTTAATTATAAACACTAAAATGAGCGTGAACTAGCATAACGGCTATCTAATGAATAGCAGGGCAATGTGTACAGCTAAGACAATGTGATATGGCAAAAGGCATAGCAAAAACTGCTTCAGATTATAAAGAAAATTGAGAGACTTTGCTTAAGCAGTGGCCACTGCGAGAGAGCCCTGTAACCGCACCAAGGTGTTGTCTTATTACCAGGTCCTAACCTTGTGTCACTACTTGGGGTATATAATTGCTTGTATGGGTTATATGCCTCTGGATGCGATTAAAACCTGCATGGACTGGTATGTCCAGGGGCCTGCGCTACAGCAAGATCGAGCACCAAGCACGGCTACAGGGCGGAGGAAGGGTGCACAGTCCAAATAACGTTTCCAGGCTCTTTCACAGTGGCCAGTGCTTAAGTTAAATTACTCAATCTTCTTAATAATCTGAAGCAGTTTTTGCTGTCTTTTGCCATATACACATTGTCATACACATTGCACTGCTATTCATTAGGTAGCCATTATGCTAGTTCACACTCATTTTAGTGATTTATGTTTTATGCAGACTGCGCAAACAGCATGACTGCACCTCCTCTTTCTTTCCCCTCGGTCTGGGAGGTAGCCAATGATGCCGACCTGTTCGGTGGGTGGTAGAGAGGAAGGAGGAGGGAACAGGCGCAGTCATGCCGTTTGTGCAGGCGCCAGATTCCCAGCCCCGCAGTCTGCATACAACATATGGGGGATCTGGTGCAGTGTTATACTATGTGCCCTCAGTTCTCGGGCAGAGTCATGGAGCATGCCCGAGAACTGAGGGATCTGCACAGGCACCGACAACATCACAATGTAGAGAGGAGGAGGGTCCCTGAGAAAAGAGGAGGAGGAAGAGGAACACCAGCGAGGTGTTCAGATCCAGCGAAGGAGGTACTCCAGCACCTAAAGTAAGTATTAACATACAGGGTGGGAAATGTTATAAAGTCTTTATTTAGATGTCCCTGGGAGGTTGGGGGATTATTGCCACCTTCACAAAATGCAGCATAGGCACTGCTGACGGTGGCACTTTTTGTTTAATAGGCCCTGGGGAGTGACAGGTTCACTTTAAGAAATACTTGCACAGAAAATATCACATCACAGCCCATACAATCCATAGTGGCCATGAATGGTACTGCAGTGCTCTCTTCCCTACAGGAAACCTTTTCATTAACATGGGAATGGGCATAAAATTTTCATTTATAGGGTTTTGTTTTTTTTTTTTAAGAGAACTTTTAGAATATTTTCAATCCATCCCTTTTTTCCATACCCATATTAAAACTCACTTACCTCTCTGGCCACCTTCAGAGCCTGATCGTAAAAATTTGTTTCAAGCAGTCCAAATGAGTGCATGCCTTTCACATAGCTACAAGAGACAACAGGAAAATTCATTTAAACCACCCGAATCGGCAGGAGAATCCGGGATTTTAGCTCATTTTACATCAACACAAAAGTACAAAGCAGCCGCCACAAGGGGGAGCCTGTGGCCTATGTTTTAACATTGCACTAATTATGACTGCAGTGAGCTCCCCCTGTGGTGGCTGACAGAAGTGATTATAAAATGTAAACTTCCTTCAGCCATCACTAAGGGGAGCTTACCGCAGATAAGCGGTGGCTGAAGTAAGTTAAAGCAGATGACTTCCTTCAGCCATCACTAGGAAGGGCTAACATTTTCTAACATGCTGTGTGAATGGAGAAGGGACTGAAGGCGGTCATTTTTTTTGTATGTTCAAACATAGAATTGCTGCAGCTTTCCATACTGATTTTTGGCCTTTGATATTGCAGAATATCTGAGAATAAGATTCTTAGAGTAAGGTAAGTACGTGTAATGCTGGCGTACCTACTTAAAGGAGTATTTGGGGTCCAATACGGAAGAATTCGGGAGATGGAATCTCTCATCTGAGTTTTCTCTCCAAGGTAAAGTAGGAATCATGGGCGAGTTTTACAGCCAGTAAGTCCAGGGGGTGATCCTGTAAGATCTGCTCCCACATGTCCGCCGCCTTTGGAATATCTCTAGATAAAAGAGCATATAAGTGCAGTTATTTATAGAGGTTGTGCCACAAACAATTATACACTTTATTCAATAGAACTTGGAATAATAGCAAGTTCCACAATTGGATGTATTAAAAAACATGTTCCTGTCCCGAGATATTCTTATAAATGTGCCCCTGTGTAATGTATGTGTCCAACCATGCAGGAACAGGTGGGATATACCACAGCTCCTGGGCAGGGGAGGATAAGTAAAGGAAAGAATATAGACATTATAACAACGGGGAATCAAGAATGTAAGAGTATACAGACATTACAGCCGGAGATCACATAATATAAGAGTATACAGACATTACAGCCTGGGATCACAGAATATACAGAGTATACAGACATTACACCCAGGATTCTAAGAATATAAAAGAATGAACTGAAATAACAGCTGGGATCACAGAATATAAATTTGATACGACTTAAGCTGGGGATCACCAGATATAAGTGTATACAACATTACAGCCAGTGGATCACAGAGTATAAGTGTATACAGACTTAACATCTGGGATCACAGGCATATAATGGTATACGACATTATATTCAGGATCACAGAATTAAGTGTATACAGACATTACGTGATTCTGGAAATCGTTTCAACAGGCAATGAACTTTGAAGATTAGCTGTGATCCCGGCTGTAATGTCTGTACATTCTTATATTCTGTGATCCCCAGCTGTAATGTCTGTATACTCTTATATTCTGTGATCCCTGGCTGTAATGTCTGTATACTCTTATATTCTGTGATCCCAGCTGTAATGTCTGTATACTCTTATATTCTGTGATCCCCAGCTTAATGTCTGTATACTCTTATATTCTGTGATCCCTGGCTGTAATGTCTGTATACTCTTATATTCTGTGATCCCCAGCTTAATGTCTGTATACTCTTATATTCTGTGGAACTACTTAAAGCTGAGGGAGTGGAGATCAAAGCTCTGACACACATCCTATCCTCCTAGCATTAACTCTGGAAGTGCCAAAGGAAATTAATTCTGATTAAAGTACAGCAGGAACATACATGGACTGCAAAGCAGTCAACACGTAACAGTAGGGGACAGAAAATTGTAGACAGAGAGCTGATTGGAGGACCAGGGGTGTACAAGACTGTTCAGACTGAGTTTTTGAAGCAAACTGTCCAATCAAAACTTGTTTTTTGAAGAGATTCTGCTCAAAAATATTAACAAAAAAAAAAACAAGCAAAAAAAAAAAAATAAAAACTCAGGTTGGCGGACCCCATGATTTTTTCAAGGGGAAGATGTTTTGTGAAACTTTTTCCTTAAACTGTTTTTTTTTAAAAATGTTTTGCCACTTAAGGGCCCTTTCACATCAGTGTTTTTTTTAAATCGTGGCAGATGCGGTGAAAAAACCGCATCTGCCGCGATTACCGCATACCGGCTGCACTTGCGGTTTTTGCCATGCAAAGTATAGGCGGACTTGCGGCAGGTGCGGCAAGTGCGGTTTTGCACTTGCGGCAGGTGCGGCAGCGAAAAAAAACCGCGGTTTAGCCGCGGTTTTTTTCGCGGCTGCACCTGCCGCAAGTGCAAAACCGCACTTCGACCTCGAAGTCCGCTCATACTTGCAAAGACAAAAAACCAGCAAAAAGCGACAAAGTGCAGCCGGTTGCGGTAATCGCGGCATGATAGGGTTTTTTCACGATTGACGCGATTTAAAAAAACTGTTGTTGAAATCTTGGGCCCTTAGAAGTTTTACAATGTGGCTTTAGATGTGAATGGCGCATTGGCAAATGGAGATTAAATTATACCCTTTAGCGAAAGTCTCCAGTGCAGCTACATGTATTTTTTCCCTTTCGGTCAGGGATTGAGTCTTGGCCAAATCTGACATTACTTTCAGGTCCCTCTCAAATTCCTTATCGAGTAGCGGTGACCGCCCCGTGCCGATCAGATCCAAACCGGTAGAAATCACGTGTCCCATAACTAAAAGGGAAGAAAAAATAACAATCATAGTCACCATCACCGAAATACGGACAGAGATTACTGCGGCTATCCAGCTTTCCCCAATCCCTGACCACCACCGATTTGCTGTGCAGTTGTGGAAAGTTGAGTGACAACCTTAGAAGAACAAAAAAAGCTTCCAAATCAGTTGTCAGATGGGATCCAGAAATATGAAAAGTATCAGGACAGCTGGGTGACATGTTGGTGCTCTGGGCTATAATGTGCCACATGGCCCCAAATCCGCATAAATTTGCGCAAGAATAGGAGTAACTGATGGTTAACCAGTACTTGCCACAAAAGTGGAGAAAAGTGTGCATTAATATTACCCTTCTGGTTATTGACAGTGAAGTCCAAGGTACTGAAAAATCCTTGCTTTATTGAGCACATCAAAAAAAATGTGCAAGGTTTCGGCCACACAGGGCCTTTATCAAAGCTTTAAAATGTGTACAGAATTGCATTTTGGCCACACAGGGCCTTAAAGGTGTACAGAATTGCAGAAAAATGTGCAATGATTCAGCCACAATGGACCTTTATCAAGCCATTAAAAACTTGTAATGTAAGTGGCTTGATAAAAGTCCTTTGTGCGAACTGAAACCTTGCACATTGTTTCTGCAATTTCTTTGATGCATACACTGGATTCAATAAAGTTTTTCTGTAAAGGGGGATTCTTTGGTTCCTTGGAATTCTTTGCAGATTTTCTACAGTCGATAGCATAGATCAATTTCACTTAAACGATATATTAAAGCAAAATATTGCAACAGGAATGAGATTTGCATTAATGGGTTTTCCTCAACTGGATACAATTGTAGAAAACCCTCAGTTGTGAAATGAATTAGGTCTGTACAAGTTTATAGTGTCTGGATGTGAACAAGAATGGCCTCGTTCCATGACAGCAATCAGAGATGGATAATAATGGATGTTTCATGTCGGGCACGTACCAAAGTTTGGGTCCGCTGCTTTTATTTTCTGCAGGCAGCCTTCAATTCCTCCCATTGTTTTGTCATTCGTCCATGTAACATACTAAGTGTAAAAATATATATACATATATATGGCCATTAGCAACAGCGATCAATCAGGAAATTAAAAACAAATAATCCCCGATGCATTTAGCAATTGTAAGTTATCAGCCATTCGCATTCAATGTCGCACCTGACTGCTTTAATTCCCATTTATAACAGCATCCATACAGATTAGATACACGTAGGCAACTTTCAGCATGACCGACTGACCATCTAATGTCCATGGAAAGTCACTGCATTCTCCCCTGATGGTAGATGAAGGAGGAAAGAAAGATCAGACATGTTGTATTTGAACATGCCCAATCCTATCTATTCATGGGAGACAATTAAGAAACAGATGCCATCATGATGCTGCACAGATTAGTATCTTGTCCATACGGTGTTACTGCCCCTTTAATTGACGGCTTGGACTTTAAAAATAAAATGGCCGAAGGGCATGTTGTTTGCAAAGAGGAATTTTGGCAGCGGAGCTTCCATCAGCTGACAGGACTGGGATTGTTCTGGGCAGAACGTCTGAACACGGGATGGAAATCTGCAAGGGGTGAAGTCCACAATCACAGAGATTAAGCCTTCATAGCGTGTATCAAGGCCTTAGGAAATGCCCTGACACTATTAAAGGGGCACTCTACCCAGAAATACAAAAATGAGTTAATATGGCACCATCCTGGTATATATGTTCCCTGTTCTGCAAAAAAATATAAAAACAAAATACTGCTCACCTACCTCCGTTTCACTGCTATCCTGGTAAATATGTCCCCATCCAGGGCCCATCCTGGTATATATGTCACCATTCTGAGCCCCTCTTGGTATATATGTCCCCCATCCTGGTATATATGTCACCCATTCTGAGCCCTCTCGGTATATTTGTCTCCCATCCTGGTATATATGTCCCCCATCCTGGCATGTATGTACCCTATCCTGGGCCACTTCATTGAATGTATTATATGTTCCCCATCCTGGGCCCCATCATCGTGTATATATTATATGTCTCCCATCCTGGTAAATATTTTCTCTCTTCCGTCTCTAATGCATTAAAAAAAGTCTACTCACCTTCCCCAACTCCCATGTTGCACGGCTCCTTCCTCCGTAGCTGGAGCAGTAGCTGCCAGCTGACTTTGGCGTGCCTGCTATGGCTACACATGATGTCACTGCCACGAGCCCCCAGGTATGAACACGGCGATGTCAGTTGCTTTCCTGTTTAGCTGTCAGCGTGTATTACAGTGCAAGGACCCGACAGGTCTCTGTGCAGCAATGCATTTTAGATGGATGTGCATGTGAAGTTTTATGGTCTTTGCAAGGGGGTGTGGCTATGTGGATCCTCAGGGGTGTGTCTTCAGACTGCTCAGCATTATCAGTCCTCTTGGTAAAGGCCTACATAATACTCAGGGAAGCATCAGGACTAAGGTAAGACTGAAAACTGACCATTTTTGATTTGCTGTCATGTCCCTTTTAAAGGGAACCTGTCACATACTTTATGCCCCCAAACCTATCACTATCTGTCCCTGCAGCTTCCTAGTACTAATGTAATCATCCCTATCTGACCTAATATTGTAGTGTAATAGATGAGTAAAATGATTAACTTACCATTTCTAATGTCTATCTAGAAGGTCTGGCTGTTCTGCCTGCGGTCATGTCCCCCCTGCGTACCCTGGTTATTATTACTGTACAGAGCAGTCCCCATCTGAATGAATGCAGGCATGATGCGACGGTCGCGTCACATCATTCCTGGTCCTGTGCAGTTGGGTGTACTTGTACTTGTCGGAGCATGCGCAGTGTGCCTTCTGAACCCTGTGAGTACACCCAATACTCACCTACACTGTGCAGGGCCAAGAATGATGTGACCGTATTAGCTCAGACAGGTGTGGCAACTGTCCACTGCAAAGGCTGAGCAGTCGGCAAGGCAGCACCCCGAGAACTCCGAGACCCTTCACCCCTATACAGGGATCTGGAATTACAGCAGAGCCCAGGAGGTAGCTGCCTATAGGGGAGCAGCAGACCGGAGCAGGGAGTCCACCAGGAAGAAATAAGATTAGGAGGTCAGGGAGTGGAAAATAAATCAGGATCCAAAAACATAGTCAGAGGGCAGCGTCAAAACCAGGAGGGCAGCAAAGGTACAAAATCATCAGGCAGTAGATGGGTCAAAAAACAAGGCCAACGTCAGAAGAGATATAGCAGAGCACAAGCTAGATCACTGGGAAACCAAGACTATATCATCTGGCGGCTTGCAGGACATTTGAAGTATGCGGTTCTGTCTCATAGGCTGGAGCTCACAACCTGATGACCTCACCCGGACCGCCCTAAACCCAGGCCAGATGGTGATGCGCGACTGGTACCAACCACCCCACTTCTGACAGAAGAATGAAGCCGGCACCTTCCATATGCCTCATCAGGGACCTGTCTCCTGTCACCGGCATCACCCACAGGAGGAACACTGGGATGCCCAGCGACAGAGACAGGAACCAAAGGAGCAGGTCTCAATGAGGACATGGCCCCCCAATAGCGGCACCCCTAGCCAAAGGAATCCGGCGCTGCCTAGTGGATGGGGCAGGGATAACAGTCACAGAGTCCGACGGTGACGTGACAACAGGGATGATTAGAATAGTACTAGGAAGCTGCAGGGACAGGTAGTGATAGGTTTGGGGGCATAAAGTAGGTGAAGGGTTCCATTTATATGAAAAAGTGCCCACAGCCACCATTGCGGGGAGCTCATTGCATATGGAATAATTATCATTGGACTTAATACAAGCTGTATACATGCAATAGATGTGAGCTCCCCCTAGTGGTGGCTGAAAACAGAAATTTACCATTCTCTAATCCGGAGTTCTCTCACCCAGTGTCCAAATGTTAACCCCATTACAACCAATGATGGGTTTAGCCGTCATGGAAAAATGTCAGTTCCCGAACCATGATGGCTAAACTCGTCATGGATTTGAACTGTCACTGCTTTTAAACAAACAGTGACAGCTCAATTCTGACAGCTGTCAGTGACAGCTAAGGGCCAGGGGAAGAGGTGTGGGGACCCTTTTTAGTGGTCCCCACATTCAGAGTGATGTGATCGGTCAGTCAATCTGACTGACCGATCACAACATGATCATGCAGGAAAGTGCTGAATATCGGCGCTTCCCTGCTTGATCTCTGCAGGAGCCGGGCTGTCAGATGTGCCCGGCTCCTGAAATCATCCCCAGTCTGTGCCCACTGTCCCTCTCATGTGCCTGCTCTCCTGTCTCCGTTCCCTGCTTCCTCTCCTCCTCCTCCCTCCGCTCCCAGGTGTCCTCCATCCTCTACCTGCTTCCTCCTCCAGGCTCGCCTGCCTACTCTCCCAGCTCTCCTCCTCCTCTCCTCTCTTCTGTCTCCGCTCCTGTCCCCTCCGTCTGTGCCCCGCTCACCTCCTCCGTCCTGTGCCCCGCTCACCTCCTCCACTCCTGCTCTCATCCGTTCTGTGCCCCGCTCACTCCTCTGTCCGCTCCCGCTCTCCTCCTCCACTACTGTGCTGCCCGGCCCGCCTACCGCCTCTGCCTGCTCCACTCAGTCTCATTCCCTGTATGGAGGAGATGAGGCTGAGGAGAGATCGGACAGCCAGGGGCAGTGATCTGTGTGATCGCTGTCCCTGGCTCTGTCTCGCCCCCTAAGTGCTGTAATCTTACAATCACAGCACCTAGGGTCCAGGGAGAGGGAGTGCAGGGTCACACACCTCTCCCTGCGGTGATCGGCCCATCATAATGTAGTTGCGATGGGTTGATCACCATGGCGACATCTGGTAACCTGACCCAAGCATCAAAATCATGTGATCTCTGGGACTTGGGTTTGCAGCATTGACAGCTGCACTGTATGGCAGATCTTTGCCATACAGTGCAGCATCAGTGTGATCCAGAGACTGCAGCAAAAGGACCCTTGGTCCTTTGCTGTAGTCTCTGGAGGCGACTGACCATTGTAGAACCATCGTTGTGGACTATGTTGGAGGGCAAGTGTGGGTAATAAAGATGGAGTCCAAATATTTGTGTTATTTGTTAAAATAAAATTATTTTTTCACAGTGAGTTTTGTCTTATTTACCATTGATTTAGAGGTTCCTAATGGCCGCGTCTAACATTGGCCCGACATTATGAACCTCGGGCTTAGTACCACCTGCCAATACAAAGCTGGCATTAACCCTGTTATTACCCAGTTTGGAAGAGTCTGGGTACAGTGCCAGGAAATGGCACTTCTAATGAAGGTGTCATTTCCTGGGACGGCTGCGGGCTGCAATTTGCAGCGTGGGGGAGCCCAGAACGCTTGGGCCTCTCCACACTATGGATTCCAGCCCACAACTGCCTAGTTGTACCTGGCTGGAAACTAAAAATACGGTGAAGCCCACATTCTTTAAAAAAAAAAAAGAATTTCAAGAATAAAAAAAGGGCTCTGCTGTATTTTGATTACCAGCCAGGTAAAACTAGGCAGCTAGGGGTGGGTGGTAACCTGTTGCCTGTTGTACCTGTGCTGGTGACCAAAAATACTGTGGAGCCCCAAATCATCAGTGCAAAATCTCCCTTGTGGGGTAGCTCCATTGTTTAGGCACATCAGGGAATCTCCAAATGTGACATGGTGTTCACTAGCGAGTTCAGCTAATTTCCCACTTGGAGCGTCAAATGTCGCTCCTTCCCTTCTGAGCCCTGCCGTGCGCCCAAACAGTGGTTTATGACCACATATGAGGTATCGGTGCACTCAGGAGAAATTGCCCAACAAATTTTAGGATCCATTTTATCCTGTTGCCCATGTGAAAATGAAAAAATTGAGGGTAAAGCAACATTTTTGTTGGAAAAAGTAAAATGTTGTAGCTTGAGGGGTGCAGTTTTTGGAATGGTGTCACTTTTGGGTATTTCTGTCACATCGGCCTCTCAAAATGCCTTCAGATGTGATGTGGTCACTAAATAAAATGGTTTTGTAAATTTTGCTGGAAAAATTAGAAATTGCTGATGAACTTTGAACCATTATAACTTCCTAACAAAAATTTTTTTTTACAAAATTGTGCTGATGTTAAGTAGACATGTGGGAAATGTTATTTATTAACTATTTTGTGTGACATAACTCTCTGGTTTAACACAATAAAAATTCAAAACTTGAAAATTGGAACATTTTTGACAAATTTATGATTTTTTCACAAATAAGCGCAAAAAAAAAAAAATCATCCTAAATTTACCAGTAACATGAAGCCAAATATGTCACGAAAAATCGCATTTGGTAAAACCTGCTCAGACGAGTGGGGGATGGGAACTGACAACTGGTCTGAGCTCATTTTTTGGCTCAGGGGTTGTCATATTAATATTTTACTTATTGCAATACTATATCATTCTATGCAATAAAAGTCTACTGAGCACCCAGTGCTATATATTTTACAATGTTGGTTCTCCATTCAGACAGTTTGCAGAGTCAGCACAGTTGTTATCGAACTGTCTTATCATGGCGAGGGGGTCAGAGGTCACCCGTTTGGGCCTGGGTTCTCCCATTTTCAGACAGAGGTGGCAATAATACACTATACACAGAGCTGAAGGCTCAGAGCAGCGAGATCACACGTTACCTGATACAAGGTGGCGTCAAACAGTTTACAAGCTTCATTGCTAGTAGTGGAAAGGGTCATCCCCGCGTCCTGCCAGGCCTGGAAGCAGGAGAAAATTACGCTATTAGAAACCCTTAAAATAGCTCTTAGCGGTACTGATCTCATTGGGGAGATCCAGCTGGAAAAGGGATTCCAATAGGTAACGCTTCCTGGAAATGTAAGCAAATTAGTCCTGCTCCAGAGGGAAGAAAACTGTAGACACAGTTACAATTCACAAATGCTTGACATTATGGAGGTTATAGTTCATAAGGGCGGACAGTGTGGAGGTGATAGGTCATTTGGGTGATGGCATGCTACAATTCATAAGGGTGGACATTGTAGAGGTTACAGTTAACAAGGATGACAGTGGAGCTGGTCCAATAAGTACTGTGGTTCCTTAATAGTATGCAGTTTGATGATGGGTGGTAACAACAACTCCCAGCATTTCTTTACCACTATTAAAGACATACTTTAAGTTGTAGGTTCATGTGATACAAATGTATATTGGGGTCTGACATGACATTACAATTGATTATTGTACTAAGCTTGCTAACGTATTCCTGTACTGATTGCGATTTCGGTGCTGTATTTCTGAACTGAAGGTGCTTTATTCCTGTACTTATGGTGGTTCTGTACTTCCTGTACTGATGGTGGACATGGTGCTGTATTTCTGTATTGATGGTGGTGCTGTATTCCTGTACTGATTCTGGACTCTGGTATTTGCATTCCTGTACTGATATGGTCATGGTGCTGCATTTTGAATTGATGTGGCTGTATTCCTGTACTGATGGTGGTCATGGTGCTGTATTTCTGAATTGATGGTGGTGCTGTATTTCCTGTATTGTTGGTAGTTCTGGCTGGATCTGTGATGGTGGTCTGCATCTGTACTTATAGTGGTCACGGTGCTGTATTTCTACTATGTCGTGCTGTATCTGTGGATGGTAGTTCTAGTGCTGTATTGATGGTGTTTTTTTGATGGTTGATTGTATTTATTCTATATACTGCAATACTCAAGTACAAAATTGTGCACCTACTACTATACTGGCAGCAAGGACATAAATCAGTCCAGGATTCCATGTCTGAACCACTAGTGGTATTACAGGGAAGAGAAGGGAGAACTTTGGCAAGTATAACCCTCCTAGAAACCTCCAGTGGAATCACAGAAAAAAAAGGGAAACCACTCCTCACAAAAATGTTGTCAAATCTTTGGACAATACGGAGCAGCTGCAATTTAGAGGGGCATGTAATGGGGTGTGACTTGTAAAAGGGGGAGTGGTCTTTGCAAATTATTTCAATCCTTAATTTCCAGGCTAAATCAGCACTTTATCCGAGTGCCAGTCTACAAGGGATTCATTTAGCACAGAATGACTGTTCAAACCAAGCACAGACGCTTAGGTGCACCCTTGTTGTGACCAAACATTAAAGCACACCTTCCTAAACTGTTTGTTTCCCACAAATCTCTGTCATTCTCTGACTCTTTGAAGCCAGAACCTTCAATCAAAGAAAGGTGGAAGGGATGATAGTGGAAAAACAATTACCGTATTTTGCGGACTGTAAGACACACTAGATTTTAAGACGCACTCCAAATTTAGCGGAAACTAGCAGAAACATTTTTTATGTGAAATTTGGGTCCGTTCTATAGTATGAATTTAGATTACCAGGGGATGGAGGGCGGTGGAACGGGGTCACAGGAGACAGGAGTGGGGTGATGCTGCAGGTCCTGTGATGGGAGGAGTGGTGTCCCGGCAGTGTGAGGCTGGAGCTGTTGAACTCCCAGCAATGGGATGCAGGGAAATATATATGGTGTAATGCAGGAGCCATTGATCTTCCAGCAGTGGGCTTCAGGAAAATGGCTCTGGAAGCAAAACATATGCAGATTGAGATCTCAGCTGGTCCTTGAGCAGAAATCTGTATCTGCACACGTGCCATCTCCAGTAAATTTCCCTGAAGGCCACTGTTTGTGGTGCGAGGCAGGAGCCATTGATAACCTGGCAGTGGGCTTCAGGGAAATAGTGACAGAGGCTGTGCATGCGCAATGAGATTTCAAATATTGAGCGAAATTTAACTTGTACAGGCACCATTTCCCTGAAGCCCACAGCCGGGCAATCAATGGCTACTGCCTCGCACCATTACATTTCCCTGAAGCCCACTGCCGGGAGTTCAACAGCTCCTGAGTCAAAACGCCTGGACCCTCCCTCCCCTCAGCCCAGTGTCTGCAGCATTGCCCTACTCCTGCTGTCATCGATGGCTTCCTGCTGCGGCGACCCTGCCTCCTGTGACCCCGCCACATGCCTCCAGGGAAGCTACATGCACACTATAAGGGTGCCTTCACACTTGCGTTTGTGTCTACATGCGTATGGCATGCAGATGCAAACGCAGCTCATACTGATGTGAACGCAGCGGAGAATCTCTGCATGCGTTCACATCAGTATGTAGGCCGGCCAGCCAATCAGCTGTCTCAGGGGCGCCAGGAGGAGGAGATCAGCGGCAGAGATCTCCTCCTCCCGCCACAGCTGATCTCCCGCCGGTGTCAGCGTGGGAGATTTGAAGAAACAGCTGATCTGACAGCTGTTTAAATCTCCCGCACCGATACCGAATAGGGTGATATCAGTGCAGGAGATAAGAAACAGCTGATCGCTGTTGCAAATCTCCCGCCCGACATCACCTCTTCGGTGTCGGCGCGGGAGATTTAAACAGCTTAAAACAGTCAGATCAGCTGTTTCTTCAAATCTCCCGCGCTGACACCGGCGGGGAGAGCAGCGGCGGCTGTAGCTGATCTCCCGGTGGCCGCCGGTGATCAGAGGCGGCCACCGGGAGAAATTTCAATGAGATCCACAGCGTTCTCCTGCGCTGTCAAGGACACTGTGGATCCATTGACTTCAATGCATGGTTTGTGCGCTTGTGCGCGCTTGCAGATAAAACAAGCGCCCACACAAAAAAAATGCAACATGCTACGTTCGGAGTGCGCTCGAAGGGTGCAAAAATTATGCGCATCCGAACGAAAACACAACCGAACGCAGCCAAACGCAGGCACATGCGTTACCATGTTAAACATAGGAACGCATGTGCGCAAGCGTTTGGCTGCGTTCGGTGAGCAGCGTTCCAAATGCAAATGTGAAGGCACCCTAAGACGCATTCCCATTTTCCTCCTACATTTTGGGGAAAGTGTATTTTCTAGTCTGCAAAATATGATAGGTGGAAAGGTGCACTGAGCAGTTTGTCCACGCCATGATGTACCGAGCGCCTGTTCTTGGTTTGAACAGTCATTCTATTTTGAAAGGTGGCACTACTATTTTTGAGGGGTGCATGGAGCATTCTCGGAGCTCGCGACGATAGACCATAAAACACAGGCACGAATCAGAGATTACTCCATTCCTTGGTGTAACCCCTTTATGTGCCGCAATCAAAGTAAATGCTGTATCTGAGGAGTTAAATGACCGCCTAACCGGATAAAGGCATTGGAAAACCAAAGCACTGCTGAGATTATGGGAAAGCTGCTGATGGCCATATGTCAAAAAATAAATATGACAGAGATGTCAAAGATTGAGACAGGACACATTTATGATTGGTTTACGGGGGGGGGGGGGGGGAAGGGGGAAATGGGGGGTCGCCAAACAAAACCCCAAGCAAACAAATCCAAAAAAAAATCAGGACTGAAGTCGGATCCCTGATCTGAATAGGATTACGGGGGTCTGAATTGGCTCCTCTGGGTGTGGGACTACAGATGGAGAGACGGAGGTGTGGGATGGGAGTGGTGGCGGTGAGTTGGAAGGTTAAGTGGTGGGTCAAAAAGACGGGGTGGGTCATGCCCTGGATCCGGGCCTGGGTCCACTGGGAGAGCTGGGCGCAGGCACGGGTCTGGGAGGCAGATGATGCAATTGTGCGGCGGGGGGTTGCAGGTCAATCAATCTGATGTTCTGAACCAATCAACGTGTATACTCGCCCATAATGATGGTGACATAGACACTGCCACCACCCTATACAACACCACAATAACGAACGCCCTTGACCCAGCCGCCCCCCTCACATTCCACTCTCCATGCACTGACAGGCAACCCTGGCATACGAACCTCACTAAAAACCTAAGACTAGCGTCCAGGGTCGCCGAGAGGAGATGGAAAAAGTCCTGCACCTCTGAGCATTTTGCTCTGTTCAAACAATCCCTCACTGACTTCAAGACGGCACTTGCTACTGCCAAGCAAGCCTTCTTCTCATCCCTAATAACCTCCCTGTCCTGCAACCCCAAACAGCTCTTCAAAACTTTCAACTCCTTACTCCGCCCGCCCCCTCCTCCCCCCTCTCCCCTCATCTCTGCTGAAGACTTTGCGACCTTCTTCAAGGAGAAGATCGACAAGATCAGAAACAGCTTTGGCCCACAACTCCCCCTCTCACCTACACTGCCCTCCTCCTCCATTAGCCACTTCCCCCCCATAACTGAAGACCAACTCTCCTCCCTCCTGTCGAAATCACACCTCACCACCAGCGCCCATGACCCGCTCCCATCCCACCTCATTCCCAACCACACCTCCATTTTCATCCCAGCTCTCACCCACCTCTTCAACCTATCACTTACCACTGGCGCCTTCCCCTCAGCCTTCAAACACGCCCTAATCACGCCCATCCTTAAAAAACCCTCCCTCGACCCTACCTCTGTCGCCAACTATTGCCCCATATCTCTTCTCCCATTCGCCTCTAAGCTACTCGAATAGCACGTCCACTCTGAACTGTCCTCTCACCTCTCCTCCTGCTCCCACTTCGACTGCCTACAGTCCGGCTTCCGACCCCTCCACTCCACCGAAACAGCCCTGATCAAAGTCACCAACGACCTACTTGCCGCCAAGAACAAACGCCACTACTCCATCCTCCTCCTCCTCGACCTGTCCGCCGCCTTCGACACTGTTCACCACTCCCTTCTTCTCCAGATCCTGGAACCCCTCGGCATCACCTACCTTGCCCTCTCTTGAATCTCCTCATACCTAGCAGACCGGACCTTCAGTGTCTCCCACTCCTACACTTCCTCCTCGCCCTATCCCCTTTCTGTCGGAGTCCCCCAAGGTTCGGTCCTGGGTCCACTACTTTTCTCCATATACACTCTCGGCCTAGGGCAACTCATTGAGTCCCACGGCCTCCAGTACCACCTCTACGCTGACGACACCCAAATCTACTTGTCCGGTAGTGATGGGCGAATCCTAAATTACTCGGAATCGCTTGACTCTAGCGAGTCCGAGCCCAGGACTCGCTACTCGTTGCGAGTCCAATGTTAATGAATGGGGAAGCGAGTAATAGCGAGTAGTGTGAGATTTACAAATCGCAGATGTGTCTCGGAAGCTTCAGCCTGAAGCAATCCTAGTTTTGTCATTTATTTGCATTGCTCGTTTACTTTGTAAGTAATCGCTGACTCGCACAGATAAGATCCTGTCTTCTCTGTGTGCTGGCTGCCAGCTCCAGGGTCCTAGAGCCCGCCTGCTGCCTGATGTAGCAGAGCTGAGATTGTTCTCAGTCTGCTCATTCCCTGTGTACAGACATGAATGTCTGTGCACAGAGATGATGTAGCAGAGCTGAGATTGTTCTCAGTCTGCTCATTCCCTGTGCATAGAGATCTATATATATGCACAGGGGATGTAGCAGAGAGGACATCGCGTTTTGGATTGCGTCGGACGGAAGAGGATTTTTTTAATTAAAGATGGAGTCTCTAATGGCTTTTTTTTTATTTCTAATAAAAAATTTTCTTTGTGTTGTGTTTTTTTAAAACAATTTAATAGAAATTCATGGCGGTCATGTCTAATATTGGCGTGACCGCCATAAATTTCGGGCTTAGGGCCAGCTGATAATACAAAGCTGGCCCTAACCCCTTTATTACCCAGCGTGCCACCGCTACCAGGGCCGCTGGAAGAGCGGGGTTCAGCGCCAGAGGATGGCGCTTCAATGAACGCGCCATCGTCTGGGGCGGCTGCGGGCTGCAATTTGCAGCGGGGGGTGCCCAGAAAGCTTGGGCAGCCCTGCGCTGCGGATTCCAGCCCCCAGCTGCTTAGCTGTACCTGGCTAGACATAGAAATTGGGCGGAGCCCCACGCATTTTTTTTTTTAATTATTTCATGAAATTCTGAGATTCTGACTCTGACTCTGAGACTCTGACTCTGAAATTCATGAAATAATTTTGGCGGCGGTAGCACGCTGGGTAATAAAGGGGTTAATACCAGCTTTGTTATACAAGCTGGTATTAAGCCCGAGATTCTTATTGTCAGGCCACATTTGACCCAGCCACTAAGAATCTCCAATAAAGGGTTAAAAAAACACAGAGAAAATTTTTTATTTGAAATAAAAAAAAAGCCATTAGGGACTCCATCTTTAATTAAAAAAATCCTCTTCCGTCCGACGTAGTCCAAAACGCGATGTCCTCTCTGCTCATCCCTGTGAATAGATAGATGTCTATGCACAGGGAATGAGCAGACTGAGAACAATCTCAGCACTGCTACATCATGTCTGTGAGCAGGTGGGCTCTAGGACCCTGGAGCTGCACAGAGAAGACAGCTGGACTCAGGCTCGCAAAGAAACAGCAGTTACTTTGCGAGTTTCCCTGCTATCACTGGCACAGTAGCCAGTGATTACTAGCGAGTCTAATGCAAACAATGGCAATCCTAGTTTTGTCAGCGTTTCTGACAAAACTAGGATTGATATTGATTTGCATTGGACTCGTGCGAGTAATCACTGGGAAACTCGCAGAGTACCGAGTCCTGCGAGTCCCTTACTACTCGCCGAGTAACGAGTCCTAGCGAGTAGATTCGCCCATCCCTATTGTCCGGCCCCGACATCAACTCCCTACTCTCCAAAATCCCACAATGCCTTTCTGCTATCTCATCCTTTTTCTCTGCTCTGTTCCTTAAACTCAACATGGACAAAACTGAATTCATAGTCTTCCCCCCAAGAAATCCCCCCCCCCACTTCCCATCCTATCCATCTTTGTCAATGACTGCACCCTCTCCCCAGTCTCCCAAGCCAAGTGCCTCAGAGCAATCCTTGACTCCTCCCTATCCTTCAAGCCCCACATCGAAGCCATCTCCACATCCCTCCGGCTCCAGCTTAGAAACATCTCACGGATCCGCTCCTTCCTCACCCACGACACCGCTAAAACACTTATTCATGCCCTCATCATCTCCCGCCTTGACTACTGCAACCTCCTTCTCACTGGCCTCCCATCCAACTCCCTTACACCTCTTCAATCTATCCTCAATTCTGCTGCCCGACTAATCCATCTGTCCCCCTCTACTCCCCTGTCTCCCCCCTCTGCCAAGCCCTTCACTGGCTCCCCGCCTCCAAGAGATCCCAGTTCAAAACACTAACCATGGCATACAAAGCGATACGCAACCTGTCCCCACTATACATCTCCGCCCTGGTCTCCCGATACCTACCCTCACGCAACCTCCGTTCCTCACAAGAACTCCTCCTCTGCTCCCCCCTCATATCCTCGCACAATCGCATCCAGGACTTTGCTCGGGCATCTGCCTTACTCTGGAACTCCCTGCCCCAACAAGTCAGACACTCTCCTACCCTGAGTAGCTTCACGTGTCACCTGAAGACTCCCCTATTCCGTCAAGCCTACAACCTGCCATGAGACCCAGGCGACCGCCCCATACCTGACATTCCCCCATCCTACTGTATCCCCACCCGCCCTTCGTAGACTGTGAGCCCTTGTGGACAGGGTCCCTGCCCCTCCTGTACCTGTATGTCCTGATTGTCTAGAGTTATTGTAATTGTGCTTGTCTCCCCTATCCTCATGTAAAGCGCCATGGAACATAATGGCGCTATATAAATAAATAATAATAATAATAATGTCATCCCTTTAGGGCGTCAACAGAAACTTGGTCACTTGCCACTTTCTTTTCATATTGAAGAAACTTTATGGAGCGGAGCTGGTAACCCCGGCCCTAAACAGGGGGTCCTCTCTGCTTATCCCAACTCTCTGGACCCCGTAAATGTATACTTTGGGGTTAGTGCAGTCAGCCCTGGTTTTGGGTGGATTAAGTAACACTTTGCAGCTTGTAGTTACAATTTAAGACATCTGGCTAAATGGAAGGAATGTTGAACACTTTGGGGTACCCTATAGGGTAATGGGGCATGGCAGTGCCAACCAGGAGGGCATGGACTCACCTGACAGTCCCTCAGACACACTGGGGCCATGCTGGTTTGTGCTCTCAGGCAGCTGGGACTATACACAGGACTGAAGGCTGCAGATCATCTGCTTGTGCTGCAGTAAAGCCTTCCCCACAGGAGGAGGAACCTGCACAGGAAGGATCAGCAGTGGCGGCCATTGTGAGAGGAAGCGCAGCATTATACAGTATGGGATCATTATAACATAGCAGAGCTGAGTCGGTTGCATTGTGTGTGTCAGGGATCACTCACTCTGTAGCTGCAGTCCTTGGTGACAAACCCTGACTTCAATGATTTATGTATTCGGCTCTGCTACATCGGCATGTTCTGTTTTGTAACCCCTTCCTGTCAGAGCCACTTTTCTGCTTATTTGTAAGGCTACGTTCACATCTTGTGGGTTTGCACCATATTTTTCATGAGTTTTATGCAAATTAAAAGCTGCCACCAGCAAAAGCTCTGAGATCTCAGATCAGATTTACACTATTGCTTTTTTTCTGACTGAAATGGAAAACTGCTGTTTTTTCACCCATGGAAACCGCATAAATGTAATGTGTGAACATAGCCAGGATGGAAGGTTCATGTTGCTTTTTTGCTGTGTTTTATGCAAATTAAAAGCTGCTTCTGGGACCGATGCACAATGTGTATTTGGCCTCTTTCACACATGCGTGCCTCTGGCACAAGTGCGGACATACGGGGACACACTATCCCCTATGGACTCATGCACACGTCCCTGTTTCCGCACGGACCGTGTCTCCGTGTGGAGCACATGGCGACTTGTCCGTTTTTCTGCAGAGCCACAGACCACTTTTTTGTCAAAACGTCCTGCACACGGATGTTCACACTGTGACATCCGTGTGCACGGACCACGGACTAAACCAAAAAGCCTGAAAATAAAGAATTTTATACTCGCCTCGCTCCAGCGGTGTCTGCTCCTCTCACTTCCGGTGACTCTCATTAGGGCTCATGAATATTCACTTCACTGAGCCCGAGAGCGGACCGGAAGAGAGAGGAGCAGCGGAGCTGGAGGGAGGTGAGTATGCGGGTGACAGGCTGTCCGTGTGCTATCCACGGCCCCACGGATAACACACATGTGTCATACATCCGTGTGCACGCCCCGCCCCCAAACGGCCTTGTTTCACACGTGCATGGTGACACATGTATGAAAGAGGCCTTGGGTGCAGTTTTGTCACAAAGCTTAATGCCAATCCTTATCCAAAGTGAATGAGAGTTCTGACGTTTTGTGCACGTTTCTTTTTTCCCTCTTGCAGGTTTAGTGCAGAAATATTATGCAGTCTGTCAATTTCCCAAAATGCATGGAAAACACATGGAAAAAAGCATTAAAAAAATGCAACACGTATTTGGTGCATTTTTCTGCCAGGAGATGCAGATTTTCTGGTCATCATAATGGGAGACCAAGACAATGGGGTTTAGGGCACTGCCCTCCGGAGGTCACACTAGGTACTACAAGTTTGTAGACACCGCCCCCTCCGCTTATAAACCCCTACCGCAGGGAACATCCTCAGTTTTAAACTTAGTGTGCTCGGAGGATCACGCTTTGCTTGCACTTCACTGCATTCTCACAACTTACGTGATGGCGTCTGAAGACAAGGTAAAATGGTTCCGGTCGGGACCTGCGACAGCCTCCCCGCTCACCCTTGTGGAACACGCTGGTGGAGGTACCGGAGGGCCTAGAGCCTGGACACCTTGTGTTCTCCCGGTACGCTGTTGCGCTCCTCTCCATCCCTCTCTGGGGGGCTCTGGAGAGTGGGAGATGGGAGCCTTGCACAGCTCCGCTCCGTCCGAGGCCTCCCTAAATGGTGCTTACAGACCGGACTGGAGCCAGCCCAGTCCGAGGCCTCCCTAAATGGTGCTTACACTCCGGACTGGTGCTGAACCCCCGTCCGAGGCCTCCCTAAATGGTGCTTACAGACCGGACCGGCACTGAGGCACTCTGTGTCTCCTGTGTGCCTGGGGGTAGTGTCTGTCACTTTATGTGTCCTGACACTCAGACCGCGCGTTACCCTCGGGTCCGCGGTTCTGCGGGTGTACCCTGTGCTGGGGTCACCCTGGCTGACCGCCCTGTGTGTCACAGGGGCTGAGGCTGTAGGCTGCGGATGTGTATTTGTGTTTGCAGTCTGTGTGTTGTACTTCACACTTTTCCCGCGCTGCGGGCTCTGGCGCCTTAATACTGAGGCTGCTTGGAGGATAGGAGGCGGCCCGTGCGGTGACGTCATCGGTGGGCGTGTGTGTGTGCTTCCCGCGTGTTTTCGGCGCCGCCCACGGTTTCACTGTCGGCGGCCATCTTTACCCTCACTTCCCGACTGGGATCTGGCTGCAGCGTGCGTCTGCACTCCAGAGGAGACCGGAAGCCCTCGCGGAGGTCACACACACACACCGCTTCCTCCTACCGCTTCGCTGCGGTCGGTAAGCCACCGGGATTCCCGGTTTTGTCTGCACAATTTGGCTTATTTTCCCCTGCTGTGGCGATGTCCTCAGTTAGGAAGCGTGCTGCTAAGGCGGCAGATGCCACCGTTACCTGTGTTACATGCAACGGGACTCTGGTGGAGGGGTCCTGCAATAACTGCGGACGCCCAGAGGCCCGGACTGACACTGCTGAGTCAGCAGCTCCGGTGCTGTACCCTGAGGTGCAAGTGATCCCAGGGCCATGGGAAACTCAGAATAAGATCAATGAATCTCTGTTGTCCCAGCTGTCCTCCATGTCGCAGTCCCTGGAGGCACTCAATAGGAGGCTGGAAAGCCCAGCCACTCCTTCCAGTTACCCCCGGGTGTCTCCCTCTTCTGCTGTGAGACCCCTTAAACGGGCTCGTCGTGAGGATTCACCCGAGCTCCAGGCTCTCTCTGAGGAGGAGCGTTCCTCTGATGGTGAGGAGGATGATGGGGGGTCGACTCTCGGGTCTGTGTCTGTGTCTGAACCACCAGACGGGGTGGAGGACTTGGTGTCCTCTATTAACGAGACCTTACGTCTCGTGACACCCCCTGAGGAGGTGACTGTACACCCGAAGGAGGTCTATCAATGGCTTCGGCCGGAGGCTAGACCGAGTGGCTCCTTCATGGACCACACTAACTTTGGAAGGGTGGTTAGAGCTCCCAGGTTACATCCTGGGCGGCGTTATGTCCGCAAACCCAAGGACAATCGCTTCCCCTTCCCCAGGAGGTGCTACAGGAGTGGTCGCAGTCCCCGAAGGTGGACGCTTCCATGACCAGGATTGCTGCACGCTCCCTTTTCTCTGCCTCTGATAGCTCCTCGCTGAAGGATGCGACTGATAGACAGGTCGAGCAACTCGCCAAGTCTTCCTATGAGGCTGTGGGATCTTCATTTGCCCCTAATTTTGCCACGGTCTGGACCTTACAAGCGATTACTACCTGCTTGGATGGTATCACTGACCTGGCAAGGTCCAGTCCAGAGGTCCTGGCGCTCACCGAAAGGGCAAGGGCCTATGCGGACTACGCCAGGACGGCGACTTTGGAAACTGCCACTCGCTCAGCTGTGGCTTCGGCCAATGCTATTGCGATCCGCAGGTTGTTGTGGCTGCGTCTTTGGGACTCAGATGCCACATCTAAGAAGATTTTGCAGAATCTTCCGTTCTCTGGTGACAGGCTTTTTGGTACCGAACTGGACAAGCTGATAAAGGATTCTGCTGAGTCTAAGATCCCGCAGAATAAACCTAAGCCACGGTATACCGTTAAGAGGAACCCAAAGCAGTGGTCCTTTCGTTCCAGCTCACAGTCATCAGCACCGTCCGCTCGCACGGACCGAGGGGGCAAGCCCGCTTCTCAGTGGCGCTCTAAGAGTCGTCCAAAGAAGCCGGCGGGGGCAGCGGCTGCCACCCCCAAACCCGCCTCTACATGACTCGCTCTCCCTTCCTGCCTCCCCACAGGTGGGGGGTCACCTGTCTCGTTTTCAGGACAGGTGGCTACTTCACGTTCAAGATCAGTGGGTTCGAGACGTGGTCTCGCGAGGTTACAGGATAGAGCTGACGTCAAAGCCGATATCCCGATTCCATCGGTCGGTCCCATCCCCAGAAAAGGCTCAGGCTTTTCATCTGGTATTGGAGGGACTCCGCAGAGACGGAGTAGTGGTCTCGGTGCCTTCCGGGGAGAGGTTTCGGGGTTTTTACTCCAACCTCTTCATTGTCCCAAAAAAGGACGGCTCCTTCCGCCCGGTTCTGGACCTAAAGTTGTTCAACCGTCACGTGTTGGTTCGGAAGTTCCGTATGGAATCACTGCGCTCCGTGATCGCAGCTGTGTCACAGGGGGACTTCCTAGCGTCCATAGATATCCGAGACGCTTACCTTCACGTACCCATTGCACCGGCTCATCAGCGCTGGTTGAGATTCGCGGTGGGGGAGGAACACTTCCAATTTGTGGCGCTGCCGTTCGGGTTGGCCTCGGCACCGCGGGTGTTCACAAAAGTGATGGCCTCCATGATGGCTCTCCTGCATGTGCAGGGGCACGCCGTAATACCCTATCTGGACGACCTGCTGGTCAGGGCGCCATCGGAACAGCTTTGTCGGCAAAGCCTGGAGGTGACCATGAAGTCTCTGGAACAGTTCGGGTGGCTTCTCAATATCCAGAAGTCGACCCTGGTTCCGACCCAGTCACTGACATATCTGGGCATGGACTTCCACACGGACTCAGCCCTAGTGTCTCTGCCACGAGTCAAACAGATGGCGATCCAATCAGGAGTGCAGGCAGTCCTCCTGTCACCACAATCATCAATACGGATCTTGATGAAGCTGGTGGGGCGCATGGTAGCTGCAATAGAGGCAGTGCCTTTCGCGCAGTTTCGCCTCCGTCCTCTCCAGCTGGAGATTCTTCGCAGATGGGACAAGAGGGCGACCTCTCTGAATCGGCTGGTGACACTTTCCCAACCAACCAGGGATTCCCTGCAGTGGTGGCTCCAGACAAGTCATTTGTCACGGGGCCGGTCCTTCCTCAAACCGTCATGGTTAGTGGTGACCACCGACGCCAGTCTGACGGGCTGGGGTGCGGTGTTCTTACACCACAGGGCTCAAGGCCTCTGGACTCTGTCGGAGTCGGCGTTGCAGATCAACGTGCTGGAGATCAGGGCGGTCTATCTGGCGCTCCTGGCGTTTCAGAAGTTTCTGTCGGGACAGCCCATTCGGGTTCAGTCCGACAACGCGACGGCCGTCGCCTATATAAACCATCAGGGAGGGACCAGAAGTGCTCAGGCCCTCACCGAAGTCCACCGCATTCTATCCTGGGTGGAGGACAACAACTGCCTGATCTCCGCAGTTTACATCCCAGGGGTCGAAAACTGGGAGGCCGACTACCTGAGCCGGCAGGGGATGGACGCCGGAGAATGGTCCCTTCATCCAGAAGTCTTTCGGGACATCTGCAGCAGATGGGGCACTCCGGACGTGGATCTGATGGCCTTGCGGCTGAATCATCAGGTGCCGCAATACATGGCGAGATCTTGGGATCCTCAGTCTCTGGGGGCAGACGCCCTGATACTGGATTGGTCCACCTTCCATCTTCCATATGTGTTCCCACCTCTAGCTTTGATTCCCAGGGTCCTGTGGAAGATCAGACTGGAGTGCAGGGTAGCCATTCTAGTGGCTCCAGATTGGCCCAGGAGGTCCTGGTATCCGGACCTGTGGCAACTGTCAGGCGGACACAGGTGGGCTCTTCCAGAACGCGCAGATCTGCTCGCGCAAGGCCCATTCTTCCACCTCAATTCCAGGGCCCTCAGATTGACTGCATGGCTCTTGAGGCCTGGCTGCTGACGTCCAGGGGCTTCTCTCCTACGGTTGTAGCCACTATGACTCGGGCTAGGAAGCCTGTTTCCAGGAAGATGTACCACAGAACGTGGAAGATTTTCTTCACCTGGTGTGCCTCGGGTGGTCGCTCCCCGTGGCCCTTGTCCATTCCGACATTGTTGGCATTCCTTCAGTCGGGGTTGGAAATGGGGTTATCCCTAGGCTCCTTGAAGGGTCAAGTGTCAGCTCTTTCAGTGCTGTTTGACAAGCGCTTGGCGCTCCTTCCCAAGGTCCGTCAGTTTCTCCAGGGGGTCTCTCGGGTGGTCCCGCCCTACAGGCGACCACTGGACCCTTGGGACCTTAACATGGTCCTGGCGGCACTGCAGAAACCGCCGTTTGAGCCGCTGAGAGACGTTTCTCTGTCTCGTCTGTCCCAGAAGGTGGTCTTTCTGGTGGCGATTACATCTCTGAGAAGGGTCTCAGAATTGGCTGCACTATCGTGCAAGTCGCCCTTTCTGGTGGTTCACCAAGACAAGGTGGTGTTACGCCCGCGGCCAGAATTCTTGCCAAAAGTGGTTTCCACTTTTCACCTGAACCAGGAGATTGTTCTCCCATCATTTTGCCCCGCTCCCGTTCATCAGGTCGAGCGCGATCTCCATACTCTGGATCTCGTGAGGGCTGTACGCATTTATGTGTCCAGGACTGCCTCCTTCCGGAGTTCGGATTCATTATTTGTCCTGACGACAGGTCGCTGTAAGGGGTCCGCGGCATCGAAGTCAACCTTGGCCAGATGGATCAAGGCTCCCATTCAGGAGGCCTACCGGTCTTCTGGTTTGCCTCTCCCGGTGGGATTGAAAGCTCACTCTACCAGAGCTGTCGGTGCCTCCTGGGCTTTGCGACATCGAGCTTCTGCTCTACAGGTGTGTCAGGCAGCCACCTGGCCCAGCCTGCACACTTTCTCTAAGCACTATATGGTGCATGCCCATGCCTCTGCGGATGCAAGTTTGGGCAGGCGGGTCCTCCAGGCGGCGGTTGCCCACCTTTGAAGGGGACCATGTGTTATCCGTCTTTGAGGAACTCTTCCCGCCCTGGGGTATTGCTTTAGGACATCCCCATTGTCTGGGTCTCCCATTATGATGACCAGAAAAAAGAGAATTTTGTTTACGTACCGTAAATTCTTTTTTCTTTAATCATCAATGGGAGACCCAGCACCCACCCAGTTGTTCCGTTGCATATTTTGCAGTTGATCTGTTCCCTGTTGGGACAGTGTTATCCGGGTTGTTGAACCGTTTGTGCACGGTTTCTTCCCGACGTTTCGGGTGTGGTTTATTTGTCTCCTCGCAGCTTATGGACCAAACTGAGGATGTTCCCTGCGGTAGGGGTTTATAAGCGGAGGGGGCGGTGTCTACAAACTTGTAGTACCTAGTGTGACCTCCGGAGGGCAGTGCCCTAAACCCCATTGTCTGGGTCTCCCATTGATGATTAAAGAAAAAAGAATTTACGGTACGTAAACAAAATTCTCTTTTTTTGTGCAGAAATATCTGCAACCAAATACTCAATGTGCACATAGCTTTACAGTGCCAGCAAAAGCTCAGAGATTTCACAATTCTCATGCACTTACACATTTGTTTTTTTCCTGACTGCTGTGTGTTTGAAAGAGGCCACATGTCAATTCTGTTAGTGTTTTTACAGCTTTTTTTCACCATTGAAAGCAATGAGAAAGTGCAAAAATGCAAATGGCCCCTTTTACATCAGCGTTTTTCGCTGATGTGTGGCAGATTTACCGCATCTGCTGGATCGGCCGCTTAACGGCCATACTTGCGGCGCCGCTCTGGCAAGCCTCATGCATTGCGGCAAATGCGGTTACGCCAGATCCTGCACTTGCGGCCGCGAAAAAAAAGAAAAGCTGCAAGCAGTGTATATATGTGTATGTGTATACAGTGCCTTGCGAAAGTATTTGGCCCCTTGAACTTTTCAACCTTTTGTAACATTTCAGGCTTCAAACAAAGATATCAATTCTAACTTTTTTGTGAAGAATCAACAAGTGGGACACAATCGTGAAGTGGAACCAAATTTATTGGATATTTTAAACTTTTTTAACAAATTAAAAACTGAAAAGTGGAGAGTGCAATATTATTCGGCCCCTTTACTTTCAGTGCAGCAAACTCACCCTAATGGTGGGGTTACAAGTCCCGATATCGCGGCGATATCGGAGGCAACGGCGCGGGAGCGCGCATTTTTTCAGCCCTTTTCCCGATATCGCATCGGCGGTTTACACGCTGCGATATCGGGAAACAACGTCCTCCGATGTGTACGCCCACCAACCCAGTAACGACCATTTAACATGGGAGTTAATGGGTAGCGTCGGCGTACAGATCGGAGTTGGGCTGTCACACGCTGCGATGCTGCTACAACGGCCATGTGATATCGGGGAGTTGAATAGCTCGGCTATTCAACTCCGATATCGTTTTGGCATCGTTCCAGCATCGCGTTGTACGCTCAAACCGTACAACGCGCAAACGATATCGGGTCCAACTCGCAACCCACGTGACTTTTGGTCGGAGTTGGGTCGGAGTTGGACGCCGATATCGCGGCGTTTAAACCCACCATAAGGCTGGCTTCACACTGCAGTTTTTCACTGATCAGTGTCCATCAGTGTTTGTGTGCCAAAACCAGGAGTGACTCCAAAACTCAGAACAGGTGTCAATCTTTCAATTATAGTTTTTCTCTGCAAGTTCCTTTCCTGGTTCCTGTCCTGGTTTTGGCACCCAAACACTGATGGACACTGATCAGTGAAAAACTGCAGTGTGAAGCCAGCCTAAAGGCCACTTTACACACACCAACTTATCTGTCCAACTTCTGACCAACTTACAGGCTGCAGTGAAATCATGGACACATTGTTCTATTTGTACACAGCCACAAAATGGAGCAATGTGTCCATGATTTCACTGCAACCAGCAAGTTGGTCAGAAGTTGGACAGATAAGTTGGTGTGTGTAAAGTGGCCCTGAGGATCTCTGACTGATCCAATGTTGTCCTAAATGACTGGTAATGATAAATAGAATCCACCTGTGTGTAATCAAGTCTCCGTATAAATGCACCTGCTCTGTGATAGGCTCAGGGTTCTGTTTCAAGTTAAGAGAGCTTCATGAAGACCAAGGAACACACCAGGCAGGTCTGAGATACTGTTGTGGGGAAGTTTAAAGCCGGATTTGGATACAAAAAGATTTCCCAAGTTTTAAACATCTCAAGGAGCACTGTGCAAGCGTGTGGAGCCCACTGGGACAGGGTACTCGGTACCGGATCGGGGTATCACGGGGGAGATCACGACAGTCCTTGGTCCGGACATTGTCCCGAGCCCATAAATAATGGGGGTTATTTACAGGGGAGTTTGTCGTGACGCCACCCACGGGTTGTGGTCAGGGTGACCACCGCTGCTGCAGAACCTCCGGGGATGATGTTTGGGCAGCCGGTGATGTAACGGCTCTCCGCAGGCAGATCCTGGTTCCCCGGGGCAGTGATGGTAATATTTTATGGATGATGCAGAGGGGGGTAGTGGTGGAAATGATAACTGCTTGTGAGGGAATGTAGAGCTTGAGTGCAAGGATCACTGAGACTCACGGTTTTGTAGTTTTCCACGTCTTTACTGTAGTTGTTGTTTAGCTAGTACTGTCCACAGAGACTGTACCGGGGCCGGGTTGCTCCCACCCTGACCGGGTCTTTGGCTTCCCACTCCTGCACTGTGTGTATGGCCCTTCTGCCGCTTTAGCTAGGTTGCTGGCCATGTCTCTCCTCACAGGTACCCCCTTGCTAGGCAACTTGAGTCTTAACCGTGTGCTTCTGACGCCGCCATGTTGCTTCTCTGTGGTACAGTGCAGATCTATAACCTCCACTCGTCCGGTGTTTACTGTGCTGCATGTGTCAGTCACAGTTTCGGATATGGTATCCATCCTTTGCGCTTCACCGGGGTGAGTTATGGGGTAACCCAGTCTCCCAGATACGTTCCTCTGTTCCTATTGACACCTTCCCTCAGACTCTGGCTAGGCCTGGAATTGAGTAGCGGACCGTGGAGAAGCCTAAGGCAGCTCCTTTATACCTCAGTCCTCCCAGGAACTGAACTACTCACTTCCTCTCCACACCAGAATATATAGGGGAGTTGCTTTAGCTCCCCCTTCTGGCCTAGAGGCGCTAGTGTAGTGTTGAGTGTTGTGTGGAGTTAACCCTTGGTGTTGTTTCTGTGGCACATTAACCCCTGGGGTGCCACAAGCGATCATATTGAAATGGAAGGCGTATCAGACCACTGCAAATCTACCAAGACCCAGCCGTCCCTCTAAATATTAATCTCGAACAAAGAGAAGACTGATCAGAGAGGCAGCTAAAAGGCCCATGATCGCTCTGGATGAACTGCAGAGATCTACAACTGAGGTGGGAGAGTCTGTCCACAGGACTACAATCAGTCGTACATTGCACAAATCTGGCCTTTATGGAAGAGTGGCAAGAAGGAAGCCATTTCTCAAAGATATCCATAAAAAGTCCTGTTTGAAGTTTGCCACAAGCCACCTGGGAGACACCAAACGTGTGGAATAAGGGGCTCTGGTCAGATGAAACCAAAATCAAAATTTTTGGCCACAATACAAAACCATATGTTTGGCGTAAAAGCAACACAGCTCATCTCCCTCAAAACACCATCCCCACTGTCAAACATTGTGGTGGCAGCATCATGGTTTGGGCCTGACTTTCTTCAGCAGGGACAGGGAAGATGGTTAACATTGATGGGAAGATGGACGGAGCCAAATACAGGACCATTCTGGAAGAAAACCTGTTGGAGTCTGCAAAAGACCTGAGACAATGATCCCAAACATAAAGCAAAATCTACAATGGAATGGTTCAAGAATAAACGTATCCAGGTGTTAGAATCAAAGTCACATCCAGACCTGAATCCAATGGAGAATCTGTGGAAAGAGCTGAAAACTGCCGTTCACAAACGCTCTCCATCCAACCTCACTGAGCTACAGCTGTTCTGCAGGGAAGAATGGGCAAGAATTTCAGTCTCTCCATGTGCAAAACTGATAGAGACAAACCCCAAGAGACTGCAGCTGTAATCGCAGCAAAAGGTGGCGCTACGAAGTATTAACTTTTCAGTTTTTTGTTTCTTAAAAAAGTTCAAAATACCCAATAAATTTCGTTCCACTTCACGATTGTGTCCCACTTGTTGTTGATTCTTCACAAAAAAATTGGAATTTATATCTTTATGTTTGAAGCCTGAAATGTGGCGAAAGGTTGAAAAGTTCAAGGGGCCGAATACTTTCACAAGACACTGTATATGTGTGTATAGATATATTACAAACTGAAAAATGTTCTGAACTTTGTAAAAATAAAATAGGATGAAGTTGGTCTGAGTCCCCATTAATGAGACCTTTTCCATTGATGGAGTTTTTCTTGTACTGGTTTAATTTACAAGCGACATTTTCATTGTATTTTTATCGCATTTATTTTTTTGTGGGAGATATGGCACCAGATATATGGCATTTTTTACCTTGCGGTACTGTACTGTATGGATTGGTTGTATATTTTTTTCTGAAGTGGCGATACCAAATATATTCATTTTTTTCAATATTTTTGTCAGATTGACAAAATTGTGTGATTCCACTTGTGTTTTATATTTTCCAAAATTTTCTTTAAAGGGAACCTGTCACCTGATTCTAAAGGGCCTGTCACACGTGTCAATGTCGCCCGCGATATCGCTCATGCGTCACAAATTATTAATCGCCTGAGCGATGTGGAATTATCGCAGGTAAGATGTCACACGCGTCAATATGACCCAGCGATGCGGTGATGTCGCCATCTTGCGAGCGATTTTATTTAGTCTCTTGTACGATGTCAAAATAGAAAATACGTCGCTGAGTTTAGTGTCACACGCAGCGATGCAAAAGGTCTACTGAGCGATGAGCGACAGGTTTTAAATCTGGCAGTGAAACCTGCGATCGGCGATCAGCGACATGTCGCTGGTTGCATCGCTTGGTCACACGCTTCAATGTCGCTCCTGCGTCACTTTTACGTCGCTCGTGCGACTGAAAATCCGTGACGTACGAGCGACATTGACAGCGATATCGACGCGTGTGACATACCCTTAAGTCCCTACACTATCTCTAGCTGTCCCTACACCTTCCTAGCAGCTCCCTATCTATCCCTTTCTTATCTAAAGTGTCCCTATTAAACATGTGTAAATGAAGTATAAACTTACTGCAGTCCACGAGGTTGGGGGACTGGGTAGGCGTGGCCACGCTTCCTTCACCACTCCTCCGTGGTGTAATGCACGCCCCGCTGGGCGGCATTATTCTGTGTCCTCTCTGCCCCCACTATTTGGAATCTCCCGCCCTCTGTGTCCTTCTATGCACCGACCGGACGTCACATCCTGCGCGGTGCATTATGGGGCCGGTCACGTGATCGGCCCCAGTGCATTATGGGCTTGATCACGTGATCGGCCCGGCTTCAATAAGTGCACTGCGCATGCGCGGATCCAGGCCGATCACGTGATCAAGCCCATAATGCACTGGGGCCAATCACGTTACCGGCCCATAATTCACCGCGCCGGATGTGACGTCCGGCCGGTGCCTAGAAGGACACAGAAGGGCGGGAGATTCCAAATACTGGGGGCAGAGAGGACACAGAATAATGCTGCCCAGCGGGGCGTGCACTGCACCACGGAGGAGTGGTGAAGGAAGCGTGGCCACGCCTTCCCAGTCCCCAAACTCGGGGACTGCAGTAAGTTTATACTTCTTTTTCACATGTTTAATAGGGACACTTTAGATGAGAAAGGGATAGATAGGGAGCTGCTAGGAAGGTGTAGGGACAGTTCGAGATAGTGTAGGGAATTAGAATCAGGTGACAGGTTCCCTTTAACTATTTAATTTCTTCCCGGTGACAATTGACATATACAGCGATCCAGTGATACATATACTACGTACACACCCCCATCACACATATACCGTAATTGGTTTATTTCTATTTGCAGATGGATCTCGATGAATCCCAAACTCCGAAAGGAATGTTTGAGTGTCAGCTCTGCAGGTTATCTGTCCCGTATTCTTATTTTGGTCAGAAACCACCAAATACACAATCCATTATGTAAGTACCGTAAATATAAAACATTTCACTACCTGGAAACCAGCAACAAGCGGGCCAGCTTCTGCCTTACCGTTATTATGGCTTTATTTTTATTGGTATTATAGAGAATGTGAATGTCTAGGACAGTCCCAAATAAGGTTAGAGCCATCAACTACTTGCTGATGGTTTCCAGTTATTTTACAGCTGCAAAAGGGTTTGAAGTGAACCGGTCAGCGGCTTTTTTTGCACATAAGCTGCAGCCTCCACCAATAAGGCCTTAGGGCACTTTCACATTGCGTTCTAGCATGCGTTCACAGTGGTCCCATTGGGCTTACATCCGTATCATCAGCAAAACAGGCTTTGTATACGCCCATGGGGTCAGAGACTTTAATGGTGCAGAGCACCATTTTCGGGAGTATATGTTTACTGCAGGCGAGCGCCCGAACACAATAGACTATATTCGAGTGACCATATACTCCCGAAAATGGTGCACGACAGACCACACGTTGACTCCGTGTGCACCATTAAAGTCACTGGCCCCATCGGCGCATACGTCTTAAAAGTCTGTTTTGCCGGTGGTTCAGACATAAGCCCCGACGGGACCACTGAACGCGTGGTGCAACGCAATGTGGAAGAACCCTTATATATATCATTCTCAAATACTGTATATGTCAGCTGTCATTATACATACTTGAGGTGCAAAACCAACAGAAAATATATAGTGAGTAAAATACCCTAAAATAAATTTGAAGTGCAAAAAGTTAATATAATAGGGTACTTAGTGACATTATTCGATCAAAAAGTGTGCAAGCCATCCCACCGCAACAAGGTGACCCCATCGGGAAAGTCCCTACCTAACGATATTAAAAACCTTACCAGTTGTTGGTAAAATAATCCTATTTTATTATCTTTTTGCACTTGCAATTTATTTTCATTAATTTTAGGGTATTTTGCTCACTATATTTTTCTGTTGGTTTTGCTGTTTTGAGGCCAATGTGAGCAGGCACCTACTGCATTGTTGCATTTTTTAGTTACATCTCACATTTTTTGTTTATACTTGAGGCGCGGTCTAGTCCGATGTGTGTCACTGGTCTTGGTCCGGAGCCTCCTTTCTTCTTGTGATCGCCATCCTCCTCTTCTTCATGTGGTGACTCGTCCTACGTCACCCACACATTGGCTCCTCCATTGCGTCCATGTGCACATGCACTTTTCTGCACTTAAGGCAAAGCATATAATGTACAGTCGCAGGGAAAGGTCAACGCACGCCCATATAATGCGCATGTGCAGACGTCCTTTGACCTTTTTCCATTCCTGCGCAGAACAATACTTTGCTCTGCTCTCAGCAGGGTAGAGAGAAGTGCGCCTGCGCAGGAGCGCAATGGAGGACACTGTGTGTTGGTGACGTAAGATGTGTCACCACGTGAAGCACAGGAGGACGGCGATTGCAAGGAGAAAGGAGGCACCGGACCAAGACCAGTGACACCCATCTGACCGGACCACCTCCTGCGTGAGTATAATGAAAGCTATTTTTTACATTATACAAAATGGCCTAAGGATTTATATACAGCAATTTAGAATACTGTATATATTAGGGTGGCTTCACACCACGGTAAGGTCCGATCCGGGGCTGTCAGGGATGAACCTGACAGCCCCGGACCGGATCAACACACAGAACCGGAGGCAAATATGCCCTCCGGTCCGGTGTGCAGCCTGACGCAGCTGTCACTGCTGATTAATCAGGACCGCGGCTTGCGGGTAGCTAGCCGTGGTCCTGAAACAACAGCGGCGTTCAGCTCAGGTGTCCGGTTCCCAGATCCTCCCCGACCAGGACAATTCGGCCCCATAGGCTCCCATGTTAGGGAGCGCCGGATTGCACCATATTCGGGAGAATCTAGGATATCGGCAATTTGGGGAGATTTTTCTCCCCGGACACAAACGTTGCAAGCAACATTTTTTGGTGGGAAAAATCTGAATTTTCCCAGATTCTTCCGGAGAGCTGGAAACCGGATGGCAGAGAGCTGCTATCCGGCTCCATAGGATACTATGGGGCCAAAATCCGGTCCGGGTCTGTCTGGTTTACACCGGACAGCCCCGGACCGGACTCTGCCGTGGTGTGAAGCCAGCTTAAGGCCTTACTGAGGGTGGCTGCAGCTTATATGTGAAAAAAACTGCTGACAGGTTCACTTTCAACAGCAAAGCATGTATCGAAATATCCATGGGCTTCCTCCAACACTGCAAAGACATAACAATATGGGATTCACATTGTGAGCCCCAATGGAGACAGTGATATGATGTCTGTAAAGCGCTGTGGAATATGATGGCGATATATAAGCAATAAATAATAAATACAAGAGAAGCTTCTCTTCCCTGGTTCCCACTAATGGTTGAGGGGAGGATATGTGGAGCCCACTGGGACGGGGTACTCGGTGCCGGACCGGGGTACTGCTGGGGGATGTAACGGCGGTCCTGGTCCGGACCGTGTCCCGGGCCCGCACAATAAAATGGGGGTTATTTACAGGGAATTTGTCACTCGTGACGCCACCCACTATATGCGGCCAGTGATGGGGCCGCCGCTGCTGCAGAACCTCCGGGGATGATGGGATAGCAGCTTGGATAGAATAGTTCCTGTGGGCAGAACTGGGTTCCCCGGGGCAGTGGTAGTAGGGAGTTAAAGTCTGTGAGGATAGTTATTGATGCTGGGAGAGTAGGGGTAGCAGTAGAGATGATGAGAGTAGAGGTAATGCCGTATATGAGGGCAAGTGGGGCTTCAGTATAAGGATCACACACACTCACGGTTTCTGTTGTTTTCCAAGTCTTTACTTGCAGATGGTATATCACAATATTGTCCACGGAGTCTGTACCAGGTTGCTCCACCCTGACGGGTCCTTGGCTTCCTACTTAAACGCTGTGTGTGGCCCTGCTGCTGCTTATAGCTGTACTGCTGGCCCTGTCTCTGCTCACGGGTACCAATATGCTGGGCAACTTGAGTCCTCTGTGTCACTGACCCCTCCGTGTTGCTTTGCTATGGTGCTGTGAAGATGGTGGACCTTCACTATCCCGGTGTTTACTGTCCTGTCTGTCTCAGGCACAGCCTCGGATCCGGTATCCGTCTTAAGCGCCTCCCCGGGGTCAAGTTTTTTGGGGTAACTCTTTATCCCGGGTATGTTCCTCTGTTCCTCTCCTCAGACCTCTCAGGACCTCCACTTACACTTGGCTCTGCTCCTGCTCCAGACTCAACTAACACTGAAACTGTCACTCCTGCTCTGTGGTAAACAACTTAGCTCCTCCCACTAGTGCAGGTGCCACCTAAACTCCTCCCACTTTCTAGTGTAGTGTTGTGTGGGGAGTAAACCTGTGTTGATGTTTCTGTGGCACATTAACCCTTGGGGTGCCACAGATACCCAGCCATCAGCCTATTTTTGTGCAACCTTTCTAACAAATAGTGTTATCAACTCCTTTAAGTTAATATGGTAGTAGCCCACCAATTCTTGTTAGTGATCCTATGTGTGCCACCATTAAACAATGTAAACAGTGATTTCTTTATTTGTTACAGCCTCCTGGAAGAATGTTATATCATGAGGGATCCCTTCATGCCAGACAAAGAGAAGTTCCTGATTCTGGGCTCCCCTGCAGTGTGTGTCAGCGGGTGGTCTGTGTCGGAACGGTAATCAATACATTTTGGTATTTACAGCTGTACGGTAGAAAAAGAACAATAGAAATGATAAAATACCAGGCCTCATTTATCAAAGCCCTGTTGATCATAGCAACCAATCAAGCTCAGCTTTGATTCTGTAACTGGCTTTTTTTAAATGAAAGCTGCTCTGTGATTGGTTACTAAGGTGCTTCAAAACAGAGATGTATTCTCATGTTACATCCATGTATTTCCTGCCCAGACATAGCCTTGTATGTGCCGACTGTTGGTTTGGTGGAATCCGCAGACATACGCAGCATGCTGTGAATTTTTCGTTGGCATGTTTCTTGCAGAAGAAAAAAAAAATTAAGAAATCGCAAATCTGCATTGCACTATAGGTTAACATGGTATACGATTGTAATCTGATGTTTTATCAGACTGCAGTCGCATAGCATTTTCGCTGATGTGAATGCACCCTTAAAGTAATTGTCAATATGGCTGTGCGACAGAAGCTAACTAGAATATTGCATCCTCCACCCCACAATGGCTTCTTCCATCCCCATACTGTCTTCTCTTTCTGACTTTAGGATTGCAGCCTCTTCTATTCCAAGAGATTCTGTCTCCCCTGCGTCACTAAGAACAAGAACGCTTTTCCTCTGGAGATTCAGCAGGACCTGGATAAGAGGACGGCCCAGGCCAAATGATCTCTGGATATTTGAGAACCTCCAAACCACAGACTGAGCAGGAGGAGCGCGGCCTTCCATCATTTATAATGAAGATCTATGTGAAGATACAGCCCTGCAGATAAAAGTTAGCTGTAACACAAAGGACTTAAAGGGACACTCTATGTAGAGCGTGATGGGACAAAACACGGAATTCTCACTCATTATATATTTTAAACTGGAATTTTAGCTAAAAAATATTAAAATGTAGGAAATCCTTTATTTTTTTATATGTATTTTTAAAGGGAACTTTGTCAGGAGGATTGTACTACTGAAACTAGGGCTACAGCTGGTTAGAGCCCAGTACAATGATAAAAATTATTCCAGTGTTGTAGTATTTCGGTGCCAGCGCTGAGTAATTTTACTTTTCAAAAATTAGCCTGGAAGTGCATTAAGGGCATGGAGTACATTGCCATGACCGAAATGCAATTTTAAAGACAATTTGCATATGGTTTCAAGGCTGGATATCTCAGAGCTGGCCCATCGGATTATTACAAGACCGGTATCATTCGTATTGTTGCACTAGGTCCTGTACAGCCAAATCACCAGTGTTAGTAGTAAATAGGGATGGGCGAATCTACTCGCTAGGACTCGTTACTCGGCGAGTAGTAAGGGACTCGCAGGACTCGGTACTCTGCGAGTTTCCCAGTGATTACTCGCGAGTCTAATGCAAATCAATATCAATCCTAGTTTTGTCAGAAACGCTGACAAAACTACGATTGCCATTGTTTGCATTAGACTCGCGAGTAATCACTGGCTACTGTGCCAGTGATAGCAGGGAAACTCGCAGATAACTGCTGTTTCTTTGCGAGCCGAGTCCAGCTGTCTTCTCTGTGCAGCTCCAGGGTCCTAGAGCCCGACTGCTCACAGACATGATGTAGCAGTGCTGAGATTGTTCTCAGTCTGCTCATTCCCTGTGTACAGACATGAATGTCTGTGCACAGAGATGATGTAGCAGTGCTGAGATTGTTCTCAGTCTGCTCATTCCCTGTGTACAGACATGAATGTCCGTGCACAGAGATGATGTAGCAGTGCTGAGATTGTTCTCAGTCTGCTCATTCCCTGTGTACAGACATGAATGTCTGTGCACAGAGATGATGTAGCAGAGCTGAGATTGTTCTCAGTCTGCTTATTCCCTGTGCATAGACATCTATATTTATGCACAGGGGATGTAGCAGAGAGGACATCGCGTTTTGGACTGCGTCGGACGGAAGAGGATTTTTTTAATTAAAGATGGAGTCCCTAATGGCTTTTTTTTTTATTTCTAATAAAAAATTTTCCTTGTGTTGTGTTTTTTTTAAAACAATTTAATAGAAATTCATGGTGGTCATGTCTAATATTGGCGTGACCGCCATAAATTTCGGGCTTAGGGCCAGCTGATAATACAAAGCTGGCCCTAACCTCTTTATTACCCAGCGTGCCACCGCTACCAGGGCCGCTGGAAGAGCGGGGTTCAGCGCCAGAGGATGGCGCTTCAATGAACGCGCCATCTTCTGGGGCGGCTGCGGGCTGCAATTTGCAGCGGGGGGTGCCCAGAAAGCTTGGGCATCCCTGCGCTGGGGATTCCAGCCCCCAGCTGCTTAGCTGTACCTGGCTAGACATAGAAATTGCGCGGAGCCCCACGCATTTTTTTTTAATTATTTCATGAATTTCAGAGTCAGAGTCTCAGTCAGAATCTCAGAATTTCATGAAATAATTAAAAAAAAATGTTAGAAATTGTGACGGAACTGGCGATGACTTCCGCAGATTCACCAACCAGCCTAGCCGACGCAGGGTGTCCACCGTGATGGAAACACTCTGCTGACACTCCCTGAAGGAGGGAGCTTTGATGAGCAAATCGTCTAGGTATGGTAGGACTACCATTCCTCTTGTGTGCAGTATGGTCATGACAGCCGCCATGACCTTGGTGAACACCCTGGGGGCCGTCGCTAGGCCGAACGGGAGGGCCACAAACTGATAATGATCCCGGTCGATGGCGAATCGGAGAAACCGCTGGTGAATTGTCGCGATCGGGATATGAAGGTAAGCGTCCTGTATGTCGATGGACGCGAGAAATTCGTCCTTCTCCATGGACGCTATGATGGAGCGCAGTGACTCCATGCGGAAATGCCGAACCTTCACGAAGGAGTTTAACTGTTTCAGATCCAGAATGGGGCGAACAGCCCCTCCTTTTTTGGGTACCACAAACAGGTTCGAGTAGAACCCTTGGAAGCGTTCGGCTGGCGGTACCGGAATGATGACACCGGCTTTCAAAAGGGAATCGACCGCCTGAAAGAAGGCGCGAGCTTTGGGGGGATGAGCAGGTGGGATTGACAGAAAAAAACGATTTGGAGGATAGGCCGTGAATTCTATGGCGTATCCGGAAGACACCAAGGTGTGTACCCACTTGTCGTCGGTAGAAGCGAGCCAGACCTGACGAAAGCGACTTTTTAGACGCTGCATCTGCTTTCCACTCTCTCAACCAGAGGGCTCGCCTGATGGTTATGGCGTTGGAAGCCGCAGCCGCGGCACAGTTAGCTGAATCGAAGGCAGCGTGCATGGAGTATTCGGCGGTCACCGCTATTTGGGCAACCTGGTCTAACAAGGCTGGGTCGACCTGCAAAGACCGTAGGGCCGAGTGTACGGAATTAGCTCTAGTCATAATAGCCTTTGAAGCCCAAACCGAGGCAAAGGCAGGCCCTAGAGAAGAGCCTGAGGCCTCAAAGACGGACTTCGCCATCTGCTCCACCTGACGGTCAGTGGCGTCCTTTATGGATGAACTGTCCGGTAAGGACAGGAGGGTCTTAGTAGCGAGACGAGAAACAGGAGGGTCCACCTGTGGCGGATCTGTCCAATCCTGGGTGACCTTAGGCAGAAAGGGATAACGGGTTTCCAGCGCCTTACGGTTACCAAACCTTTTGTCAGGGTGTAACCTATGTTTTTTGAGGATTTCCTGGAACTCTGGATGGTCCGAGAAATGCTTATGTGGTCTCCTGGCCCTTTTATAGGACACCTTATGCTCAGGAGTATCAGCCGGAGGGTCTGACACCTCCAGAACCTGGTTAATGGAAGTAATTAAATCCTCCACCAACGCGACCGTATCGGTCGTATCCAAATCTAGGGAGTCATCTAAGTGATCCTCCGAGCTCGAAGAGCAGAGACCTTCGGAGTCCTGCGCGTCATCTTGACGCCTACGGGAAGCAGAGGCTGCAGAGCCTGCATGGGACTCTGGAGAAGGTGGTGGTCTCTTACGGCCAGAGTCGGAAGCTGACGGGTCAGGGTCAGCAGTCTGTCGCGGTTCTGGGACTTCCTGCTGCGACGCAGAAGCCTGAACAGCGGCTGCAGGTGGCGAACGAGCTTGCATAAACTGCAGCAGTGTGTCAGACAATCTGTCCATGGACTGCGTCATATTCTGAGACATGACCGTGGCCCACGCAGGGGTAGGGTCAGGGGCACTGTTAGAAGCCTGGGTAGTGGGGGTCTCAGTGTCCGCAGCCTGCGTGCAGCTCTCACAATGTGGCGAGGTGCATCCTGCAGGGAGGTCAGCCTGACAAATAGTGCAGGTAGCATAGTAAGTGCTGGCTGCCTTGGAGCCTTTCTTACTCTTATTGCCAGACATTGTGGTATGGTCAGTGAGCAGTATATAAGGTAACCAGGAGTCCCCAGTGTAATCAGGCACTGTCTAGCTGTCCAGCTAGGTGCCTGGGCCCTGAGTTGAGGGGCTGAGAAGGGTCACTGTGGTCGAACAGTGCCTGTTGCAGGGGGATACAGAGGGGGGAGAGAGAGAGAAACCTCTGCAGAAGAGATCCCTGCAGAGGTCTTACCAGCCCCCAGCGCCGCTGTGACAGGCCGCCTGGATCCTGTGTCCCCCCGGATGGCTGAGGCCGGGTCCACGTGCAGGGCTAATGGCGTCCGTGCAGGCAGAAGGAGGAAGGGGCGGAGCTAAACGGGCGGGCTCCTTGCTGTAAAACGCGCCCGTTCTCGGCTCCGCCCCCAGTATGACGCGCGTCCGCGTCATCCGGCGGGGCGGGACGGGGGCGGTGCAGGGGTTGCGGCCTCCGCGCTAGGCCCAAGCCGGGGCCTCAATTAGTTGAGGCCTCCGGAAATAGTGAGGGGCCGGCGCGGAGGCGCGAAAACGGCGCTGGGGGGCCCAGAAAAACGGGACAAGAAGGTCCCGGGGGCATAGAGGAAGGTACTGGCGGGAGAACCGCCAGTATATCAGGGGGGTGCTCCACAGTATGTGCAAGCTGCTCCAGTGGATGCAGCTGCACGACCTTGTGCTGTATGCCCCTCAGCTGTGCAGGCTTGTGCACAAGCACTGGAAGCCTGTGCTGGATTGCAAGAGCCCCCTCCATGCAGCCTCAGCATCTTGAAAACTGTATAGCCTGCTAGCCTGTGCTACAGGCAGCCGTACATCTCCAGCCCCTGCAGCCAGGGGCTGCTGATACCTGTGGTGCCACTGCCTAAAACACCCAGGGGTGATTAGGGGGACGTCATCTGGCAGGCCGTCAGCTTCTACTTCACCTCAGACCGAAGAGAATGAGGAAGGAGGGTGTTATGCTGGGCTGTCTCAACTTTAACCCAGCAACCCAACAGTGGGAGGCCGAGAAAGGAGTACGGCATATGTATGGATTCTCAACCTCAACCTAGCGCCCCAACAGTGGGTGGCCGAGGAGGGAGCATGCCGGGGGTCACACCGGACCCACTTTTCTTCATCGGAAGAAAAAAGATGAGAGTAAAAATGGTCGTGTGCCTCCTTCGACACTAAGCAAAAACTGAGGAGGCAGTGCCTGCCCCAGGGGTGTATACTGAGGAGGAGGAGCCACTGTTACTCTTTTGCAGATTGCTTAGTGTCGCCTCCTAGTGGACAGCAGCATAACACCCACGGTCCTGTGTCCCCCAATGAGGCGAAGGAGAAAAAAATGTAATGTGTAAAAAGGGAGTCCGTCTTATAGTATGAATTTAGCTTATGGGGGGTGGTGGTGAGGATGAGTCATAGGAGGCAGGTGTGGGGCGATGCTGCAAACCCAGGGCTGGGAGGAGGGCAATGTCCCAACAGTGGTGCAATGCAGGAGCCAGTGATCCCCTGGCATTGGACTTCAGGAAAATGTCAGTGGTGTGAAGCAGAAGCCTTTGACCTCGCAGCAGTGGGCTTCAGGAAAATAGTGCCAGAGGCAGCGCACATGCTCAGATTGAGATCTCTGCTTGTCATGGAGTTATAAATCTACACGTGTGGCCTACGGATCCATTTCGCTGCGGACAGGAAGATCAATGGCTCCAGCCTCACACTGCCGAGATATCCCCTCCTCCCATCCTAGGGCTTCTAGCATTGCCCCACTCCTACCTCCTTTGACCCTGCTCCACCACCAACCCCTTCTAACCAGCTAAATTCGTACTATGACAGACTCCCATTTTCCACTCAATTTGTTGGGGGAAAAGTGCATTGTATAATCTCCAAAATGCAGTACATTTAAAAGGGACCTCATTTTCACCCCACACCTGACCCACCTCCAGCAATCTACTCCTGGACTATAAGACACCCCCCTTGCCCCCATTTTCCTCCCAAATGTTTTGAGGAAAGACTGCATCTTACAGTCCACAAAATACGCTGAATTTACAAGGGAATCTCAATCCACTGCCATGTGCCCAGTGGGTGTTTGGGATCCATTTTTGATGCTACGTTTTTTTTTTCTTTTCTTCAAAACTGGACCAAAAACGATCAGTCAAAACGTCTGCCAGCAAAGGGAATCGGATTTTTAATTTTCTGTTCAGGCGCTGCGTTTTTGACCATTGCAGTAGTGGTGCAGAAAGTACATCCAGAAAATAACGAGCGTCAATTTTTGCTCCATTTTCCTGCTGCACTTTCTCCATTATACACAAAAAAAAAAAAAAAAGCATCTCGAATGGATTGGTATTCACACAGTCAGTTTGTGATAGTTTTTTAGTATGCTTTCCACATCACAAACATTCCAATTACTTAATTATTTACCCTCCCCGGCGATGTGTTCCTTCCGGCACCAGTAGGTCCTGCGAGAAGTGAAAATGACCCGGCCATGCTTAGAAAGTCACATGGCCAGGTCCTTTTGACTTCCCATATGTCCTGCCGGTGTCCGGAAGGAACTCATTGCTGGACACCATGGACCTTGTGGAAGGTAATAAAGTGTATGTGTCCGTTTGTGTCCCCCCAATGGACTAGAATTTCGCCTTTTCTTTGAAAAAGCAAATGTTCAGCAGTAAAAAAAAGGGGCAAAAAAAGCAACATTAACAGATGAGGCGATTGTGATCCTTTTTTGCAAAGAAAGATTATCTGTTGTGCCTGCAGAAAATGCAGCCAAAAAGGATCTTCGAAACAGAGCACAAACGCCTGTGAGCACATAGTGTTAGCCTATGCCAACACGGACATGTAAGACAGAAAAGACACGAGATATGGTGCAATACACAACTGATACAGTTATTTATTAAAATCCTTCAAAGTCATTGTCCCATATTTACAGAACTCTTCTCACTTAGTGAGAGTATCGCCTGCGCCCCAGGCGGCTGCCGTCACAGGCTCAGCCACTTCACAACATAGAAGTTCCTCTTGCCAACCTTGATGAGGGACAGTCCGTTGTTGAGGATATGCTGGCCGAACACAAGGACCTCATCTGGGTTGGTGACTCTGGCGTGATTGAAGCTGACTCCTCCGCTGCTGACTATGTCAAAGCTGAAAAGTAAAGGACATTCAGTGATGAGAGACTACCTCCATACCAATTACCCTAGTGGTCAAATTGCATTCTTGTCCCCACCAATAGGGGGCAAAAACTGACTTGTAAAAGATTACAACACCTACCCGCGAACACCTTCTGGGATGGCCGACACTTTCAGACAGGCGTCCATCACCCTAGTGCCAGGTTCCAGCATTAGTTCGGCAAATGGAGCTCCCTGGAAAATTTCCTGTAACTCTTGATCAGACATGGCTGCCAGAGCATCGATGCTGCTGTGATAGAGAGCCCGAGTGCACCTAATGGAGAGAGGTGGGTATTACAGCCACGTAATGGCAGACTACTTAGGGTAAATATTCTGGCACTTTCTATCTTCCAAAAGAGCATCACCCTCTCCTATACAGAGTTTCTAGTGGCACATGGAAATAACACCTAGCACAATGTATGTATGCCCCTTCTATATAATGATCTGCCTTAAATAGGTACACCGGAACTTTTATATTGATGGCCTATCCTTAGCATAGGTCTTCAATATTAGACTGGTGGTGAGACACCTGGTACCCCACTGATAGATTATATTTATAGTGTCGACTGGAATAGCACCTGTCGCCAGGTACTGCACAACCACACCTATCTGGATCAATACGGGGCACGGCGGATGTGCAGTACCTGGTCTCAACCTCTATGCAGTTTATGGAGCTCCATGACATCCACATCCAACCACCAGAAACAGCTGATCTGCAGGGTACCAGGTATCACACCCTAACCTATCACATATTGTTGCTGAAAACCCGCACACCAGAAAACTTCATTCACTATAAATTTATGCTGAGAATTTACAACTCTGCCCTTCACTTTGCCAAACAGACCTGCTTCACCACCCTGATCTCCTCACTATCCAACAATCCCAAAAAACTGACACCTTTCACTCTCTCCTCAGTCCTAAAGTGCAGGCCCCCATCACTGACCTCTGTGCTGATGATCTGGCCTGTTACTTCACTAAGAAAATAGAAAACATCCGTCAGGAAATCAACTCCCAACCTCAAATCGCTGTTACCCCTACCTCTCCCCACATCTCTTCCGTCTCACTCTCCACATTTATTATAGTAAGAACTTGGCTCACCAGATTGTGTGGTGCTCAAAAATTAAATCCAAAATATACTAGTATAGTTGGCACACACTCATAGAAAAAAAGAGAAGAAAATGTTTAATTCAAGCAAAGATAATTATTCTTTTGCTTTTTATGTATTATAGGCACAGAAAAAGTTCCTAGAATACACAAAAAGCAAGAGAATAAATTATCTTTGCTTGAATGAAAAATTTTTCTTCTCTTTTTTCTATGAGTGTGTGCCAACTATACTAGTATATTTCACTCTCCACATTTGACCGAGTCACAGAAGAAGACGTCTCCAGGCTCCTCTCATCATCTCGTCCCACTACATGCACCACTGACCCATCCTTTCACACCTACTCCAGTCTCGCTCTCTGGTATTCACCACTCACCTAACCAAAATCTTCAACCTCTTCCTCTATTCTGGCATCTTCCCCTCCTCCTTCAAACACTCTATCATTACTCCATTATTAAAGAAAACTCTCTCTACCCATCCTGAACAAACAACTGCAGACCAGTATCTAATCTCCCCTTCATCTCTAAACTTTTGGAGCGCCTTGTCTACTCCTGCCTTACTCGTTACCTCTCCACTCACTCTCTTCTAGATCTATTACAGTCTGGTATCCCCCCCCCTATATTCTACAGAAACTACCCTTACCAAAGTGACCAATGACCTTCTGACGACAAAACGTAATGGTGAACACACTCTGCTTATTCATATCTCTTTGCAGCCTTTGACACTGTTGACTACCATCTCCTACTCTCTATGCTGCACTCCATCAGCATAAAGTACACCGCTCTCTCCTGGTTCTCTTACTATCTTTCCAACCGCTCTTTTAGTGTATCCTTTGCTGGCTCCACTTCCTCCCCTCTTCCTCTTACTCTTGGGATCCCTCAGGGTTCGGTCCTTGGCCCTCTTTTCTTCTCTCTCTACAAGGCCCCTATTGGATAGACCATCAGTAGATTTGGCTTCCAGCATCACCTTTATGCTGATGACACACAATTATACACTTCAGCCCCTGACCTTACCCCTGCTGTATTACAGAACGCCAATGACTGTATAACCGCAGTCTCCAATATCATGTCCACTCTATACATGAAACTCAACAATTCCAAAAATGAACTTCTTTTGCTCCCGCCCTCCACTAACCTCCCTAAATATGACATCTCACTCGATGTGCGGCACCACAATAACACCTAGGCAGCATCCTCGGTGTTACGTTTGATACTGATCGTTCATTAACTTCCTATATGCAGTCTCAACCGCTCGTTGCGTGCAACTGAAGAACATCTCTAGAATTCGCCCCTTCCTCAACATGGAAACAACTAAAACCATCACAGTAGCCCTGCTCCACTCCCGCCTTGATTATTGCAACTCTCTATTAATTGGCCTCCCCCTCACTAGGCTTTCCCCTCTCAAGTCCATCCTTAATGCAGCAGCCAGGGTCACCTATCTGGCAAACAGTTACTCTGATGCCTCCACTCTGTGCCAGTCACTGCACTGGCTGCCTATAGACTATAGGATCCAATTCAAACTGCTTGTTCTCACCTACAAAGCTCTTCACGGTGTAGCGCCCCCCTACCTCTCTACCCTCATCTCTGGCTATCACTCCACCCGTGGTTCTCTTTGTCCTGGAAGTGACTTTAGACTAATATCTGCACTAATCCGAACCTCCAATTTCTGGCTCCAAGACTTTTCCTGAGCTGCACCAATCCTCTCGAATGCTCTACCCCAAGAAATCAGGACTATCCACAACTTACTTAGCTTAAGGCGCTCAGTAAAAACACATCTTTTTAGGGCGGCCTATCAATCTCCCTCATCAGAGTCATTCAGACATAGGTTATCCACTACTTCATTGAACATGTCTGTTTAACTCCATCAGACCCAAAAGCTCTACACAGACTGGCTGGTGGCCACTTATTCCACTCTCATCTATTCCACACTTCCTCAAAACGGCTGGACCATGATAGTAAATAAGCCCCTGTACTTTATGTCACCGACACCTTATTTTAGATTGTAAGCTCTTGCGAGCAAGGACGTCATTACTTCTTACTTTTTTAATTATTGTGTTTTCCAAAACTGTTTCTTATGACTGTTTGTATATAAATCTGATTTGTAAACCGCTGGCGCTATAAAGGTTATTATTATTATTCTATGGATGAGCTGCATTCACTAAGTAAGAATAGTACAACCTGTAGGTCGGGCACTTCTGATACAAAGCTCCGAGGATCGGGCCGACATCTCACCTCTTGGCCGACTCCAGCCCTTCTTTGCCGTGGACGAGCTTTGTCACCTCTGCTGCCAGTCTCTTGTGGGGAATCCGTTTCTCGGGCTCCTTGGCATGTTGTTCCATGATGTGTTTGATCTCCGGGAGGGGAGGAAAGTGAAAAGCTTCAGGAACCTTAAAAAGACCAATGCCTTATAAATACCACCACATAAACAAACAAGGGGATCCATTGCTGATGTGCGTGGACTGTGATTGACCAGCCAGGACTATATTGTAAATCTACAAACTAAGGCTCCATTTCCACTTATCTAAAGTTTCAGATGTTGCCTTCATTAAAGGTTATTCCTATATTCATACTGAAGCTATACATTCTGGAACAACTGGTTTGCAAACTATATTTACCACAATGCACTGCAGCAATGTAAGCCTTGTACATCCGGTAAATGTGGGTGACAGCTCCTTCTTATTAGGAATCCAAGCCTAAACAATAGTGATGAGGTAGTGATGTGTGAATGTAGTGATGAGGTAGTGAATAGTGAGAGTACTATGTGCTCTGTAATTAAAACGAGCAGTAGGACACTTGGATGGGCTCGACTCGTGTACCGAGTATAATGCAAATCAATGGGAACTCATTGCTCGAGTTCACCATTGACTTCCATTATAGTCGGTATCCGAGTCGAGCCCATTCGAGCTGCTCTTTACTAGTAGGGAGCACCCGAGTATGGTAGTGCTTGCTCATATCAGCGCTTGATAAGAGAGACGACTAGTCTGTGACCTACGGGCTGGTTTCTCACATCGGAGATAGGACTACAAGGCTGTTGAATTCAAGTCAGGGGACTCCAGGTTCGACCAGACATGGTGGTCTCTACTTAACCATAAATGTCAAATGTGTAAAACCGGCCCATAAGACGTCATTCTGGCCTTTAGGGCTTGTCCAGTAGTAATGACGACGTTGCATCTGCATGGTTGCCAGGTTTCATGGAGGGATGTGCAAATAGCACATTAGCACCTTTCGCCTCCTAATCCAGAAGTGAACAATCCCTCTGTGTTCTTTTGTATTATAACTGATTATAAATAAAGCTTTTTCACACTTCACCTCTCCACGTTGCCGTCTGGTTGCCGTACAAAGTATTGGTAAAACTCAAACGGTGACGTCCGCTCTCTGTTCAGCCACACGGCATTCCCGGCAGATTTGCCCAACTTATCCCCGGTGGTGCTCAAGATGAGCGGCATTAGGATCCCGAACACATCTTCTCCTGTGGTTCTGTGTAGAAGTAAAGACTGAGCATAAGTGTATGATCCAGACCTCCCCATCTATAATGGCCCAAATGTATCTTTTCTAAAGTCTTTTTACATTTACGAATAAGGGTGCTTTCACATAACGATTTTTGCATTTCCGATGCTGTCCGAAAAAAATCGGACAGCATCGGACCGATTTTCGGACCCCATGTATCCCTATGGGGATCGGACCGAATCGGATGTGCACTAAATGCCATCCGATTTGGTCCGATCCGATTCTGTCCGATTTTATTATCGGTGCTAAAATCGGAGCCTGCTCCGATTTTAGCACCGAAAATAAAATCTGACAGATTCGGATCGGACCAAATCGGATGGCATTTAGTGCACATCCGATTAGGTCCGATCCCTATAACATGGGGCCCTATGGAGAAGGGTCCGAGGAAACATCTATGTCTCCTCGGACCCCGTTTTACTGTACTGAGCATGCTCAGTACAGTAAAACTGCTCCTAACTAGGAGCACAAGTGTTAAAAAAAAAAATGTTATTCTCACCTCCCCCCAAGCCCCCGCCGTCTTCCGCCATCTTCTTGGAGGCTCCCGGTGGCTCTCGCAGGCTGCCGGTGTCAGCAGAGGGCTTCCTCTGCCTTATAGGACCTGCGGTGATGTCACAGTCATGTGACCGCGGGTTACCATGGTGAACCCGCGGCCACGTGACTGTGACATCACCGCAGGTCCTGAACAGCAGAGGAAGCGCTCTGCTGACACCGGCAGCCTGCGGGAGCCACCGGGAGCCTCCAAGAAGATGGCGGAAGACGGCGGGGGCTCGGGGGGAGGTGAGAATAACATTTTTTTTTTTTTCTTTTCTTCACCCCGCAGGGAACGATTTTATGCCGGAATCGGGTGCCTATTTGGCACCCGATTCCAGGCATCAGAAGGGAGCCGATGCTGTCCGATTTATATCGGACAGCATCGGCTCCCTAAAAATCGTAATGTGAAGGTAGCCTTAGTAGAGAGAATACGGTATTATTAGTACATCGACACAACAGCCCATGAGGAAATGTTCACATGTGGTGGAGACCCCAAGGATTTAAGCCACAAACACACGATGAATATTTGGTGAGTTTTTTTACCTCTGTATTTGTAGCCAAAACCAGAAGTGGTGACGTGTTTCTATTATACTTTTCCTCTGATTGTTCCACTCCTGGTTTTGTCTTACAAATACAAGGATCGGCTCCAATTTTGGCAAATGCCTATGATAGAGGAGTGTTACCCCTTTCCCCCTTTTGCCCATGTAAGTGGTCAACAGCAGCAATTGATGCAGATGGACAGGTATTGTATATCCTAAATTAGGATGAACGTACTGTACACGCTAATCACGCCCACATCTGAACAGCTATCGACCAAGGGTCATCTCCAGCAAATGCATATAACACAGGCGCGCTTCCCTGTTCCAGTGCCCATTTTTGCCCATGTAAGTGGTTAACAGCAGCAATTGTTGCAGATAGGCGGATATTATGTGCATGTCCTGTATTATAAAGAAAACATATGGTACCTGCTCTCATCAGAACATGTACTGACCAAGGGTCAGCTCCGATTTCAACAAATGCCTTTAACAGAGGAGCTGTCCCCTTTATGGTGCCCGTTTTGCCCATGTAAGTGGATAACAGCAGCAATTGATGCAGATTGGCGAGTATGGTGTGCACATCCTGTAATAGGATAAGCATACTGCACCCGTTGATTACGCTTACATCAGCACAAGTATTGACCAGCTATGATTTTGGCAAATTCCTACAACAGAGGATGCTCCAGTGCCCGCTTTTGCCCATTACCGTAAGTGGTTAACAACAGCCATTGATGCAGATGAGCAGGTATCGTGTGCATGTCCTGTATTAGTATGCCCATACCATACCTGCTGATCAAGCTTACATCAGAACAAGTCTTGATCAAGTGTCAGCTCTGATTTTGGCAAATACCTACAACAGAGCAATGCTCCCATTTTTGGTGCCATGGCATTTCCCATGCAAGTGGATTACACAGCAGCAATTTGATGCAGAGGAGTCCCGTATTGTGTGCCGTCCTGTAGTAGAGATAAGGCATACTGGACCCACTGATTGCCCTCACATCAGAACAGTATGGCCGAAGGTCAACCCCCATTTAGGCAAATTCGATTATCATAGGAGTCGCTCCCTTCATGGTGCCCGCTTTTGCGCAATTGATGGCAGATGGGCACGAGAATTGTTTTTGGGCACGTTCCTTGTATAGGATTGAGCATACTGTACCGCTGATCAAAATGCACATTCTGAACAGGATTGACCAGAAGGTCACCTCTGATTTGCAAATGACTATAACAGAGGTGCGCCCCACTTACAGTGCCCCAGAGTTATGCAGCAATTTGCAGATGAGCGGGTATTGTGGCACGTCCTGTATATAGCAACTGTACGGTACCCACTGATCGTGCTCACATAAGATAAAGGCCCCCTTTACATCACGTTTAATGCACATCTGTGGATGATCCTTGAATTTGCAAGGATCACATGAACATGCACGGATCTGTGCCAACAACATGTCACTGAATGTCCACCGGATCTGTGTTTTTCCACGCTCATAGAAAAACCTGAAGACCCTTCTCTTCCTTCAAGCCTATAACCCACACTAAGACCTAATCCGCTGCACCATCTCACCTCTCCCCCTCCTACTGTCTCCGACCCATCCCTATAGACTGTGAGCCCTTGTGGACATGATCTCTGCCCTAATGTACCTGTATGATTTATTCGTTGTTATTTATGTTCTCGTCCTTTTTCTGCCCTTACACATGTAAAGCGCCATGGAGCCAATGCCGCTATATCAATAAATAATAATCCGTCATCAGTTAGCAGAGATATAGCTTTACCTCGCTTCTGAGCATATGCAGTACAGCAAATCTGATCAGTTTTATGGATCCGATTTTTTGATGGATCCGTTACCATAGAGGTCCATGTTAGGCTGGTTTCACATTGCGATTTTTTCCGGTCAGTGAGGATCCTACTTTTTGCAGGCCCCACAGACAGGAACAGGGTCGCATCGGAGGTGACCTCCAGATGCCATTTTTGTGTCCGGGTCCATGATTTTCACGGATCCGGACACCGAAAGCCCGAGCCTGCAAAGTGCAGGCAAGCCGGGTACTTTCACTCCCACAATGTATACATTGCGGGACTGAACTTAAGTTAAAGCAAGTGTTAAAAATAAAAAATATATATGCTCACCTCTCCAGCGAGTCCCCTTATGCGCTCCATCTAGCTCCCGAGAGTTGAAGGACCTGGGGAGGTGGGGCTACCTGATCAGCTGATCGGTCATATGGCTGATCAGCTGATCGGTTAGCCCCACCCAGCTAGGTCCTCAAGCCGTGGAAGATAGATGTCGACATCGGGGGACACGCCGGAGAGGTGAGTATATATATATTTTTTATCCATAAAGAAAGAAGGCGGCGGCACTCATTGGACCGGTGAAGACAGGTTTCTTTATTCCAGTCGCGGTATTACATCAGGTGGAGGGTATATATTTTTTATTTTTAACACTTGTTTTTACTTAATTTCACTTACGCAATGTATATATATATTGCGGAAGTGAAATTAGATGGTAAAGAGCAGTTTTAGTGTACTAAGCATGCTCAGTACACTAAAATCGGGTCCAAAAAAACGATCTTGTGTTTTCTCGGACCCGCGCTCCATAGGTCCCCATGTTAATGGCTGCGGATCCGATTCAGTCCGCTGTGCCCATAATCGGAGCAGTCTCCGATTGTGGGTACAGCAAAAAAATTGGACACAAAAGGATGCGACACAAATCGAATGTCAATAAGGCCAAATCCGGTCTGATGCCCATAGGGATACATGGGGGCCAAATCTGATCCGTGGCTGTCTATTTTACAACAGGCAGCCACGGATCCAAGAAAATTAAAATGTGAAAGCAGCCTTATTTGAAACGGACAGCAATGGATCCGTTTCTGTACGATTTTTTTCAAGCCAGGCCAAATCAGAGCAGGCTCCGATTTTGGGTACGGAAAAAAATCTGACACAGACGGATCAATCACAAAAGTGCCACAATCGGATTTCAATAAGGTCCAATCCGTGCCCAAAGGGATACATGGGGGCAAAATCAGATCCATGGCTGTTTTACAATGGACAGCCACAGATCCTCAAAAATCGTGATGTGAAGGGGGCCTGTAGTGTTGGGGCTCAGCTCCGATTTTGATAAGTGCCTAAAATAAAGGAACACTCCCCTTATTGGTGCCCATGTAAGTGGTGAACAACATCAATTGAAGCAACTAGATGGGTATTGTGTGCAGCCTGTATAAGTTTACACGTGTAACGTACCTGCTCACATCAGATTAGGTATCGACCAAGGGTCAGCTCCAATTTTGGCAAATGCCTATAACGGAGCAGTGCTACCCTTTATGGTGCCCGCCTTTGCCCATGTATGTGTTCAACAGCAGGCATTGTATGCATGGCATGTATTAGGTTGAGTGTGTACTGTACCCGCTCACATCAGAGCAAATATCAACTAAAGGTCAGCTCTGATTTTGGCAAGAACCTATGTCAGAGGAGCGCTCCCCTTTACGGTGCCCGCTTTTGCCCATGTAAGTGGTTCACAGCAGCAATAGATGCAGGTGGGCGGGTATTTGTACGCATGGCCTGTACCCGCTATCCCGCTCATATCAGAACAGGTATCCACCATGGGGCAGCTCCAATGTTGGCAGGAGCCTGTCACAGAGGAGCGCTCCCCTTTACGGTGCCCGCTTTTGCCCATGTAAGTGGTTCACAGCAGCAATAGATGCAGATGGGCGGGTATTGTGTGCATGGCCTGTCCCCCATGATCCCGCTCATATCAGAACAGGTATCCACCATGGGGCAGCTCCAATGTTGGCAGGAGCCTGTCACAGAGGAGCGCTCCCCTTTACGGTGCCCGCTATTGCCCTCCCCACCACTTTCCAGCGTTCTTGTAGGGTCCAGACAGATGCCCGCACCTCTGTATGAAGTCGTGCCCGGACATCAGGTTGCCCAGTTGGTCGGTGCCGCCCAGTTGGATGGTGCAGCCATGTTTCTGGTGCAGGTAGTAGAAGTCGTAGGCCTGGAACACCTGGTAGGTGAACTCTGCCAGGCTCATGCCCTCCGCGGAGCCCAGGCGGCTCTGCACACTGTGGCGGCTCAGCAGGGTGCCCATCCGGAAGTGTCTGCCCACCGAGGCCAGGAACTCCACGGCGGAGCGCTGCCGGTACCAGGCGGCATTGTCCAGCACCGTCACCCGCCCGCCGGGCCCTCCAGCCCCTCGTAGTTGGAGAAGATGCGGTGTATGGAGTCCCGGATCCCCCGCACGTTCTCCGCCACCTGCTCCGCGCTCAGCGGCTCCCGCTCCTGCTGACGGCCGCTGGGATCCCCGATCTGAGCTGTGGCCCCTCCGACTACGGCGATGACGTGGTGCCCGGCCCGGTGGAAGTGGAGGAGCCCCAGCACGGCCAGCAGATTCCCCACGTGTAGAGAGTCCGCTGTGGGGTCAAAGCCGCAGTACACGGTCTGGGGGCCGGAGGACAGGAGCTCCTGCAGCTGCAGCTTGGCGGTCTCTGCCGGGAACACATTCTTAAAGAGACCCCGGCGTGTCCCGGACACTAACGGCTCAGATAAACTGGACAGACCGCGAACACAGGGCCGGGAAAGGCCGGAGAGTAACCGGAGAGCGTGTCTGATGGGCGCCGCCATCTTGTTCGAGGCCGAGCGCTGTGGCTAATGGGAAACGGGTCAGCTGACCAACTGCGTTACCCGTAGCAACCAATCATTTCATAGCTTTCATTATTTAAGAGCTCTGTAAATAAAAGCCATGCTTTGATTGGTTACGTAACTTTTATATTTTTTTAATCGCACTGTAAATGCTGCGCTGTGATTGGTTGATCTGCTTTAATTTTCATGCACAATATAAAAGCTGCCCTGTAATTGGTTACTAAACTTTCTTTTTTAAACCACATTATGTAAGCTGTGCTGTGATTGGTTATTCAGCTTTTCTCTTTCAATCGCACTATAAAAGCTACCCTGTGATTGGATACTCAACTTACTTTTTTTCTCAAGCGCACTATAGAAGCTATGTTGTGATTGGTTATTCAACTGTAATCTTTCAGATGCACTATAAAAGCTATGCTGTGATTGGCTGCTATGCGAAACTAGGACAAATCTACTTTGTAGTGTGAATTAAAGGAACAGTAATAGAAAATGTCATCAACTATAAGTGTAATTTGTGCTTTTTTCTGTGTCCAGACATTAGAGACATCCTGTATATATTTGCTTTGGCCCCTTTTTTTCCTCCTCATTCTTGTACTTTCCACCCCTGAAAGTGCCCTCATATACAACGCCATATAACTGTAGATACTATGGGGCACTCACTACATATTAATTTATGCAGCACCCCTTGAGGGTAATGATAGCAATGTATACTGCATATCTGTTCTCCTTTTCCTGTACAATGACTGATAACACCTCTATATACAGTAGATAACACAGGATCCACCATTCACAATAGGTGATGTCACAGCTCACCTCCTCCTGTACAATGACTGATAACACCTCTATATACAGTAGATAACACAGGATCCACCATTCACAATAGGTGATGTCACAGCTCACCTCCTCCTCCTGTACAATGACTGATAACACCTCTATATACAGTAGATAACACAGGATTCACCATTCACAATAGGAGATGTCACAGCTCACCTCCTCCTTCTGTACAATGACTGATAACACCTCTATATACAGTAGATAACACAGGATCCGCCATTCACAATAGGTGATGTCACAGCTCACCTCCTCCTCCTGTACAATGACTGATAACACCTCTATATACAGTAGATAACACAGGATCCACCATACACAATAGGTGATGTCACAGCTCACCTCCTCCTCCTGTACAATGACTGATAACACCTCTATATACAGTAGATAACACAGGATTCACCATTCACAATAGGTGATGTCACAGCTCACCTCCTCCTCCTGTACAATGACTGATAACACCTCTATATACAGTAGATAACACAGGATCCGCCATTCACAATAGGTGATATCACAGCTCACCTCCTCCTCCTGTACAATGACTGATAACACCTCTATATACAGTAGATAACACAGGATCCACCATTCACAATAGGTGATATCACAGCTCACCTCCTCCTCCTGTACAATGACTGATAACACCTCTATATACAGTAGATAACACAGGATCCACCATTCACAATAGGGGATATCACAGCTCACCTCCTCCTGTACAATGACTGATAACACCTCTATACACAGTAGATAACACAGGATCCACTATTCACAATAGGTGATGTCACAGCTCACCTCCTCCTGTACAATGACTGATAACACCTCTATATACAGTAGATAAACACAGGATCCACCATTCACAATAGGTGATGTCACAGCTCACCTCCTCCTGTACAATTACTGCTAACACCTCTATATACAGTAGATAACACAGGATCCACCATTCACAATAGGTGATATCACAGCTCACCTCCTCCACCTGTACAATGACTGATAACACCTCTATATACAGTAGATAACACAGGATCCACCATTCAACATAGGTGATATCACAGCTCACCTCCTCCTTCTGTACAATGACTGATAACACTTCTATATACAGTAGATAACACAGGATCTACCATTCACAATAGGTGATGTCACATCTCGCCTCCTCCTCCTGTACAATGACTGATAACACTTCTATATACAGTAGATAACACAGGATCCACCATTCACAATAGGTGATATAACTGCTCGCCTCCTCCTGTACAATGACTGATAACACCTCTATATACAGTAGATAACACAGGATCCACCATTCACAATAAGACATATCACAGATCACCTCCTCCTCCTGTACAATGATTGATGACACCTCTATATACAGTAGATAACACAGGGTCCACCATTCACAATAGGTGATTTCACAGTTCACCTCCTCCTCCTGTACAATGACTGATAACACCTCTATATACAGTAGATAACACAGGATCCACCATTCACAATAGGTGATGTCACTGCTCACCTCCTCCTCCTATACAATGACTGATAACACCTCTATATACAGTAGATAACACAGGATCCATCATTCACAATAGGTGATATCACAGCTCACCTCCTCCTGTACAATGACTGATAACACCTCTATATACAGTAGATAACACAGGATCCACCATTCACAATATATTATATCACAGCTCACCTCCTCCTGTACAATGACTGATAACACCAATATATACAGTAGATAACACAGGATCCACCATTTACAATAGGTGATGTCACTGCTCACCTCCTCCTCCTATACAATGACTGATAACACCTCTATATACAGTAGATAACACAGGATCCATCATTCACAATAGGTGATATCACAGCTCACCTCCTCCTGTACAATGACTGATAACCCCTCTATATACAGTAGATAACACAGGATACACCATTCACAATAGGTGATATCACAGCTCACCTCCTCCTGTACAATGACTGATAACACCAATATATACAGTAGATAACACAGGATCCACCATTCACAATAGGTGATGTCACAGCTCAATCTCCTTCTGCTGTACAATGGCTGATAACACCTCTATATACAGTAGATAACACAGGATCCATCATTCATAATAGGTGATGTCACAGCTCACCTCCTCTTGTACAATGACTGATAACATCACTATATACAGTAGATAACACAGGATCCACCATTCACAATAGGTGATGTCACAGCTCAATCTCCTTCTGCTGTACAATGGCTGATAACACCTCTATATACAGTAGATAACACAGGATCCATCATTCACAATAGGTGATGTCACAGCTCACCTCCTCTTGTACAATGACTGATAACATCACTATATACAGTAGATAACACAGGATCCACCATTCACAATAGGTGATATCACAGATCACCTCCTCCTGTACAATGACTGATAACACCTCTATATACAGTAGATAACACAGGATCCATTATTCACAATAGGTGATATCACAGCTCACCTCTTCTTGTACAATGACTGATAACATCACTATATACAGTAGATAACACAGGATCCACCATTCACAATAGGTGATATCACGGCTCACCTCCTCCTCCTGTACAATGACTGGTAACACCTCTATATACAGTAGATAACACAGGATCCACCATTCACAATAGGTGATGTCACAGCTCACCTCCTCCTCTTGTACAATGACTGATAACACCTCTATATACAGTAGATAACACAGGGGCCACCATTTACAATAGGTGATATCACAGCTCACCTCCTCCTCCTGTACAATGACTGATAACACCTCTATATACAGTAGATAACACAGGGGCCACCATTTACAATAGGTGATGTCACAGCTCACCTCCTCCTCCTGTACAATGACTGGTAACACCTCTATATACAGTAGATAACACAGGATCCACCATTCACAATAGATTATATCACAGCTCACCTCCTCCTCCTGTACAATGACTGATAACACCTCTATATACAGTAGATAACACAGGATCCACCATTCACAATAGGTGATGTTACAGCTCATCTTCTCCTGTACAATGACTGATAACACCTCTATATACAGTAGATAACACAGGATCCTCCATTCACAATAGGTGATATCACAGCTCACCTCCTCCTCTTGTACAATGACTGATAACACCTCTATATACAGTAGATAACACAGGATCCACCATTCACAATAGGTGATGTCACAGCTCACCTCCTCCTCCTGTACAATGACTGATAACACCTCTATATACAGTAGATAACACAGGGGCCACCATTTACAATAGGTGATGTCACAGCTCTTTTCCTCCTCCCATTGTGCAGATTAGAGTTAGAGAAACACTTCTATACTAAAATAGTGTCTGACTCATTCTGTTGCTGCCATAAACAGTCCATATGAAGAATGAGAAGCAGGAGTCTAATATTAGATCTACCGGTCAGTATGAAAATTACAAGAATTAATTATAAAAAGACAATTATGGCGTAAGGTCACAGCATCAGTCCGTGCACCATTATGTCATTGGAGCGGGAGGTCTGTGTCTGAGTCCAGCAGATTTGTTCCTGACAAAGATGGACACCATGGTGGCCCGCTGGCCCCCAGTATTAGGCATTAGAGTACATTGGTTTCTGTCAGGGGCGTAAGGATCGCTGTTGCAGAGGTTGTGATCGGGGAAGAAGGTGTATGCCGACCCCAGTATTCGAGATAGATGTAAAGTGTATTGCCATGCAGACACCCGTCTGGGCCCTGTATTTCGCAATACACGCTGCTGGCCAATCTGAGGTCGGCAGAAGATGTCGGTGAGTCCATGACTAGGGATGCATGGCAGTGACGTCATGCACCATGGCGTGCACACTGATGTAAATTGCCAGCTCCTGTAGTCAAGAACGCTGTGTGGCGAGTAAGTGGAGGGAGGGGAATAGTGTGTTTTTTATTTTTTTTTAAGATGGGGGACATATATATCAGGATTTTGGACATATATACCAGGATGGTCTCTGCATGGGGGACATATATACCAAGATGGGGAAACGCAATATATACCAGATTGGGGGTCATATAAACAGTACCAGGATGGGAGACAGTATTTGCCAGGATGGGGGATGTATATACCAGGATGGAGGATATATATACCAGGATTAGGGACAGAATACACCAGAATGGGGGAATACAATATATACCAGGATGGGAGACAGTATTTACCAGGATGGAGGATATATATACCAGGATTAGGGACAGAATACACCAGAATGGGGGAATACAATATATACCAGGATGGGAGACAGTATTTACCAGGATGGAGGATATATATACCAGGATTAGGGACAGAATACACCAGAATGGGGGAATACAATATATACCAGGATGGGAGACAGTATTTACAAGGATGGGGGGACATATATACCAGGACAAGGAGGACATATATACAAAGATGGGGGACATATATACCAGGATGGGGGACATGTATAACAGGATGGGGGACATATATACCAGGATGGGGGACATATATACCAGGATGGGGGACATGTATAACAGGATGGGGGACATGTATAACAGGATGGGGGACATATATACCAGGATGGGGGACATGTATAACAGGATGGGGGGACATGTATAACAGGATGGGGGACATATATAACAGGATGGGGGACATATATACCAGGATGGGGGACATGTATAACAGGATGGGGGACATATATACCAGGATGGGGGACATGTATAACAGGATGGAGGACATATATGCCTTGTAGGGGCACAGGATAAGGGACATTAGATGGATCGGGGACATTACTACATATTGAATGGGAAGGGGGAGAAAAACATCTTTATAGGATTTAGAAAGCTACAAGGGCTACATCTGACCGACATTCGGGGTGGGCAGATATAAATCTTGTCCACTGGACTCTAGTTTTACACTAATAGTTTCCATCATGTGATGAATCCAGCAATCTTACAACAGCATAAAACTGGAAAAGCAGCAAAGTGTGAACACAGCCTAAAGGGGTGATGCCATCATAGGAGTACAAAGATTGCACAGGTGATAAGTGTGTGATCACAAGGGTTCTCCTTTGAATGGAGCAGAGGACTCTGGAGCACTAGATACAGTATGGTGTGATTGGCACAAAGTTTCCAGGTTGGATCTTTCCTGTTACATTGTTGCACTGAGGTGGGGCAGAGGCACTAGCCACATAGTGGCCACATGAATCTGGTGTGTGGCTGCAGAACCTCCCTTCCCAGCCCTCCAGCCTCCTCCATTGGAGGCTGATAAGTGTGTGGCTCACCACATCCTCTTCCTGTCTCTTATCACATGAGAACAATCCTCCCTCCTCACTTTCTCCCTCTCCTCCAGGGGGGAACATGTCAGCCACCCCGCTCAGGTCTCCCACCCTGCAGAGCCAGAAGATGAAGAAAGATGAGTCCTTCCTGGGCAAACTGGGGGGCACACTGGTGAGGAAGAAGAAAGCCAGAGAAGGTGAGATGGGGGTGACACTGGGAGGGGGGGCAGGGGCTGCTGCAGGAGGGAAGGGGTTAAGGGCATTAAAGGAAGCAACAGTCAGGAAAGTGTAAAGGGTTGCGGAGATTTATGGAATGGGGGCTACAGCAGAATGACAAGTATTGGGATAAGACAAGGGGTTAAATAGACTGAAAGGACAAAAGTGGGATAAAGGGACTGTTTAATGTAAGATAAGGCAGGAATGGGTTAAAGGGATGGGGGCAGTGAGGGACAAGTATCTGTTAAAGGGATTGGAGTTGGAGAGCAATGGGTTAAACCTAATGAGCGGATTAAAGGAAACAGTGAGTGAGGCAGGACTGCGTTTGTAGGGATTAACTAGGGCAGGAATGGGTTAACAGGCTGACTAGTGTTGTCTGGAGAGGAATGAGTTAAAGGGACAGACCATAGGATATGGAAGAGAGAAATGGATTGATCCCTGTATAGAGAAACAAGAATGGGTTAGGGGGCCGTCACACGCTGCGACATCTTTAGCGATATTGTAAGCGATCACGTGCACGCGCGATCGCTTACAATATCGCTCACATCGCTGGTGAGATGTCACACAGACAGACTCACCAGCGATGCGGAGCCGCGATCTCGCTCGTTACTATGGTACACATCGGGTAACTAGGCGCCGCGCGTCGCTTAGTTACCCGACGTGTACCATAGTTACCATCTCCCAGCATAGGCGCGGTCGCTGGGAGATGGATCATCGTGGTGTCACACACCACGATGATGCAGATCATTGCATCGTTCATCGCTAGATCTGAGAACCGAACCTCAGATCAGCGATGTCACGATCAAGCGATTTACCATCGTAAATCGCTTGATTACATGCAACGATATCTTGCCCGATATCGCTTAAGCGATCAAAAAGGAGATCGCTTAAACGATATCGGGCAAGATATCTCACCGTGTGACGGCCCCCTTAAAGAGACTGACTGATCCATTCATGTCTGATCCCAAACTAGTCAGACTATTTTGATCCATTCCTGTTTCCCTATATAGAGATCAATCCCTTTAATCCTTCCCTATCCCATGGTCAGGCCTGTTAACCCATTCTTTCACTGATCAATCCATTAATCCATTCCTGTCCCGCACTCGTCAGTCCCTACACCACATTCCTTTCCAGTCCTACATGCTGTCCTTTTTAATGCAGAGTAAAGGCTGCTCTCACATTTGCGTATTTGAATGCAGCGTACCGAGTGCAGCCAAACGCATGCGCACTGTGTTCCTATGTTTAACATGGGAATGCATAGTAGCTGCGTTTGGCTGCGCATAATTTATGCATCCTCCTCTGCCCTCCGAACGCAACATGTTGCATTTTTTGTTCATTCGTGGGCATTGTTTTATCAGCAAGCGACAGCAAGCGCACAAGCAATGCATGGAAGTCGATGGATCTGCAGTGTCCTCCGCATGACAGCGCAGGAGAACACTGTGGATCACATTGAAATCAGATGGAGCAGCAGCTGATCTCCCGGCAGCCGCCGCTGATCTCCTGACGGTGTTGTCGCGGGAGATTTGAAGAAACAGCTGATCTGACAGCTGTTTAAATCTCCCGCGTTGACACCGAATAGGTGATGTCGGTGCGGGAGAATTAAACACCTTTCAGTTCAGCTGTGCCTTCAAATCTCCCGCGACAACACCGTCAGGAGATCAGCGGTGGCTGCCTGGAGGAGATCTCTGCCGCTGATCTCCTCCTCCCGGCCACCGAGATCGCTGATTGGCTGGCCGGGCACCATACTGATGTGAACGCATGCGTTCACATCAGTATGGCAGCTTTTGCACTGCGTTTGCATGCCATAAGCATGCAGACACAAACGCTAGTGTGAAACCGGAATTATTGCATGAGAATTGTGAAATCTCCGAGCTTTTGCTGGCACTGTAAAGCTATGTGCGCACATTGAGTATTTGGTTGCAGACATTTCTGTACAAAAATCTGCATCTCCTGGCAGAAAAATGCACCAAATACATGTTGCATTTTTGTTATGCTTTTTTTTTTTTTCCCATGCATTTTGGGGAATTGACAGACTGCATATTATTTCTGCACTAAGGCCGGTTTCACATTTGCGTTCGCAGCGTATGCAAACACACCCAAACACATGCGTACTGCATCCCTATGTGTAACATCGGAGCGTATGGTACATGCGTTTATCTGCGTTCGCATGCGTTGGCGTCCGGTTGCGTTAAAAACATGGTTTCTCGGATGCACCAAAAATGCAACTTGTTGCATTTTTGGGCGGTCCAAGAGAGCTTGATTTCTATGCAAGCGTCCGGATGCGCAGAAACCATGTATTGCATCCCATGTGAACACATTGCCGTCCGCAGCACAAGAAAGCAAATACATGCGTTCACATAGTAAGTGTGCCCAGCCACCCAATCAGCGGCGGCCGGGTGACTGATCTCCGCCTCCCGGCCGGCGAGGCTGCTGATTGGGTGGCTGGGCACACTTGCAATAACATACTATGTGAAAGCATGCAGTAAAATACCGCTGCTTTTCACATCAATATGACCGCATTTGGCACTGCGTTTGCATGCCAGATGCATGCAGATGCAAACGCTAATGTGAAACCAGCCTAATTGTGTCACTTCGTTCATTCACCCCAATGTATGATTTGTATGCTTGCAAAGCTGTGCGTACAAATCGTACGTTCTCAGACGCACAGAAAATGCAACGTCATGCCTGTGTGCTGAGAATCAGCGCATGCGGACATGGAGACGGCCATCTGTGGGCGACCACATACACTGTGCATCCCCATACAGAACTCCTGTCCTCAAGGTGCATAAACAGTGCATGTTTTAGGATTTCCTTAGCATTTGAGGCTGCATACTCAGTCAGTAGACGCAGCGTCTTGCTGGCTTGTACAGTATCAGCATAGTGGATGGGATTTTAAGAAATCCCATCCTCACTAAGCTTAACCCGATTGCAGCGTTCTTTCAGCTGCGGTGCAGGTTGCCGGCATTCCGCTTCTTCGCAGCATCATGTTCATTTCAAGCTGCAGAGTTGAAAGCGGCTGGATTCGGGTGCACGGAGCGAGAAGCCGCCCTGCACCAGCTACAGATGGCGAGTACAGGGCAGCTGTGGTCTTCCTGTGGGCACCCGCGGGTTCACTCAGGTCTGGAGGACCTGCGTCCAACACGCAGCTCCTCCGGGCTGTGAGCACATAGCCTGACAGTTGGTAATTTAATCTCCTGCACGGGTGATAATCACAAATGTCAAATGCTAAGGAAATCCTGAAAAGATGCATTGTTGGTGGGCCTTGAGGACAGGAGTTGGGGACCTCTGGTCAGGTAATAGTTCAACTGTACTGATTTTCATGCGTTTTGAGCAGTCAGGATAGAGTTAACTGCACAGTGCGCCCACCGCTTATCTCATAGCGATCTGAATTGTGAGAGCAGTAATCATGTCTAATCTGATCTGATCTGACAGCTGAGAAAGGAGAAGAAAGTTCATTAACCTCTTGGTACTCCCAGCAATGGAAGTGGCAACATTGCCCAGGACACAACCTTGCCAGTCACTTACAGATGACCTGGCAGCCACTTGTCCATGTACAAACTGCAGACCATAAAGGGAGAGGGGTTCTGTATCTAGAGGATTCACTTATATGGATTTGAGCTGCAGTTTTCCTGACACAGAGCTCCAAATCCCCTGCTATCATTAACACAGCCATAAAATTAAGTGATTTAGTTCTGGCTACCAACAGGCACCACTAGAGGGAGCTCACTGCATACGTGTCGATTGGTAAAATACAGGGTCGTTTTTTTAACTTTAATGTATTTATTTAGGACCCAAATAACATTTTGCAATTGGCTTCCCTAAATTTTTTTCCCTTGTGGCTTTTAGAGACTATTTCACTGTACAATTCACTACGATGTGGTCATAAATCAGCTTAGAGGAGACATAAGTTAGAAACTCTCCTGTTGGACATTAAGAGCTCACTGATGGCTTCTCAGTTAACTTATCTTGCAACTAGCACTAGACAGCCCGGCACGTGAGCTGCAGAGAGCAACAAGTGCAACATTTTTAATGAAACACAATTACAAATATGGATCATTGGTCATAAATACATGCATTTAGTTAAGGAAAAAGTAATGATGGACAACCCCTTTAAGTGCGATCACCCATTTTAAGGTGAGGTTTATGAGATTCCTTCCCCTTTTTTGTATGGAACATGTCAAGACTGTTCTCAAATGTTTAGGACAGTCCTGTCTTGTGGCAACTATAAAAGATTCACAAATTGTTTGATCTCATTTTTGTTGGTCAAATTGTTGTTTAGCATCACCAGTTTCCTAATTCCATTTGGTTTTGAGAAAACTGAGTGACGGTTATGGCTTCCACTAGGTGCTCTCCATACAGTGACACATTTCCTCGCATCCCTACATTGTCTTTTTGATAAAGTGATAATGGTGGCCATACTGGCCAATCATAGCACAGCTTACATTTTTCCAGAGTGGTTTAACACATGATGGCTGAGGGCCGCTTCATACTGCGGCGTGATCTGGTCCGGTTCTGTCCGGGATGACCCAGACAGCTGTGGACCGGATCTGCACACAGGACTGAGGGGGCTATTATGCCCTCCGGTCCGGTGTGCAGCACACACAGCTGCTGACAGGTCAGGACCGCGGCGCCCGCGGTCCTGACTTATCAGCAGCGGAAACTGCGTGCATAATAGCCCCCTCAGTCCTGTGTGCAGATCCGGTCCATGGTTGTCTGGGTCATCCCGGAAAGAACCGGACCGGATAACGCTGCAGTGTGAAGCGGCCCTGAGTAGTCATTGGCTTCCATACACTCCCTAATGAGTTACTATGGCAGGGGAGGGCCTGCTGCTGGCTCCAGTTGTTGCCATCTTTTTCCTCCTGTTAAGCTTAAATTCTATTATAATATATTTTTTTTATATATATACATATTTTTATATTATATTTTTATTTGTATACATTTTATTAAATTTTATGATTTTATTATATACTATATTATATAATTTTTATATTATATTTTACATACTGTATTTTTATTTTATATTTATATATTATGTGAATATATTTTATTATTTTATATTTATTTCTATATACTATTATATTTATTTTATTTTGTATGGAATATATTTTTATTTATAGAATATTATATTTTTTTAAGATTAATTTATTTTTACCGGTATATTATTTTGATTATATTATTTATTTTTAGATTATAGTATATATTTATTTTTATATATAATTTTTAGATTTTTTTTAATGTTTTTGTTTTTATATTCTATTTTATTTTTATACTAGCTGGGAGCCCGATGCACATGCATCGGGATTCTAGAACGTCGAGTACTGCTCGCAATGGCCGCTTCGCGGCCAATGCTTCGCGCTGCTAAGGCGACTCGCCATGCCCGCTGCGCGGGCATAGCGAGCCGCCTTAGAACTGCTCGCAATGGCCGCTTCGCGGCCAATGCTACGCGCGTATCCACATGACTACGCCGCTGCTCGCAATGGCCGCTTCGCGGCCAATGCTTCGCGCGTATCCACATGACCACGCAGGGGCAAAAAGCCGATTCGCGATTATATAATAGATTAAATATTTTAAGATTATAAGTATTTTTATAATATTTGTTTATTTCTTTTTATATTTCTAAATCTCTTACCTTTCCCCCATTAACAACATATACCGCACTTACTTGGTCTCATCCTGACCCAAACAGTCGGATCTATCAAAGTAAAAAAATTTGTGAAACCAGAATGGTTGCCCAGTCCTATATATGTGTGTTATCCAAAGCAAGATTCCCGGGCATTAGTCTTGGCCGACTATCGGACCCCTTCTCATCACTGAGCTAAGCGGTGTTGCACTAGTCTCAGAAAACAAGTCCATGCACTCATAAGGCTGCCTTCACATTTGCGTATTTGTCTGCATGCTGATGGCATGCAGACGCATACGCAGTGCAAAGCAGGGTCTAAAAGATGTGTCCGCAGCGGAGATTGTCCGCCTGCGGACACATCACTGTGGAGCCCAGCAGCCAATCAGCGGTGTCCGGGGGCGGAGATCAGCGCCGGAGATCTCCGCCTCCCGGCCGCCGGTGAGCTCCGGGACATGTCGGCGGGGAGAACAACTGATTTGACAGCTGTTTGAATCTTCCCGCGCCGACACCGAGAGGAGATGTCGGCGCGGGAAGATTCAAACAGCTGTCACATCAGCTGTTCTCCCCGCCAACATCGCTAGCAGATTACCGGCGGCGGGGAGGAAGAGGACAGCAGTGGCTCAGCTGATCTCCCGGTGGCCGTCGGTGAGCTCCTGTGACATCACCGGCGGCCACCGGGAGATTTTTCAATGGGTCCGCAGCGTTCTCCTGCGCTGTCAAGCGCTGAACACTGCGGACCCATTGAAGACAATGCAGGTTTTGTGCGCTTGGGGACGCTTGCTGATTTTCCAAGCTCCCCAAGCGCACAAAAAAATGCAACTGGCTGCGTCCCGGGTGCGGATGCTGGACACCGGAAGGAGCAGATATCGTCCACATCCGCACCCGAACGCACAATACGCTGCCTTCCCATACGCAAATGTGAAGCCAGCCTAAGAAAGTATGAGACGGCACTCCATTGCATGTGGTGTTATAATCTCGGCTTCCTTATTTCATCCGTGCAGGTTACAGGCAATGGTGGAGGGAGGGGGTGCGGAGGTGCACAACAGGCGCTCCGTTTAGCACTGGATGTGCTTCAATGGGTATATATATATATATATATATATATATATATATATATATATATATATATATATATATATATATATATATATATATATATATATATATATATATATTTTTTTTTTGTACACAAAAACAATGGCTGAATTGAGTTGTTTTTTCCACTGCACCAGTTAATATAAAAATTTGAGAACACAAAAATTAACAATTCCTGGGCGATAAATAACTAAAAAAACAGTTGTGACTGATGACAAACAGGACATTAACGGTTCCTCTAGTGGCGCCGTGGCCCGTGGTCTCAGTCATGGTTGCCTTCAGCTGGTTGTAGTAGTCCCCCTGTGTGATGGTGTCCTATGTCTGTTGTGTGTAGTGACACTGAGGTGCCATTTTAACCTTCACAGTGTTTGTATGGAGGCGGCACTTGTGCTCAGTATGAGGAATGTGCGTCCTGGGGGCAGGGAGGAGAAAACCTAGAAATTGTTCAGACCTGAACGTTTAGGCCTCGTGCCGCCATATTGCATAATAATGAGCACATAGACTGCTCAGGGCCACGCTTTTTACCTCACAAATTTAACGGGGTTGATCACCTTATCTGTATTTCAACCAACAAATGTGTTGGGGATGTGATTTTTGTGGCCATTACTAATATATATTACAGGGTCTCCTCCTTTCTTTCGTTAATTGCATCTTTCCTGACAAACTGCACACCTATCCTGTGTATAAAATGGCCGCCAACTGAGGAGAATCTGAACAGACATGCCTCCTCCACTGGAAGCACTCTTTCCCCCACGCCATTGGATGAGGAAAAACATGGCCACACCTGGTCACCTGCTTCTCCATAAGCAACCATTTTGAGCACCATATCCATTTTCTTAGGAAGGCTGCCAGTGGCGTAACTTGAAGCTCAGGGGCCCCGATGTGAAAGCTCCCACAGGGCCCCAAGTAGTCTTTATCTATAGGCCAAAGAGACTTTTGGGCCGGGCTGCAGTTACAACCCCTGCAACTGTTGTAGTTATTCCCCTGATGGCGGCACGAACGGCTGTAATACTTGTATATTAGCCAGTGCCACAAAATCATGTCCACAGCTTATCTATAAAATAAAAATAAAGGGGACGTTTCCTTTTAAGGCAGAATCCGCAAGATAAGAATCAAATACCATAGTGTAGTGACACCATATAACGGTATTATGGAGTGGTTATGGTTCCCTTATACATAAGCATAGGACTCCAAACGAACATATAAACCATATGGGCCGTATAGATATCGATACATGTGTAACAGTGCCTTTTATAGGTGTACTGTCCCTTTAAATTGAAAGGGACATGCGGCTATCTGCAGGAAGCAGTATGGACATATTATTTGCTTTGTCACTTTGGTTGGGGTCATGCTATATAAATACAAGAAAATGTTCTTCCTGTACCGTCATATCGGGCTGGATCGTCTCCAGAAAGAAAAGTAAGACTTTTTTTTTTTTTTTTCTTAGATGAAATGGAATAGCTTTAAGAAAGCAGCACAGAGTATTTATGAGGAGCATATTGGCGGCTGTGTGTCCTGTCTCTTTCATTGCTGCATGTAATGAGGATAGTTCTGGGTTTGGAAGGGAGGTTTGAGATTCCCAGCAGCACAGAGTATTTCAGGAAGAGAGGAGTGTGTTGATCTTGCAGCGGCAAGATGTTCATAGTGATGGGGAAAGGACGTATGGGTATTAGGAGGTAAATGGAGACCGGTAGGAACACATCGATAGTGGAGGAAGAGTTGTCTCAGCAGCACAGAGTATTTATGTGGAAGCCAATAGTTCTTAAATGGAAGGTGGCGTCCCCAATATATTTTTTTTGTTTTTTAAGTGTCTTTGTATTATATATCAGCCGTTCCTCACATGTGTCGCAGGTAACAGAAGACGCCCGTTTATTATTTTGTAAGACGCCCTGTTGGGTCACTTATTTGCATCACATGAGTCACATTGTGTCTCAACACAAAAACATCAGGGCGTGGGGTAAAGATTTGTGGTCGGTTATTTTATTTCTCAGAAATTTCAGCACATGTAGCGGACATTGGCACAATCGCATATTAATACACTCCTGTCAGGCTGTATTATTTGGTGTAGGCTAGTGTTCTCTGTGATCCGCCATTAATTTTAGTTGCTCTATGTTTCTCTCCTCACTGACACTTTATCATGTTACTGCTCCTACAACACAAGCACAGACTCTCTTTACACTGGTTAGCCTTTTTGTTTTGTTTTTTAACTTTTAAAGCTTTTATGGACTTTTTTTGTTTCTTTTTTTCTGTATCACTTCTGGCCTAATATTACTGTGAAAGGGACATTGAAATCCAAAAATGTGAGTAAGGGTTGCAGAATCCACCCTTATTTGCACCAACAGCTTATTTAGGACCCCCTTTTCCCCCAACCTAAATAACGTATATGACCCCAAAATGATTTGAGGCCACACAACACCAGACTCTTTACCTTATATAGTCCCCCTGTCAAACCTTGGGCTGAATTGGCAATAGGACTCTGGTGGTGGCAACCCTGGGGGCATTGTTTGGCCCTGACTCATAAACTATCCAATACTTCCCAGCAGTCCTGGGTATCGGAAGTTGTCCTGGGAGGTTGGTGGCGTCTGCTAACTCTGTATCTATCTGCATCCTCAGTGGGCAGGGATAATTTAATGACCATGGTGGAGAAGGGAGATGTCTGCTATTACTTTATATATAAACAATTTTTTATTACATATTATGTTTGTATACATCTAGTAGATGGTGGCCTGATTCTAACGCATCGGGTATTCTAGAATATATACGCAGTTTATTTTTAACGATTTAAAAATAATGCATTGAATACATAGGATTTCCACCCATTCACCGACGCAGCTTCTTTCAATATATCTGCACGTGTGATACCTCACCAGCAATCAGTAAGGTAAGGCTGGGTTCACACTGGCGTTCCCCTCCGCAGCGTTCTGCGGAGGGGAAGCGCCATGTGTGCGCAGGCAGCACAAACCCCTATTTTTATAATGGGAGCACACGGTGCTGCGTTTGACTGCGCATGACTGTGCCATTCACTCCCATATGTGATTTGTACGCAGGCGGACGCCTGCACACAAATCACCCAGTCTCGTCCGCACCAGGAATGCAACATGTCGCGTCCCTGGTGCGGAGGAGAGTGTGTGATTTGTGTGCAGGCGTCCGCCTGCGTACATATCACATATGGGAGTGAATGGCACAGTCATGCGCAGTCAAACGCAGCACCATGCGCTCCCATTATAAAGATGGGGGTTTGTGCTGCCTGAGCACACGCTGCGGAGGGGAACGCCAATGTGAAGGCAGCCTAACATCACACTTGGCGACGCTCCAGCGATCCCGACAAACGATGCGACCTGGTAGGCATCGCTGGAGCGTCAGTACATGGTCGCTGGTGAGATTGTCACACTGAGTGAGATCGCTAGCGCTGGTTGGGGTACTTCCGCTGGGAGCAGACGGATGATGACTGACCAATGCCGGTCATCTCCCGGTAGCGTCGCAGCTGACCTCCATGCAGCAGGAGATGACCAGCGGCTACCCGACGGTAGCAGTGGCATGCGTGGTTCAAATCCTGAGCCAATTTTTGGCTGGACTGCGCCTGTTGCTGATTGGTCGCGCCCAGCGACGCAGGATTTCCGTTACAGACAGAGTTAGACAATTATATAGTAGGATTTTATATATAAACTATGTAGATAGTGTGTGTGTGTGTGTGTGTCACTGCTTGAGGAAGGCTGCGTGCCGAAACGTTGCAGTCCTAGGACTAATAAACCAACATGAATTGAACTGGAGGAAGTGCTGCCTTTCATTTTTTCATATCTACTATATAATTTCTAAGCATTTCCTGCGTGTGTCGCCGAAATCGCGCGCCAGATGCAGGCCGCTCATTGGTCGCCCGCCTGAGGCCCCCCACGGCCCCCCTGCTCCCCCGCTCCTCCTTGGTGATACTAAAAAAATAAAAAAAACCCTCATAGAGGATACTCACCCGTCCGCCGGCGCACTCCATCTACGTCTTCTAGCTCCTCCATGGCTTGAGGACCTGTGGTCCTGCGAGCCGGCAGACAGCCGAGTATCCTCGCACCCATCCTGTCACCCCCCCCGCCACTACCATCCTGTCCCGCCCCCCCTGCGGCCACCATCCTGCCCCCCGCCGGCCACCAGTCTAACCCCGCCTCCATCCTGCCCCCCGTCTGCTCCATTACTGCCCCGCTTGCCACCATCCTGCCATCCCCCATCCTGCCCCCCCCGCCTCCATCCTGCCCCGCTCGCTCCATCCCCTGCCCCCCCCCCGCCCATCTCGCCCCCCAGCAACCATCCTGAGCCCCCCCCCCCCCCTCCGCGACCATCCTGCCTCGCTCCCTCCATCCTGCCCCCGCTGTTTTTGCTCCCCCCCTCCCCGCCTCCATCCTGCCCCGCCTCCGCCTCCATCCTGTATTTGGCTCCGTCCATCTTCCCATCAATTTTAACCATCTTCCCTGTTCCTGATGAAGAATAGCAGGCTCAAACCATGATGCTGCCACCACCATGTGTGACAGTGGGGATGGTGTTTTGAGGGTGATGAGCTGTGTTGCTTTTAACCAAACATATCGCTTTGCATTGTGCCCAAAAAGTTTGATTTTGGTTTCTTCTGACCAGAACAACTTATTCCACATGTTGGTGTCTCCCAGGCTGGCTTGTGGGAAACTTCAAACGAGACTTTATTGGATAACTTTGAGAAATGGCTTTCTTCTTGCCACTCTTCCATAAAGGCCAGATTTGTGCAGTGTACGACTGATTGTTGTCCTATGGACAGACTCTCCCACCTCAGCTGTAGATCTCTGCAGTTCATCCAGAGTGATCATGGGCCTTTTGGCTGCATCTCTGATCAGTCTTCTCCTTGTTCGAGATTAATGTTTAGAGGGACGGCTGGGTCTTGGTAGATTTGCAGTGGTCTGATACTCTTTCCATTTCAATATGATCGCTTGCACAGTGCTCCTTCAGATGTTTAAAACTCGGGAAATCTTTTTGAATCTAAATCCGGGTTTAAAGTTCTCCACAACAGTATTTTGGACCTGTCTGGTGTGTTCCTTAGGCTATTCACACTGCATTTTTTCACTGATCATGTCGATTCGTTTGTGTTCAAACAGAGAGGTACCAGCAGAATTAAACTAGATTTGAAAGATTGACACCTGTTCTGGTGTTGGACTCCTGGTTTGGCACACAACTGGATGGACACTGATCAGTGAAAACTCAGTGTGAAGCCAGCTGCTGATGATTCAGGACCGTGGCTCGCAGGGAGCTAGCCGCGGTCCTGAAATAACAGCGGTGTGCAGCCGCAGGTGTCCAGTTCCCGGATCCTCCCGCATCAGGGCAATCTGGCCCCATAGGCTCCTATGTTAGGGAGCGCTGGATTGCCCGTATCCGGAGAAGGCAATTAGGGGAGATTTTACTCCTCGGACAATCGTTGCAAGCAACGTTTTGTGTCCATGAGAAAAATCTGAATTCTCCCGGAGAGATGGAAACCGGATGGCATACAGCGGCCGTCCAGCTTCCATCCGGCCCCATAGGATACTATGGGGCCAAAATCCGGTCCGGGGCTGTCTGGCTCAAGCTGACAGCCACGGATCGGATCACACCCTTCATGATGCTTTCTGCACTTGAAACAGAACCCTGAAGGCCCGTTACACGCACACAGATATCTGTGACAACTTGAACAGACTCTGTTGCAGTGAAACAGACACATTCTCATTTGTGCTGTGTACAATATAACAATGTGTCATGATTTCACTGCAACCAAGACTGTAGAATTGTCACAGTATTGTGTTACTGCCTTGAACTATAGGGCCACTTACACACACTTATTGTCCAACTCTACAACTACTGTTCAGGAATCTGGACAATGCTCCATTTGGGTTACAAATGACAATGTGCCTGATTTCACTGCAACCAGTAAGTTGGTCAGAAGTTGGACAGATAAGTTGGTGTGTGTAAAGTGGCCATCACTGAACATCTGGAGTGAGTTTGCTGCACTGAAAGTAAAGGGGCCAAATAATATTGCACGCCCCACTGTTCAGTTTTTTATTTGTTAAAAAAAGTTTAAAATATGCAATAAATTTGGTTCCACCTCGCGATTGTGTCCCACTTGTTGTTGATTCTTCACAAAACTTAGAATTTATATCTATGTTTGAAGCCTGAAATGTGGCAAAAGGTTGAAAAGTTCAAGGGGCCAAATACTTTCATAAGGCACTGTAATCCTAATATTAATAATTTCACATCAGCAGTTTGCTGATGTTTTCGGCCAAGTGGCAAATGGCGCCGCATCTGCCAGATCGGCCGCCTAACGGCTGACTTGCGGCCCTAATCTGGCAAGCCCCATGTGGCAAGTGCAGTTCTACTAGATGCACAGATTCGACACATGTAGCTTTTGTTTTTTCGCGGCCACAAGTGCCGGATCTGGCCGTATGGCGTAACCGCACTTGCCACACCTGACCGCAAGCCCCATAGACAATGCATGGGGATTGTCGGATCTGCACCGCAAGTGCGGCCGTTAGGCGGCAGATGTGGTTAACTTGCCGGATCTTCCGCACATCAGCAAAAACACTGTTGTTAAAGGCCCCTACCTTTTTTTTCTGTGTTTTTAGACTATTGGGGTTATTTCCATCTCTAAGGGCCCTTTCACATCAGCGTTTTTTTCAAATCGCGGCAGATGCGGTGAAAAAAACCGCATCTGCCTCGATTACCGCATATCGGCTGCACTTGTGGCGCGGTTGCGGTAAACGCCATACTATGTATAGGCGGACTTGCGGCAGGGGCGGCAGTGGTTTTGGCACTTGCGGCAGGTGCGGCCGCGAAAAAAAATACTGACAGCCGCGTTTTTTTTTCGCGGCCGCTCCTGCCGCAAGTGCCAAAACCGCACTTGCCGCACCTGCCGCAAGTCCACCTATACTTTGCATGGCGTTTACCGCAACCGCGCCGCAAGTGCAGCCGGTATGCGATAATCGCGGCAGATGCGGTTTTTTCACCGCATCTGCCGCGATTTGAAAAAAACGCTGATGTGAAAGGGCCCTTATCTACTGACAGTTATGCATGGTCGTAACCCTGGATACTTAAGCTGCAATGCCCTGCACATCGGGTAATGAGGAAAACTATACTACATTTCTAATTGGAGAGATTTGCTAATAATAATAATAATAATAATAGTACTACACCTACTACATATTGGAATAGGATCTTAGTGGTTGTAACCATTGACATATCAACATAGCTAATCAGGAGAACTGCACTACATTTAGAATTGGAGGTATTTGCTGAATAATAATAATATTCTTCTTATTCTTATTATTCTTCTTATTATATATTGGGATGGGATCTGGGAGATGGAAATACCCCTTAAAGTTTCAACAGACTATAAATGTCTGAGTGGTTAATCAATGAAATGTGACATTATTGGTGATGGTGACCTCCCACAGACAATGTACCATCTTTGTATTGTCCACCTACCTAAAAATGTTAAGCCAGATAAATCCGTTGACTTTTTAGGGGGTTGAATACTTTTGCGAGACACTTATGAGTCTGGTTGTATAGACAAAGCTTGTAGCTGGCAGCCTGGGCACCGACCGCAGCATCTTCGTCCTGAGCTAATTATACTGCATAGCAGCTGGCACGGCTCCTGGCACAGCACACCCTCCTGCGTGTGCCTCCGCTCCGGCTCCATAGCTTTTATACCATTATTTTCTCCTAAATTCCCATCCTGTAACGCTCATTAGTCGCCCCCCCCTCCTTGGGGACGGCTCTTCTTTTCCTGCCAGCTGTCCGGACCCCTCTAATGTGACCTGCTCCTGTCAAGGCCTCGTCGTCACCCTGTCAGAAATAACCCGGCACCAGGCTGCGCTCTTTGCTTGTTCCTCTTCGTCCACGTTTCTGACCCCCAGTCTGGGCCACCATGTCCGGGCTTCTGTGCAGGAAACGCAGAAAGGAGTCTGCCGAGGAGAAGGGGGACAAGACAGGTTTGGATTATTGCCTATGCCCCCCTTCTGAGTCTCTCCATATAGGATTCTAAGACCCCATAGGTCTGGATTATGGACTTTCTGTGTTATATGGTGACGGCATCAATAGAAGGGCATAAGCACCATATTACATATGGCCAGTGGCATGACTTGAAGCTCATGGGCCCCGAAGCAAAAGCTCCAACGGGGCCCCCAATTATTGCAAATCTTTAATGCATTAATCTTTTTCTATAGGCCAGGAGGACTTTTGGGCCCCGTAGGCTCCAGGGCCTGGATGTGATTGCAACCCCTGCACTTATTGTAGTTACACCCCTGCATACAGCTGGTTTAATTAACGATGCCCCTATAGTATTCTGTGTACCCCTCTACTCCCTCCCAGAGCCCTTGTACCCAAACTTGTCTATCTGCCCAGTCTATATTACCACGCAACCCCTTTTTAGATATATATTTTTTATTGTAGTGAGTGATCTCCAGGATGAAGGCAGAAACGCCATCAACGCCCCGATGTCGCCCAGCACCATTGACATCCACCCGGAGGACACCCTACTCGGTACAGTATTATTAACCCAATATCATTTAAATGGCTTTTTTTTTTTTTTTTGTTTAGGGGTACTCCCATCCCAGGCATGAAACGCATATCCATAGGAGATAATATATATATATTTTGTAATAGAAGTGAATGTTGACAGCTGCCCCGTTATTCCTGCCATTGCGACTCCCTGGCCTATTCTTGAGATTACGATTGTTCTCCCAAAAAAACAAGTTATTCCCTATCCTTTAGATAATTTGCTATCTTGTTGATTACTGCACATCTGACTGCTGAAATCGTAGAGATCCCATTCTTTATGAAGTGAAGATGTGCATGGTCGACCACCATCCATTCATTTTTATCTATCTGTTTTTTTTTTTTTTTTGTTTGTTTTTTTATATAAACCTTTTAAATGGTAGAGTTGGAAATAAACCCTTTTAGAGAAATTTTCTGAGACTTCGAAAATATATCCTAATGGTGGGGGTCCTGCAGCAATCAACAATCTCAGGCCGGATGTACACAGTATACAAAGATGGATAGCATAGCGCCATACACTATATAGGGGCTGTTCTTGGTACTGCAGCTCACCTATTAAAGGGAACCTGTCACCTGGATCTAAGCCCCTACACTATCACTACCTGTCCTGCACCTTCCTAGCCTCTCCCTATCTATCCCTCTCTGAGCTATCTCCGCCCTATAAAACAGCAGAAAAATAACTTATAACTTACAGAAGTCCCTGAGGCTGGGGTACTGAGAAGGTGGCCCAGGCTCCATTCTGCCCCTCCTCGATGGTGCAGCACACGCCCCGCTAGGCGGCATTATTCTTTCTTCATCGCCACCTCCTCCATTTGGAGTCTCCCACCCGCTTTACACTGTAAGGTAGCTGTTAGGATCAGCACGACAGAAGGCAGTGACTCAGGTATTTACTCACACAGCACACAGTTTAATGGCACAGTTCAGGTATTCACAGACCTCCAGGTTCCGGGGCGCTGCCGAGTACGACCTCATACAATCCCAACAGCTGATATAGAAGCTCTGTACCTTCCCCCGGGTAGGCTGTGTTAGGTCAGCACACAACCTTTCCTCCTCACCATCTGCTCATTAGCCTCATGAACATCCACTCAGAGAGCTCACAGACTGTGTTAAATCTTCACATAGCCTCTACACAGCAGCTCCTGCTGCTGTCCTGACACACTCCACCCCCTCCCCACAGCCCAGGGCAGCTCATATCATCTCCTATTCACCTGCACACCTGGGCGTCAGTGCTTTCAATCAGCACTCGGCTCCAGCAGCAGCTCACCCTGTGTGTGCTGCTACCGAGCAGAAGATACAATCTCCCATATGTTGTGTCCCGGTCAGGGGACACATCGAGGTCGCATCACCACAACATGATAGGTGTAAAGCAGGCGGGAGATTCCAAATGGAGGAGGCGGCGATGAAGAAAGAATAATGCCGCCCAGTGGGTGTTGTGCTGCTAGGAGGGGCAGAATGGAGCCTGGGCCCATCTTCTTCAGTACCCCAGCCTCAGGGACTTCTGTAAGTTATAAGTTATTTTTCTGCTGTTTTATAGGGCGGATTTAGCTCAGAGAGGGATAGATAGGAGCAGTAGAAAGTGCAGGGACAGGTAGTGATAGTGTAGGGGCTTAGATCCAGGTGACAGGTTCTCTTTAAAGTGAACCTGTCACCCCCCTGCCCCCCGGGCATCTTATGATAACATAACCACCTTCTGCAGCACTAAGGCTGCATTATGAGAAGGTGGCTGTAGTATTTTTGCTCCCTTGATTCACTGCAATAAAGAGTTTTATAAAATCTGTGCCAAACCTGACCCAAGACAGGGAGGCAGCTTTACCAGCGTCTATCTCCAGCCTCTCTGGTGTCAGCCATCCCTCTGCTCTCCATGGGCCGCCTCCTCTTCCTTTGCTTATCCCTTGTCCTGGCCCTCCCACCGCCTCTCTCCTCCCCACCGCAAAACGCGGGTCCTAAAATCAGAAGTGACAGTGAGGACCCGGCACCGAGGAGAGAAGCAGAAAGCACCAGATCACAGCATTGACAGTGTGGACCCAGTGTAAAGATACAGAAATAGAGTAAATTAAAGCTACCTTTACTCCACCTAGTAAACTATCCCTCTATCTATAACTGTATCTATCCATTTTTCTATCTATCTCTTTCTATCTTTCTATGTATCTATCAATTTATCTCTCTATCTATCTTTCGCTTGGTTCTGCTACATCTGACACTCATCTATGTTACATATGATAAGTGGTCGGCTCTGCTACATCTGACACTCATCTATGTTATATAGATTAGTAACTTGGCTTAGCTCTGCTACATCACTCATGTATGCTATTATGCTATATGTGACAAATTCAGCACTGCTACATCTGACTCTCATCTGTTATATATGATAGTGGGTCGGCTCTGCTACATCTGACACTCATCTATGTTACATATGATAGTCAAATTAGCAGAAAAAAATATGCGGCACTCACCGTGGCTGTTTTCTCCTGTAAATGGATATAATAAATAGAAGATTTCAGCCACGGTGAGTGCCGCATATTTTTTGTGCTAATTTGATTGTTCTATGAACTTTATATTGCGAGCACCACTGCCCGAGAATGTGTCCACACTGTCCTATTTAGGACCTTTACATGTACAGTATTTTTGCGACTTTCTTACAGTGCCCTGGTTATTTTCTTTTTTTGAATTGCATATGATAGTGGGTCGGCTCTGCTACATCTGACACTTGTCTGTTATATATGATGATAGTGGGTAGGCTCTACTACATCTGACACTCATCTATATTATATAGATTAGTAACTTGGCTTATCTCTGCTACATCACTCATGTATGCTATTATGCTATTGACTCACCGTGGCTGGGTCTTCACGTCGCGGGCGTTGTCTCTCCTGTCACGGTTCCGCGCCTGCGGCTGTGGGGCCCGGTGGTCCAGATCAATAGGTGTTGGCTAAACAGATAATGGGTTAATTATTCTTGTCGTGACGCCACCTGCGGGAATTCCGGTGATTTCACCGGCGCTGCTTGGGCCTCCGGGGGATGTGCGGCAGCAAGATGGGACGCTCCCCATAGGATGAGCGGGAGTCCCCGGGGCCTGGAGCTGTCTATGATGGAATATGGCAGGTTTTGCTGTGCTGCGTGTAATGTCCAGGAATAATGCGCTGACACACAAAGTCTTTTAGGTACCTTTACTGGTAGCAACAGGTACACTCGGAACGGGTGATGAGGTTGACACTCCTGGAGTTTTCACAGCAAGCAGTGTGTAGGCTTCCTTCTCTGTTTATCTGGTAGGGTCAGCTGGATGTGGAATCCTGCCGGACCGGGTTATACGTTCGATGGAACGTGGTTCACCTGGGTTAACTGCACTGAGGGCACTATAAAAGGGGTGAGGAGCAGCTGCTTCTCCTTCCCTGGGCTTTCATCGGTGGGTGCTTCAGGTGTACAGGGGCTAGACTCCCTGGTTGTAGTGCTGGTTCTCTGTGGTGTACGTGGTAGTCCACAGCTCGGTTCCAGTAACCGGATTATTGGGAGAGTTAAGGTAAATCCACTGTTCCCGAGAGGTGCTCTTCTCCTTTCCTCTAACCCCAATTGCAAGGGTCTCTCACTCGCTGGGTTTGCTGGTTTGGGCCTATGTAGTTCCAGAACCAGTACTGCACCTTCCTGCAGCTCTCCTAGTGTCTGCACACTCTGCTGTTTCTCCCTCCAGGACCCTATTTATAGGGGGAACTGGCTTAAAGTAACCAGTAGAGCTCCCCCCTAGAGGCCTGGGGTGAAACAGGGTGTCCTAAGGTGTTGTTAGGTGTTTTTGTTTGTTTGTGAGTAATGCTTGCTGTTTCCACTCCATTTGCGTACTAAGGATTCTGTGGTGCCCAACAGGGTGACAGGGTGCCACACTATATGTGACAAACTCAGCACTCCTACATCTGACACTAATCTATGTTATATATGTTAGTAACTTGGCCTGCTACATCTGTACTCATTTATCTAATGTGACAAACTCAGCTCTGCTACATCTGACACTCATCTATGGTATATATGTTACAAACTCAGCTCTGCAATATCTTGTCATCTTAATTGTCAGTCCTGCTACATCTAACCAGTTCAGCCTGCCACATATGATACTCTCTTCTTTATTCTATGAGCCTACCTCAACTCTGCTAAATGTGACACTCAGCTCAGTAATATGTAACATTCTCACCTATGCTGTGTCTGACCACCTGATATTAACTGCAGTTCGCTATCTTATATCTGTTATACTGTGTGCAGATCAGCTTTTCTGTATGTGACAAACTCAGCCCTCATCTGTTTTATGACTTTCTCAGCTCTGCTACACCGTATGCAAAAAATCCCTGTTATATTTGCCAGACTTGGTTCTACCACATCTGACAAACTGAAATATTCTAAATTTTGCAAACTGTAGATGTAGTAGAGCCGACCCACTATTCTATATAACATAGATGAGTGTAGGATGTAGCAGTGCCGACCCACTATCATATATAACATAGATGAGTGTAGGATGTAGCAGTGCCGACCCACTATCCTATATAACATAGATGAGTGTAGGATGTAGCAGTGCCGACCCACTATCATATATAACATAGATGAGTGTAGGATGTAGCCGTGCCGACCCACTATCCTATATAACATAGATGAGTGTAGGATGTAGCAGTGCCGACCCACTATCATATATAACATAGATGAGTGTAGGATGTAGTAGAGCCGACCCACTATTCTATATAACATAGATGAGTGTAGGATGTAGCAGTGCCGACCCACTATCATATATAACATAGATGAGTGTAGGATGTAGCAGTGCCGACCCACTATCCTATATAACATAGATGAGTGTAGGATGTAGCAGTGCCGACCCACTATCATATATAACATAGATGAGTGTAGGATGTAGCCGTGCCGACCCACTATCCTATATAACATAGATGAGTGTAGGATGTAGCAGTGCCGACCCACTATCATATATAACATAGATGAGTGTAGGATGTAGCAGTGCCGACCCACTATTCTATATAACATAGATGAGTGTAGGATGTAGCAGTGCCGACCCACTATCATATATAACATAGATGAGTGTAGGATGTAGCAGTGCCGACCCACTATCATATATAACATAGATGAGTGTAGGATGTAGCAGTGCCGACCCACTATCATATATAACATAGATGAGTGTAGGATGTAGCAGTGCCGACCCACTATTCTATATAACATAGATGAGTGTAGGATGTAGCAGTGCCGACCCACTATCCTATATAACATAGATGAGTGTAGGATGTACAGTGCCGACCCACTATCCTATATAACATAGATGAGTGTAGGATGTAGCAGTGCCAACCCACTATCATATATAACATAGATGAGTGTAGGATGTAGCCGTGCCGACCCACTATCTATATAACATAGATGAGTGTAGGATGTAGCAGTGCCGACCCACTATCCTATATAACATAGATGAGTGTAGGATGTAGCTGAACCAAGTGAAAGATAGATAGACAATGAGATGGATTAATAGATAGATACATAGATAGAAAGATAGAAAGAGATAGATAGAAAAATGGTAGATACAGTTATAGATAGAGGGATAGTTTACTAGGTGGAGTAAAGGTAGCTTTAATTTACTCTCTGTATCTTTACACTGGGTCCACACTGTCAATGCTGTGATCTGGTGCTTTCTGCTTCTCTCCTCGGTGCCGGGTCCTCACTGTCACTTCTGATTTTAGGACCCGGTTTTGCGGTGGGGAGGAGAGAGGCGGTGGGGGGACAGGACAAGGATAAGCAATGGGAGAGAGGCGGCCCATGGAGAGCAGAGGGATGGCTGACACCAGAGAGGCTGGAGATAGACGCTGGTAAAGCTGCCTCCCTGTCTTGGGTCAGGTTTGGCACAGATATTATAAAACTCTTTATTGCAGTGAATCAAGGGAGTAAAAATACTACAGCCACCTTCTCAGAATGCAGCCTTAAGACCCCGTCTCGCAGAACGATCGCTCCAGCAATCCCGACAGCGAAACAACCTGCCGGGATCCCTGGAGCGTCGTTACCTGGTCCCTGGGAGCTGTAAAACAGGCAGATCTCCCCAGCGATCAGGGGACCTGGGAGCCACCGCCCACATCGCTGGAAGCGATGTTACCAGTGTCCTCCCTGCTTAGCGCTGCCTGTAAGCAGGGAGGACGCTGGTAACTATGATATACTGCAGGTATCTAGGCAGCGTGCAGTTTATCATAGTTACCAGCGTCGGGGAGCGTCAGAGTGGCAGGGGGCGACGCCCAGAGCAGCCGAGCTGTACACTGAGAACAGGTATCACTGCAGCTGCAATCCCCAGCCTGCTCCCCCCTGCTCCTCAGTTCAGCGCGGGTGCCTCTGAAAGCACCCCCCCCCATCTCTGCACTCAGGCAGCAGGGAGGGTTAGTTCACCCCTGCTGGTAACCATGGTAAACACCGGGTATCTAGGCAGCGGTTGCTGCCTGGATACCTGGTGTTTACCATGGTTACCAGCTTGTAAGGTCACTGATCGCTGATTTCTTGCTGTCATATGCAGCGATGCGTGCTGACCAGCGGGAAACCACCGATCAAAACATGACCCGCAGCACTTTGCAGCGATCAGCGACCTCACAGCAGGGGCCTGATCACTGCTAGATGTCTCACATAACGACATCGCTGGAGATATCGTTGTAACGTCACAGTTACAACGATCTCTCTAACAATATCGTTATGTGAGAAAGGGCCTTTAGTGCTGCAGAAGGTGGCTATGTTATCTTTAGATGCTTGGGGGTGACAGGTTCACTTTAAAGTGAAAGTTCTCTGAGCTGCAGTACCCAAGAATGGCCACTACTTGGTGTATAGGCTGTGCTGTTCCAGCACCATACACTGCTTCTCCAGCTGCCATGGGATCTGTAGATAGCTGATCAGTGATGGTGTTGAGAGTTGGACTTCCATAGATCTGATCTTATTAATGTAGCCATATCAATATCTTAGTTCTCACATCCCTTTTAAGGTACTGTTACACGGTATGAAATCGTTAACAATATCGCTTAAACGTCACAGATTTGGAGTCGTTCAAGCACCATCGTTACTACCTCGTTGCATGTGACTCTGAGATATGGTTCTGATAAATCTTTGGATCGCTGAATCCAGATTTGATAACATGTTCTCAAATCAGACGATCCTCGATCACCCAACCTGCTGCATCGTTCTGTGTAGACACTGCGATAACTATGTTGTTCACGATTTCCCCTATTCTCAGCAATGAAGAAGCATCGTTCGCTGGTTTGTGCGAACGATACTTGCTCGCCCCATAGTTGGTGCGTCGTGCACGATCTCTAAACGATGTCCTAGCAACCGCCCACCCATGAGATGGTTGGCGATCTCGTTTCAACATTGAAGCGTGTAACGGTACCTTTAATGAACCTGTAATATGATGCTGTTAGAAGACTTGTTTTTGGGGGAGGTAAGAGATTTGATGGCGTTACAGGAATCATTCAAACACCTTTAAGCGGCCGTCACACGCTACCATTTTAAGCCCGATATCGTTTAAGCGATCTCCTTTTTGATCGCTTAAGCGATATCATTTGTGGATCGCTGCGTGTAATCAAGCGATTTTACAATGTAAAATCGCTTGATCGTGACATCGCAGATATGAGAGCCGGAGCTCATATCTAGCGATGAACGATTTAGCAAACAGCTTCATCGTGGTGTATGACACCACGATGAACGATCTCCCAGCGGCAGAGCCTATGCTGGGAGATGGTATCTATGGTAAACGTTGGGTTACTAAGCGCCGCGCGGCGCCTAGTAACCCGATGTGTACCATAGTTACCAGCGATCTTGCTGGTCCACATCGCTGGTGAGTCTGTCTGTGTGACATCTCACCAGCGATGTGAGCGATATCGTTAGCGATCGCGCGTGCACGTGATCGCTAACAATATCGCTCACGATATGGATGAGTGTGACGGCCGCTTTAGATGCAGGACTCACAAGTGACCACAACATCAAAGTTGCCAGTATCTGCGTTTTCACTAATCAAGGATATCCATTACTGTGCTGGAACGATTAAGGGGTTAGAGGGATTGTCTCATGATGACCCTTGCCCATACCTTGATTAGGATGATCGCTGCAACATCCTCATTCTTATAGGGGTTGTCTCTAACTGGCACATCAGTGATAAAAAAAGAAAAAGTAACTGGGGATGAATCAATTTCCCCCCCCCCCCCCCCCCCCAAGAAAAAAAACAAAAAGAAAACAATTTTTCCAGGAATTTTTATCATTATCCTTAGGATGGGTCATCAGTATCAAGTTCGATTTCCAGCAATCATCTGATTTAAGGTCCTGCAGCGTTTCAGAAATGCCACAGCGCCAATCAGTGTGTAGTGGCTGGCAGTGGTTTGGCACGCTCAGTATTGTAACTTGAAGCTCATGGGCCCCAATTCAGAAGCTCCAGCGGGGCCACCAATTATTGCATATCTTTAAAGGGATCCTGACCCCGAAAAATGAGCCCCCAGCCTTTTTATACCTGTCCCTGCACCATGCTAGTACATTTGTAGCCATCCCTTTGTGTCTCTAAAGCGATATTGCAAAGTTTATAAAAGTGGTTTTCATACTTTCTGATCTGCGGCTTCTCAGCATTTGAGAAGCCGCAAAAGACGTTCCTTGCTGCTTCTCCCCGCCGCCTGCTTGGTAATTATTCACGCCCCGATGGGCGTGCTAGAGAGCAGAGAGCCTGTGCGTGTCATCAAAGGGGCGGGAAAGCCGCTATGACGAAAATCGCTTCATATCCGGCTTTACCCACGTCCGTACACCTATTAGGGTGTACTGCTGACCTCACGATGCTGAGTGCGCATGCGCGAGGTGTGTTCACGGCAGCTTATCTGTGATAAATAAATAATTATCTGTGATAAGCTGCTGTGAACACAGCCCATGCAGGCGCACTCTGAATCGTGAGGTCAGCAGTACACCCATTAGGCGTGGGTAAAGCCGGATATGAAGCGATTTTCGGCATAGCGGCTTTCCTGTTATTCAAGTGAATGGGACTGAGCTGCAGTTAGCTCGTTTACCTCTACGATGTACGTCAGACCCCACCACTTTTATTATAGACCTATCCTAAGGAGAGGACCCCTTTTTACATTTTCTTGGCTTCCCCTTTTTTTTGTATGGAACTGAATGACTTCAGAGTCACTTGACATTGCTGAGTATTTTCCAGGGGCGTCCTATGTCCTTCCTGTTATATCCGTCTATCTCATTATTAATGACGAGGCCGCCGTCATGTCTCTGACCGGTTGTCTTCTTTCTGAACGCACAGAGGAGAATGAGGAGCGGACCATGATAGACCCCAACTCCAAAGAAGAAGCAAAGTTTAAGGAACTTATAAAGGTCAGAACAATATATCTTTATAAAGTTACATTTCTTTTTTTCTATGGGGTTGGGTCCTCAAGCTTTACTTAATCTCCTGCACAACAAGGACTACGTGACAGTTGTCGCCCCCAGTACAGATTCTTCCTTGGTGCCCAAGTTCTTCAATATTCATATTCTTATCAGCACTGCTGTTGGCTCCACTTGGTAACACCTGAAATTGAGAGGTATTTCCCCGCTTTGGTGATGGTAAAAAAAATAAAAAATTAATTTTTTTAATTACATAGCGCCCCACATGAGTGCAGGTTGGTTCTGTTGTTGCAGTTCAGTGGAGTTAAACTGTAATGCCACATAACTTGTGTACCGATGTGGTGCTGTTACTGCAAGATACTGACCACCCCCTTAAACTAACTAGTTTTTCATTAATGGGCAGGTCTGTGGAGAAGGGAGTTTAAAAATATATATATTTAATATATCATTTAGAATATATAATAATTGAAGATATATTTCTTTTATATATAAATGCAGCTCCGGAAAAAAGTAAGAGACCACTGCAAAATTCAGTTTCTCTGGTTTTTCTCTTTATAAGTATATTTTTGAGTAAAATGTACATTGTTCTTTTTTCTATAAACTACTGACAACATGTCTCTGAAATTCATTGCTAAAAATTTTGTATTTATTTGCAGCAAATGAGCAATTATCAAAATAATAAAAAAAGAAACGGCAGATCTCAAATAATGCAAAGAAAACAAGTTCATATTCTTATACAAACAACAATACTCATGTTTTAACTGAGGAAGAGTTCAGAAATCAATATTTGGTGGAATAACCATGAGTTTTAATCACAGTTTTCATGCGTCTTGGCCGCTTTCCACCAGTCTTTCTCGCTGCTTTTGGGTGACATTATGCCTTTCCTGGCACAATAATGTAAGCAGTCCTTCTTTGTTTGATGTCTTGTGACTATCCATCTTCCTCTTGATTACATTCCAGAGGTTTTCAATGGGGTTCAGGTCTGGAGATTGGGCTGGCCATGACAGGGTCTTGATGATGTGGTGCTCCTTCATCCACATATTGATTGACCTAGTTGTGTGGCATGGGGCATTGTCCTGCTGGAAAAACCAGTCCTCAGAGTTAGGCAACAGTTCCTGAGCAGAAGGAAGCAAGTGCTTTTCAATGATAACCTTGTATGTGGCTTCATTCATACATTCTTCGCAAAGATTAACCTGCCCAATTCCAGCCTTGCTGAAGCCTCTCCAGATCATCAGCAATCCTCCACCAAGTTTCACAGTGGGTGCAAGACACTGTGGCTTGTACGCCTCTCCAGGTCTCCGTCTAACTATTAGACCACCAGGTGTTGGGCAAAGCTGAAAATTAGACTCATCAGAGAAGATTACCTTTCTCCAGTCCTCTATGGTCCAATCCTTATGGTGTTTGGCAAACTTTAGCCTGGCTTTCCTTTCTCATTGATGAAAAGCTTTTTTTTTCTAGCTTTACATGAGTTGAGACAATCACAAGACATCAAACAATGAAGAACTGCTTACATTGTTGTGCCAGGAGAGGCATAAGGTCACCCAAAAGCAGCGTGAAAGGCTGGTGGAAAGCATGCCAAGATGCATGAAAGCTGTGATTAAAAATCATGGTTATTCCACCAAATACTGATTTCTGAACTCTTCCCGAGTTAAAACATGAGTATTGTTGTTTCTAAATCAATAAGAACTTGTTTTCTTTGCAGTATTATATACCTATAAAGAGAAAAATCAGAGAAACTTTGAAACTTTTGCAGTGGTCCCTTCATTTTTTGCAGCGCTGTGTGTGTAATATATTATATATAACAAAAAAAGAGCAGCACATGAACAACAATCAATGGGTGCAATATCCCCAAGTGCAATCCTTAGTCTTGCAAGTGGTAAATATTCAAAAGATATCGAGGCAGCACTCCAAATCTCAAAATTCAAGTGGTTTTATTGGTCCATACAAAACCACATCGTTTCACTCCTCTGACCTTTTTCAAGTCAGAGGACTGAAACGTTGTGGTAACATATGGACCAATAAAACCACTTGAATTTTGAGATTTGGAGTGCTGCCTCGATATCGTTTGAATATACAGTGTATATATGGTGTGTAATATATATATAATTTCCTGTGTGTGGGAGGGGGAAAACCTTTCCACATGGGTGGTGACTATGGCGGCCATTTTGAAGTTGGCCTTTTTGGATCCAACTTTATTTTTTTTCAATGGGAAGAGGGTCATGTGACGCATCAAACTTATTAAGAATTTCATAAGAAAAACAATGGTGTGCTTGGTTTTAATGTAATTTTATTCTTATCTACTACACCCACTAGATCAGAGACAAATACAAGTTAGAGAACTTGCATAGAAAAATCTTCTGCTACTTAGGTTGTGCTACATAGAGAGAGGAGAGCAGGAATCCCTCATGCCTGTGTGTGCGGTTTATGGGAGACCTCATAGAGGCTAGTCTCTACTACACTCACTAGCTCAGGCACAACTGAAAATGAGAGAACCTGCATAGGAAAAACGTCTGTCACTTAGGTTGTGCTATGTAGTGACAGGAGTGTAGGAATGTCTATGGGAAACATCATCTCAGCTATTCTCTACTGCATCCACTAGCTCAGAGACAACTGAATATTGTAATAAAGCCTGCAGAGGGTAAAACTGGTGGAAACTGCAGGATACAGAGGCGTGTAATAACATTAATCCTGATGCACACATACACAGCTATTTTGACCAGTCACCTGAAATGACAGATACGCTTTCCTTTTCAGGGTGATGGCAAATTGACTTTTCTAATAAATAATCACTATTTGTAACTTTTCTTCTGCCTCCGCAGGTCCTGATAGACTGGATTAATGAAGTCCTTGTGGAGGAGCGAATAATAGTGAAGAACCTGGAGGAAGATTTTTACGATGGACAGGTGTTACAGAAACTCTTAGGTGACTAAAAATCTAAACTGCCTGTATAGACAGTATATCCGGGTGTGTACGCTTTATGGCTGCTGCAAAGAGAAGGGAGTTAATGGGCAGAAAAGTGTCTGTAGAAGATGATGGAATCACATTTTCACTCTTTCTCCTGACCAAACCTCTGTTCCAGTTGGCTATATTATAATGCTATACAGCGCCGCCACCATCATACATTGCACGTTTATTATAATATAACAGAGGCTAATTAAATACAGATAGATGGTGCTCAAATAATATTAATATCTGCTGCTATAAGGTCACTTTAAAGGTAACGTTAAACGGCATGACTTTGAAACAATGACACTAATGATCTCGTGGGCGCGCGGTCGTTAGGACATCGTTTTGACATCGTTGGTGAGATGTCACATGTGCAGATATCGTGGACAACACACCAATGATGTGGCGAGCAGCTATTGTTCGCACAACCCAGCGAACGATACTTGTTCACTGATGTGAATGGGCGAAGTCGTGAATGACATCGTTAGCGCGGTGTCACACACAACGATGCAGCAGGTTGGCTGATCGAGAATCATGTGATTTGAGAACATGTTCTCAAATCTGCGATCAGCGATACAATGATTTATCGTAATCAAATCTCGGTGTTAAACGCAACAGCGTCCTAACGATGTCATTTGAATGACTCCAAACCCGTGACGTTTGAGCAATATCGTTAAAGCGAACCTGTCACCCCCTCCAGGCAACTAAAGATAACATAGCCACCTTCTGCAGCACTAAGGCTGCATTCTGACAAGGTGTCTATAGCATTTAGGCTCCCTTGATTCACTGAAATAAAGACTTATATAAAATCTGTTTCAAACCAGACCCAAGACCGGGAGGCGGGTTTTCAAGTGTCTCCTCTGTGGTGTCAGTCATCCCTCTCTGCTCTCTGTGTGCCGCCTCCAGGGCCATCTCCCTGCATTACAGAGCTTTGTCAGCTCTGCTACAACATAGAGCTGCTGTTATAGGAGACCCCACAGTAGTAAATATAGCAGGAGGACCCTGAGCAGACAAAGCACTGCCTGCTACATAGCAGCCCTTGAGCTGAGCTGTCAGCAGTGCAGCAGAGTTGAGTTTGTGCTTTAGATCAGGGGCTGAGGACGGAGCAATGTTGCTGGGTACAAGAAACTGAAAGTGAAAACTGCTCAGCTCAAGGGCTGCTACGTAGCAGGCAGTGCTTTGTCTGCTGTTCTGCTCACGATCCTCCTGCTAGATTTACTACTGTCCGGTCTCTTATAACAGCAGGTCTATGTTGTAGCAGAGCTAACAAAGCTCTGTAATGCAGGGAGATGGCCCTGGAGGCGGCACACAGAGAGCAGAGAGGGATGACTGACACCACAGAGGAGGGAGATAGACACTTGAAAACCCGCCTCCCGGTCTTGGATCTGGTTTGAAACAGATTTGATAAAAGTCTTTATTTCAGTGAATCAAGGGAGCATAAATGCTATAGACGCGTTGTCAGAATGCAGCCTTAGTGCTGCAGAAGGTGGCTATGTTATCTTTAGATGCCTGGAGGGGGTGACAGGTTCGCTTTAAGGATATCGTGCCGTGTAACGGGGCCTTAAGGGTTCAATGTTGACTGTCATGGTTGCTACCTCCAATAAGTGGGCACTAAAGATACCGCCACCTTCATTTTTATGGGGAGCTAATTTGCATACCCTTTTTTTGGGGGGGAGGGGTGCATTGCTTGACTTAGCGATTCTTCACAAGGAAAGAAACAGTACCTCCTCTTAGACCACTTGAAATCATGACCTGAGCCAAGACTGACCCCCCCCCCCCCTCACCTACAGTGCTCAGCCTTATTTTTCTTACCAAATATCACAATCTGAAAATGAGCCGTTGGTGCAAAGATGAAGACAGACCAATACTTTACTGCTATATAATTAGGAATAGAGGGGTTACTACAACCAAGGTGTTGATCAATCATCAATTATCGTATGGGTGGAGGTCCAAAAACCACCAACAGTACATATCCACTGGACGTACACAGGTACAGAATCACAACACAGCTCAGTACACAGTCTAGTGACCATTTTTCAGCATTGCTGTTCAGATCCCATTTACTTTATTAGTATCAGACCTGCTGTACCTGAGAACGGCCACTACACGGTGTATGGAGCAGTGACGAGACTCTCTGTATACATACTGCTAATAGCGGACCAAATTGGGGGTGGCTGACCCCCCACAGTTCTGATGACTTGTCCTAACGACAACATCAATTTCTTAGTTATAAAAACCCCTATAAGAATCATCGCAGCCAACAACGTCGGTGGCATCTGAAGTCATCTGTGCCCCCTTAAAAAAAAAAAAAATAAAATAAAATTTAAACTTCTTCTTTTTTTTTTTTTTTTTTTTTCTTCCAGTTCTCCATTCAAAAAGCTTTAATTAATTTCCTTGACCCGCCTCCTACACCAGGGATTCAATGATCTAGTCGGATGGGATGGAATTAGTCTTTTAATTACGTCTCCATTCGTTCTGCCCTCTTAAAGGTTAAGTCCGAATTAAATTACATTTTAAATCTCACACACGTCACCGCGACGCTTTATAAATCCATGTGGAGCTTAGCCAACTTTTATATGATTAATGTGGGATCTTTCATTTTAATTACAAGTCATTTACCAAAGATTCTTAAAGGGGAAGTCTGCAATCAACAGTTCCTTTTAGTTCTAAAGGGATTGTTTGACAATAAGTTGATTAAGAGAATGTGGGAATTACTTCTAGATCAGAAGTAATCTTTTTAGAAAGATATCAGCAAGTATTCATTTTTCTACACTGCCCCTGCAGGAAACCTGAAGTATTGCAGTTTACAATTAAATCAATGGGCTTTCTATATACATGGGTTTACGAGGGACCGTTCCTGTAAATCTAATCTGATAAGCTTCTATGAAGAGGAAAGTTCTGGACTGGACCAAAGAAATGCAGTGGACGTGGTGTATATGGACTTTTCAAAAGCTTTTGATACGGTGCCACACAAAAGGTTGATACATAAAATGAGGGCAATGGGGATAGGGGAAAATATGTGTAAGTGGGTTAAGAACTGGCTTAGTGATAGGAAACAAAGGGTGGTTATTAATGGAACACACTCAGAATGGGTCACAGTTAACAGTGGGGTACCACAGGGGTCCGTGTTGGGCCCGCTTCTATTTAATATATTTATTAATGACCTTGTAGGGGGCATGCAGAGTAGAATCTCAATATTTACAGATGACACTAAACTCTGCAGGGTAATCAATAAAGAGAGGACAATTTTATATTACAGGAGGATTTATGTAAACTAGAGCTTGGGCTGCTAAATGGCAAATGCGCTTTAATGGGGATAAATGTAAAGTCATGCACTTGGGCAGAGGAAACAAAAGGTATAATTATGTGCTTAATTGTAAAACACTGGGCAAAACTGTCACTGAAAAAGACCTGGGTGTATGGGTAGATGACAAACTCACATTTAGTGGCCAGTGTCAGGCAGCTGCTGCAAAGGCAAATAAAATAATGGGATGCATTAAAAGAGGCATAGATGCTCATGAGGAGAACATAATTTTACCTCTATACAAGTCACTAGTGCGACCACACTTAGAATACTGTGTACAATTCTGGTCTCCGATGTATAAGAAAGACATAGCTGAACTAGAGCGGGTCCAGAGAAGAGCGACAAAAGTCATTAGAGGACTAAGGGGTCTGCAATACCAAGACAGGTTATTAAACTTGGGGTTATTTAGATTGGAAAAATGAAGGCTTAGGGGTGATCTTATAATAATGTATAAATATATGAGGGGACAGTACAGAGAACCTTTCTAATGATCTCTTTACTCTTAGGCCTGAGACTGGGACAAGGGGCATCCTCTACGTCTGGAGGAAAGAAGGTTTAATCATAATCACAGACGTGGATTCTTTACTGTAAGAGCAGTGAGACTATGGAACTCTCTACCACATGATGTTGTAATGAGTGACTCACTACTAACATTTAAGAAGGGCCTGGATGCCTTTTTGAACACTATAATATTACCAGTTATATATACTAGATTCTTTGATAGGGCGTTGATCCAGGGAATTAGTCTGATTGCCGTATCTGGAGTCAGGAAGGAATTTTTTCCCCAATGTGGAGCTTAGTGTTGCCACATGGTTTTTTTTTTTGCCTTCCTCTGGATCAACATGTTAGGCTATGGGTTGAACTAGATGGACTTAAAGTCTTCCTTCAACCTTAACTACTATGTCACTATGTTATAAAATTGAACATCTCTTCCTCTCTTCCTTCCAAAACTGCTACCTCTGCCGTTTTTTTTGTAGAGAAGCTGGCAAACCGAAAACTGAGTGTTGCGGAGGTGACGCAGTCTGAGATCGGGCAGAAACAGAAGCTTCAGACCATCTTGGATGATATACAAGAATTTCTGAGACCGCAGGGTTGGACCATACGCTGGAATGTTGATTGTAAGTGGAAGAATCTTTTAAAAGTTGTGTTCACTTGGAAAACCTGGCAGGAAGTGCTCAGTTTTCCTACAGCGCTACTGTAGGAGAGATTGGGTATTACACCCTACGCATTAAAGCCATTTGTTTGTTTGGGTGATCTAGTACAGAGAGAAAGATGCTACTCTTTCCAAGAGATCAGGATCCCGCTCTATTAACCCCTTCACAATTGATATATACAATATCTCACAGGTTGCAGCTGGTGTATGGAGACTGCTCAGGAGCTGAGCCTGCACTTTATTCAGAGGGTGCAGCTGTTTTATACAGCCAGCACCAACATCTAAGAGCAGCGACCGGAGTGGAGTATGATCACTGCTGTTTAACCATTAAGGCTGGTTTCACACTGCAGTTTTTTCCCTGATCAGGTTCGATCAAGTTTATGTGTCAAAACCAGGGGAGGAACTTGCAGAGAAAAACTATAACTGAAAGATTGACCCTGTTCTGGGTATTGGAGACACTCCTGGTTCCTCTCCTGGTTTTGACACACAAACCTGATCGAACCTGATCAGGGAAAAAACTGCAGTGTGAAACCAGCCTAAAGGCCCATCTCATGCTTCAATGTGTCGGCGAACCAACCAACGATCCGACTTGACCTAGATCACTAGAACGATGTTCAATGATCGCTAGTGAAATGTCACATGTATAGATCTCGTTAACGACGTAGCAACGATTCCACAACAAACAAACGATACTTGTGGTCGTTAGCTCACCTACGTCCTTCACTTCTCAGTAGGCGAGGTCGTTAACAACATCGTTATCGAGGTGTCACACACACTGATGCTGCAGGTTGAACGAACGCTCATTGTTTGGTTTAAGGTCCGGTTCACCAACCTCCCATCAATGATCTGCCGATTATCGTTGATCGTTTGTACATGCCACACTGAACGACGTCGTTAGAACGACTGAAAAGCCGTGACGCACTAACGATATTGTTACCGATATCGTAGTGTGAGACGGGACCTTTAGACACCACTGTCAAGGTTTGACAACACAATTTAAATGGTTGGTGCAAGCGATTAGAGACTAGCGATGATTTTCCCCTGAAATCGGGCCAAACTGAAGACTTCTGCCACCTCCATCTTTGTACTCCCGTGAAACACTGGCCTTCATAGGAGATGGATAATTTTCCCCTAAATTTCAGTGCTGTGTTGTATAGTAAAAGCAAGAAAGTTCCCTACTACAAAAATGTTTTTGTTTTTTTTTTTAGTAAAAAAAAAAGCTTTTCCACCCAACAAATAATATTAGAACTGTGTATGCCTATGTAGACCTAGAAATCCAAATAGTCATAACACTTGGAGGGAATAAAATTGTTATTCATTTTTGCATTTTATTTTTGTGTTAAGGGGTTAACTCACAATTCCCTAATAGGTGTGTAGAATTCCTATAGAAAATGAGTGTAGTTCCATTATGTCCTGTAGGTGGAGCTTAGTAAAGGGGAGGGGCTATTTTTAAATTCTTCTTGCAGACATAGCAGTTGGGGAGAGGCTCCTGCTGCAGACATCTACCAAGGAGAGGTTTATAAGAAGGGAAAACTGTTGATTTTCTGGGACACAGATGGAGAGTTTTTATGAAGGAGAGGAAGAGGGGTCATTCTTTAGTTTTTTTTTTTTTTTTTTATTTTTTACAGAAATGTAATTTTAATGTGTTTTTCTGACACTCGTTCTCCATTCTTTCCTTCCAGCCATACATGGAAAAAACCTGGTTGCCATTTTGCACCTTCTAGTTGCCTTGGCCATGCATTTCCGAGCTCCTATACGACTTCCCGAACATGTGTGTGTGCAGGTGGTGGTGGTGAAGGTAAGACCTGGATATCGTGTATTTGACACCATATTGGGAGCTATGGACATTTACCTGCCGCTCCTAGCGGGGCAATTCGTGCGCCATTACACTTCATATTACGGCTTTTTTGAAATGTTATCGACAAATTTGATTACTTCAATGTACAAGGACAATTCTCAAAAATCACCACTAGATGGCAGCAGAGTTTAACACTAAAACAATGGTGGGAAATCCTCAGCCGCGCTCTGCGCTCGTTAAATTGCTTTTTTTTAAATAGTTTTTCAATTGGTAATGCCTGGTGGTTCCTGGGTCTCAATTGTTTTCTCGCTGGTCATAGTCTATTCACAGATTCATTATTTTCCAGATGGGATTTCTGTTCTTGTATAAAAGTAAATCAAAATGTTAAAGTTGGTTATACGGAGAATAAAGTGACAGCTACGCTGCCTTCATGTCACCGGGAAAGCTATCAAACAGCTCCACATATCTCAGCTTTCTGCTACTGTTTATATTAATGCAAAATCTGCGACTGGGGCCCCGACTAGGTCTTGTAGTTTGGGGCCTCCCTTGTCCCCAGGATCTCTGTCCACATTATAGTAATGCCCCCACTTCTGTTTTAGGACTGAGATTATAACCCCTTACATTTCTGTGGAATAAACCCCTGCATGGGTATGGAGTGGTGCGTACTGTAGACCACAATGTAACTGGTAGGATATGGGGAACCTCTAATTTTATCTTTTTAACCCCTTGATCACTCATGTCACATCCCCACCAGAGCTGCTCCATTGACGTCTGCTTCTGTCACCAGACACCGCTGTATTCACACTGTAGATGATGCTGGTGATAGAGGAGAAGTCTGAGCCTGAAACTCTGGAGAGCTCAGGCTCTGCCCATCCACTAAGGCTAGAGTCACTGGGACCTGTAGTACTTCAGTCTGACATAATGGGTGTGTGCTGCCAGCTGAAGTCATTAACTCCTAAGCTTCAGCCTATTGGAAAGCATCACACCCTGCTAACACCTTCAGCCTCCTGCTGGAAGCTGCCAGAAATGGCTTTTGGTTTCCCTGATTAGTGTCCTGTCTTGCATTGGTGATTTCCTGCTTTTTGGACTCTTCTGTCTCTCGATTTTGTACCTTGCTGCCATCTTGGTTATGACCCGGTTCCCTGACAATTCTATTGGATCCTGATCTTGTCATTTTCTAACCTCCCAGCTTTCACCTGCTTGGGACTTTCTTATCTCTAGACTTCAGCCCCTTCATACCCAGTTATCTCCTGGACCCTGTTGTAAATCCAGATCCCTATATAGGGGCTAAAGGGTGTCAGGGTTTCTTGGGGTTCTGCCTAACAAAGCAGCTTGTGGATAGTCTGTCCAAGAAACCCCTTTTTTGCTCGTCGCCTCATGGCCGTCGCAAACAAATCTTGGCCATTAAGGGGTTAAATTGATTAAAAATAATTGTTGCCTCTCCAAACAGCACCACCTCAATCCACAGGCTGCATCTGATATTGCAGCTCGGCCTAATTCGCCTCCATTGTTACTGAGCTGCAATGCCAGATACCACCTGAGTACAAGTGTGGCACAATTTCTGAAAACAAAGCAGCCATGACAGTCAAAATCTCAACATTTTTTTATTTTTTCTCATTTGATCACTTTTGCGATAATCATCCCGCTGTGTGAACTTTTCTGAATTTCACATCCTTGTGTTTCAGAAACGAGAAGGCCTCCTGCAGACGAACCATGTGACAGAGGAGCTGACGACCACCACTGAGTGAGCACTTCCTAAATATGACCTACTCGCACACTGTACCAGAAACCATGCTGTTGTCTGAACTGATAGACAAAGGTGTAAATTAGGGCCATGCTATAAAAGTGACAGCTCATCTGCCTACCAATTTTTAAATTACTTGGGGGAGGGGGTGGAAGGGGGTTGTTCCAGATTTGGGGGAAAAAGTCATTTTTCTAAAAACAGCGCCACACATGTCTGCAGGTTGTGTCTGGTATGCAGCTGAGCTCCATTGACTTGAATAGAACTGATTGCAGTGCCACACACAGCCTGAGGTCAGGTGGGGCGCTCAGTTTGGATGTAAGCAGCCATGTACAATCCTATCTCTGCACCTCGCTGCTTGTACACAGCATTCGCCCTCCTTTGTCTTCACACAGAATATATAATCTGGGTCTTGCTGTGTCTGACAACCTGAAAATTAAGGCCCGATATGAGACAGCGGATCCACTGAGATGTGACTAAAATATAATTGCTTTCTGACTAATCTCCAGCCGGTTGCAGCTCCAGGATGACAAGCGGCTCCGGAGGTGTGAGACATGTACAGGTCGCTGCTGAAAAGGTTCACAATGGCAACGACTGACCCGTCCGGTGATACTAAGGGGTCTGGTGGTACCAATAAGATCAGTTTTAGGCATTAGTTACCCTCCTGCGATGGCGGAGCGGATGCTGTATAGGCGCAGCTCTCTCCATTCATTTCTAAAAATTGCAAACGCTCCCATAGAAATCAATGGAGAGTGCTGCGCAAGTGCGCCACCTGCTGTCTGTTCTGGGACGTGCACGGTAAAGCCCCGTTTTCAGGGATTCACACCTAATGGACACCGAATTGCGAATCGCCTTGAGTATGCAATAAATGTCTCAGATGTAGCGAACCCTACAAAAACGCGAATGTGCAATGCGCAGAGTGAGGTGTATCGACATCGTGTATTGTGTCATTCTGACTAAGCCCGCCCAGTGATCCGACACAGGATCATCAACATTCATTTTCACGCCCATTGGGGCGTGAAAAACAACAGTGGAGGCGGCAATAAGTAGCCAGAGGGAACGCCCACTGGGACTCCTCGGGGATTCAGAAGCAGCAGATTTCTCAGGTAATAAAGGTGATAAATTGCACTTTACAGAATAGCTATAGGGAAAGAGAGGGATAGCCTGAAACCTTATAGGAAGGTGCAGGGACAAGGTTTTAGATGCTGGGGCGATTTGGAGGGGTCAGGTTCCCTTTAAGCTGAAAAGATTGACCTATCCTTTAAAGGAGACCTTCTGTTTATTGGCAAGGCTTCTCGGGGGAGGGAGGAACTATGCAAATGAGTGCTGTCTCCTTATGGGAGAAGGTTCAGGTGGCACAAAGTGAAATACTTTTTTTTTTTTTTTTTTTTTTTTTCTCTTTGTCCTTTTTTTTTTACTGGGGAAAAAGGAAAAATTGACCACCAGGTGGCAGCACCAGCACAGGTTGTAATTGATATAGGAGACTAAAAAAAAGCCAACATGAACCAAAAACCAGGAAAAATCCAGGCAAAGCCAATCCAGTACATTTGGTCTAAAGGGGCAGCCAGGGGAGGAAACATCATAGGGCCCCCTCCTCTTGTATAAGGGGCCCACAGATGGTTCTTACATAGGATCTCTCTGCTGTCTTGTCCATAATTTATATCCTATATATTCGATAAATACTGTACATAATAAAAGATAAATATATAGATAGAAGAAAAAAAAATATATATTAGTGTATATCTCAATATGTAATTAAATATCTGAAAAAATGTATATAATGGAAATGGTAAATCTTTGTATCTATATAATCATCTAAAATAATTGTGTGTATGTAATAAACATAATAGTAAAATAAATATATAAATAAAAAATAAAATATATACATGTAAATGGAAGAAAAATGTTAAATGTTTTTTTGTCTTCCAGGATGATGATGGGAAAATTTGGTAAGTAATTTAAATAAAATCCCACTGTGATAACAAAAAAAAAATAGATTTCCCAGCATCTGCAATTGTAGTTTTAACATGAGGTGGAGACGGCTGCTGTAGCCGATCATGAGAATAAGGGTAGGAGATCAGTGTGGGAAATCACACTGTTGGGATGCACAGCAGCACAGAGTATTTAAAGGGTCATCCACCGTGATAAATGTATGATCCATTATGAATGTCAGGACCCCCACTGATCAAGAGAACGGGGATCTCACGTTCCCTTAATCAAGAGTATCCCAGAAGACGGACCACCACCTTTGATCATAACTTTATTTTTTATACCCTATACCCCTTTAAGAATATTGGTGTTCGTATCTTTTAGGGGCCCTGAGCTATTTAGGCAAGTGATTGTCACCGTGGCCGAACATTAATACTCTCTAGAGGGCAGTTAGAGGAAAGGCTATCCCTCTGGTTGCACCCATACACATGCACACTCAGATCGGCTGAGCGTACATGTGTTGGGATGGGAGCTAGTGACTGTTTGACACCTTTGCTGATGACTTATTTCCCCTGGGAACAACCTGTCTCCTCCAATTGGGGGAGAGTCAGTAGCCCCTCGTACACTTTAAGTAGTCGGTTGGTCACACCAAAATCTGCAGACTCGTCAGATATTAATGTATATGGGGTCTATAGAGATAAGACTGACACATTAAGTATAATACTGTATAGAATCAGCTCTCTGACTCCCTCTATTTGGGCTGCAGGAAGCCATAATTTAATTACCGCATATGTTTATGCAGGGGATTTGGCAAAATAGAGCTCTGACCACTTTTTTCTGTGGACAGCGCCATACTTGTCTGAGGTTGTATCTGGTATTGCAGCTCAGCTTTTTTGACATAAATGGGACTGGGTTGCAATACCAGACACAACCTGTAGCCAAAGTGGTGCTGTTTCTGAAAGAGAGCAGCCATGTGTTTCTAACACTGTGTAACCATATCCCTCCTCCTAGAGCGAGATGCATTCGACACCCTCTTTGATCACGCTCCCGATAAGCTGAGTGTCGTCAAGAAGGTGAGTACTTTGTGGCCCTGACGCCGGTACACGATGATATTGTGGACGCTCTTGAGACGTCTTCACTTTATTTTGCAGTCACTGATCACGTTTGTTAATAAGCATCTGAACAAGCTGAACCTCGAGGTCACAGAACTGGAGACGCAGGTACCATCTTCTTCTATGTGCCCCATCCCTAAAGGGCTAAGGGGTTAAAAAATAGCTGGTTTCTTACAGAAACAGTGCCACCATGTGCACAGCTGTGCTTGACAGTGCAGTACAACTACATTGGCTTATTGGCACAGGTAAAGCAAACGGCTATGGGCTGCCACCCACCCTCAGCTGCCTAGTTTTACCTGGCTGGTAATAAAAATACAGGACAGCCCTATTATTTATTTATTTATTTATTTATTTTTTTTTTTTTTTTTTTTTTTTTTTATAAATATTTAAAGAAATAATAAAAAAATGACATGGCGCTTTGCCGTCATTTTGTTTGCCAGCCAGGGAAAACTAGGCAGCTGGGGGCTGGAATCCTCAACATGGTTAGACCCAAGTGTTCTGGGCCCCCAACGCTGTGAATCGCAGCCGCCCAGAAAATGGCGCATTCAGATGAAATTTTTAAATTATTCCTTTAATATCTCTGTATTTTTGATTACCAGCCAGGTAAAATTAGGCAGCTGGGGAGGGTGGCAGCCCGTAGCTACCTGCTTTACCTGTGCTGGTGACCAAAAAATACCCCATGTTATCCCCAAATTGCGCAACAAATAAGCACAGTGTAAACACTGCTGTGTATTATGGAGCTTACATTGACATTCATGGGTGAAAATTGCTGCGAAATACACTCCAAGAATTGACATGCTTCTGATTTTTCCACAGCAAAATCCGCATGATTTCAATTGTGGAAAAATCTGCAGCATGGACACAACACTTAAAATTTCTTCTTACATTTTGAAGGGAAGCTGCCGTGCTGTGGATTTCGCATAAATTCACAGGAAAAACACTGCAAAAATGGTAAATCTGCAGTGTGGGCACATAGTCTTAATGTTCACATGACCATAGCTGTGCATGAAGGGGGATTGCTTGGTGTCTTATTTCTTTTTCTTGAAAATGACTGGCTTGATGGCTCAAGCCGAAGGGGGCTGGCTTGGCGGCTCACTTCATCACCCTGTAAGGACCTGGTTTGGTCGCCCACTCTTCCGTCCTCGATGGGGGAAGAGATTTAGCTTGGTGCTCCCACTTCTCTGCACTGGAAGGGGGCTGGTTTGGCAGCTCTAGCCCCCTAGATACATAGCCAGAAGTTCAGCTGCTAAGATTCGGGACAGTGGGAACAGCCAGCGTAATGGCAGCATAGCAAAAGCAAAGATTATGATACAAAGTTGTCTGGCATATAACAATGGGCAGAGTTTGGGCATCATGTGACCTGCTGCCACATTACAAATTATTTTTTTTTTTATACTTTTTGAGTTGGACAGTCCATCTAAAGGCTGTGGCACTTCAGACATTATAGGACGAGGAAAGATGCTCTTCACGCATGTTCTGTCCTGACACCTACATGTTGACTGCAGGTGTATGAACCAAGCTCCGGAGCTACACTCCCTTCCCCTTACCTTGTACATAATGGAGACACAATGCAAAAAAACAAGCCCCTATATGGCTCCATATACAGAAAAATAAAAGCTAGGGGTATTGGAAATGGCAACCACTCCACTAACTTATTATTTTATTTTATCTTCATACTTTTATATATTGATAAAAAATAGTTTTTTTTTTTTTTTTTTTTTTTTTTAAATTCTTTATTTTCACATTTTAGAATTTACATAAACCAGGAACACATTACGCATGTTTGACAATATTTCAGTCACACAAGCTTCTTGTACAAATTATATGAGTTATCAACAGTGACATTAACAACATGTAGACCTGTCACATCTATCTAGTCCGATAAAAGGTGGCGCCCCTGCTTTTCAGTCTGCATATTACTATAGAAAGGAGTCCGTGCCCCAACTGGTATCAGCAGTCGGACAGTTTCTTTGTTTCTCCACCGAAATCACCCTTACCGGTGTCTGAGTGTGAATTTTTTTTTTTTCAACCCATGAAAATACAACATTTATATCCTTTATTTATATTTCTGCAGTTGTACTGACCTGGAGAAACTCATTACAGGCTTAATTTTACCGAACACTGAAAAATGTGTTTCCTGTATATTTATGTCCCCAGTTTGCCGATGGTGTCTACCTTGTCCTCCTTATGGGGCTCCTGGAGAACTATTTCGTCCCACTGCACAACTTCTTCTTGACCCCTGAAGACTTTGAACAGAAGGTAAACAATGTAGAGAAGTGACTGCTTCTCACTGATCTTGTATTTACTTGAATCAGATCCATTTTATTACGCCTCTCCCTCATTTATAAATAACTTGACAACTGGGTGTGAACGCTTGTTGTGACAGATGAGCGTTTCCCCACAGTGTGGCACTGGTAGCAGTGATTGGACAGTGAGTAGGACACGCCCACTTGTCCATTTATTCACAATTCTGCTCTGTTTTTTTGTGGGGAGAACCATCAACAAGCCTGTGGGCGAACATAGCAAATTCTTATAATAGGATAAGTATAAGGCATTGTGACAATGGTGAGGACCAGGGACGGGGTGTGCTGTTTTAATATAACGGTATAGCCCACAATTCATTATGTGGGTATTGAGTTCTATTTACTAGTAAATGAATTGGGACGTCTAAAGAGACCCTGTTGTCACTCCTTACATGTTGGATTATAGTTACATTCCCCTTGAAATATAAAGTCTAGAATATTATAAAAAAAAAAAATCTTATTTCTTCTTCCTACTCTTTATCTTGTTCTCATTCTTCCTTTTGTTTTTGTTTTTCCTCACTCCTCTTCCTCTTCCCCCTCTCGATCCTCTTCCTCTTCCCCCCTCTCGATCCTCTTCCACCCTCTTGCTCCTCTTCCCCCCCCTCTCACTCCTCTTACTCTTCCTCCTCTCACTTCTCTCCCTCATTTATAAATGACAAATGGGTGTGAACGCTTGTTGTGACAGATGAGTGTTTCCCCACTGGTAACAGTAATTGGACAGTGAGTAGGACATGCCCACTTGTCTTCCTTCCCCCGCCCTCTCGCTTCTCTTCCTCTTCCCCTCTCGCTTCTCTTCCTCTTCCCCTCTCGCTCCTCTTCCTCTTCCCCCTCTCGCTCCCGTTCCCCTTTCCCCCATCTGGCTTTTGTTCCCCTTTCCCCCATCTGGCTTTTGTTCCCTTTCCCCATCTGGCTTTTGTTCCCTTTCCCCCTCTGGCTTTTGTTCCCTTTCCCCCTCTGCTTTTGTTCCCTTTTCCTCCCTCTGGCTTTTGTTCCCCTTTCCCCCCTCTGGCTCCTCTTCCCTTTCCCCCCTCTGGCTCCTCTTCCCCTTTCCCCCCTCTGGCTCCTCTTCCCCTTTCCCCCTCTGGCTCCTTTCCCCTTTCCCCCCTCTGGCTCCTCTTCCCTTTCCCCCCTCTGGCTCCTCTTCCCTTTCCCCCCTCTGGCTCCTCTTCCCCTTTCCCCCCTCTGGTCCTCTTCCCCTTTCCCCCCTCTGGCTCCTCTTCCCCTTCCCCCCTCTGCTCCTCTTCCCTTCCCCTCGCTCCTTCCCCTTTCCCCCCTCTGGCTCCTCTTCCCCTTTCCCCCTCTGGCTCCTCTTCCTCATTTATAAATAACTTGACAACTGGGTGTGAATGCTAGTTGTGACAGATGAGCGTTTCCCCACAGTGTGGCACTGGTAACAGTGATTGGACAGTGAGTAGGACACGCCCACTTGACCATTTATACATTTTTAGGAGTAATTTCTGTATCCGCACAATCAAGAGTTCTAAAATGCTCTAGAATTATTGCTCTAAACTATAACAGATGTGACAGGAGGGATGACGGGTACAATTTAAAGGTAATTTACGGTAGATTTTAGTAAAATTGCTTCTAATTACCCATGAAACGTTTTGTACCAAAAGGCCAATTTCCTTGACTTCTTGTGTGCACGTCTTTTGCAAACACTTCCATAAAAATGTAAAACAAATTATAAATGTAAATGAAATATTTTCCCATAACCTCCGCTTTATGCTTTAAAATTCTGCATCAAACTTACATAAATGAGAAGGTGACATTTTAATTTGTTTAATGTGACATTCAGTCTGTGCGCCTCATCAGTACTCCGCGGAGCTGGCAGGAAAATAACAGGTTTACCTTTTAAGGTTGACTCTTTTATTTTATATTCTGTTTAGTCCTTCGTTTCACATCTTAATTTTCCTATTTTTGATTAAATGGTCAACAAACTTTACATAAATTAATGTGACTGTAGGGAAACATCATTTACCATTTAAAGATCTCTTTTATCTTTATCATTTTGTGCTTGTACAACTGAGAATTTCCATTTTCTGCAAAGGTCAAATTATACATATGGTGGTAACCCACTTACATTTAAAGCTTTTTATCTTATCGAAGAGATTCCTTCTGGCTCCATTTATGAGCTTTCATCACCTCCTGAGGTTCTCGTGAGGGAAGGAGGAGCAAAGTAGGAGTCAGAGATATCATGCTGCTGCTACTAGTATTTTCTCACCTCATAGCTGGAGTCACAGTTACACTGCTCAGTGCTTCTGTAGAATGTCCTCCATGCTACTGCTACCTGGATTCACATCTATACTGCTCAGTATTTCTTTATAATGTCCTACATGCCTCTGCGATCTGGATTCACAGCAGTACTGTTCAGTGCTTTGTTCCTTGGCTCAGCTGTATGTATCTAAGTGAACAAGTCTGAAAGACTAAATTACAGAAAAACAGAAAAACAGTATAATAATGTCTAAAAATACTCTTCTATAAAAAATAAAAGTAAAAAGCAACTGCTATTGAGAAAAGTGTTAACAGGGTACTTGGTTAATAAGTTTTTTGCAAAACAATGTATACAAAGCCGTTCTACCGCCATCAAGGTGACCCATATCAGAACTGTCCCTAACCTACCTTATTTAAAACCCGAACCTGTACATAAAAATCTCAATGGATTCAGGTGCAGAAGGGGTCAAACTCCCATGATGCAAAGATTCACTGATCTCAGGGAGACCAGTCCAAGAAAACACTGCGGGCAGCCAGCTAAAGCGCTCAACACAGTGAATTCCTCGGCGCATTGCCCCCTGGGAATTACAAAATGCAAATGGAGTCTGTGGAGCCTGTTTAGGAGTCTCCAACACAGGACTACCCAGATATCCCTCCAGGGAAGGACCTAGCCATGGGGTGGCTGTTTGAGGAGGCCACCATAACCACCATATTAAGTGGCCCTTTGAGTCAATATCCAGCTCTTTATAAGCTTAAAGATATGACTAGGGAATACCAAGGCCAGGTATCCATCCCATGATGGGCACAGCGCAGCATATGCCACTTAATGTGTTTGGCTCAGTAAGGAAGGGGTGGGGCACTCCCTATCCTGCTTAACAAGAACTCAGTGCTTCTGTATGTCCTTCATTCTGCAGCTACCTGGATTCACATCTGTGCTGCTCAGTATTTATATGTAATGTTCTCTGTGCTGCTGTGATCTGGATTCACAACTACACTGCTAAATACTGTCTTCTATGCTGCTATCTGTTTTCACATCTACCCTGCTCAGTACTTCTGTATAATGTCCCCTACGCTGCTACTATCTGGATTCACATCTATACAGCTCTGTACTTCTGTATAATGTCTTCTATGCTGCTACTATCTGGATTCACAGCTACACTGCTTATTACTGCTGATTAATGTCCTTCATGTATTACACAGACAGGAGAGCACAAATTCCTCATGTTTATATATGGGAGCTATCTTGGCCACTAATTTCCACCCACTAGCTCAGAAACAACTGGAAATTAGAGATTGAGCCTGCAGAGGGGAAAACTGGTGAAAACTGCTGCTCCATTCACACACAGGGCCACTTGTTGGGTGATAAGAGTTGCAAAAGTGACAACCCCTTTAGGCATGGCTTAATCTATGGCTCTGATGTTCTATAGGTTTCTGAGGTGTATTCCAATAGGTTTGCACCCAGTTTATTTTACAGGTATCTATCCAGATAGGAGTGGATATGTATTGTGTGGTTACAATGAGGGTCTCTCTTGCAGGTCCACAATGTCATCTTTGCTTTCGAACTGATGCAAGATGGAGGTCTCAAGAAACCAAAAGCAAGGCCAGAAGGTACGGATTCTGCTCACTGCAATAAGACTGAATATCCAGTATTCTAGAACACGGGATGCAGCAAGGAGACTTTAACACTTGTCTGGTACGATGGGGTCAAGAAGGCTCCATGCAGATTGCACATGTAGTTGTTTTTTTCTTTTTCGTGGTACCAGACAAGTTAAAGGGGGGAGCTCCTCAAGTTTGGAAGTGTTCTCCCCTAAACAGGATGGTGGAAAGCATCCCTATTGCTGGAGGTCCGACCGATGGGACCTACTGTACACAGACCTTGAGATCCCGGGTCCTTCCTGGTGGGCGATCATAATCACTGCCGTTCCATTCATCATTATGCGAGTGGCGAAGACAAGCCAAGTGCTACTGGTGGCCCAATTTAAGAAGGAACGGATATGCACATGATCGACCCTCACTCCATTCACACGGGGCTGTTGAGAGCTGTTCAACTCCCAGCAATTGGGAAGTTATACCCCATCCGTGGATAGAGAATAACTTCCAAACTTGAAGGTGCCCCTTTAAGTTTCTTGACCCACTAAAAGAAAAGGCACCAGCCTTTTTTGGTGTCTTGGCAGCCTCTTTGTGTTGGGGATCTTTTTATGTGTTTTTGTGGGCCTCTTAACTTCGCATCCAATGGATGAGCGTTAAAGAAGGATTGGGCATGTTGAATAATAATTTACCCAATCATTTATTCTCACAGGAGATGTCTGGCAGTGTTGCCTCTTACCATTCAGAACACATGCACACTTTGCTGATCGAGCATACATGTGTGCAGGCATGAAGGCCTAGAGGAACCGCTGTCAGACAAATGAGCGTTCAGACCCCAGCTAATGAAAATGTGCGGCCACTTTATTACACTAAACTATTTCAACTCTACATCCCTCCAAGCTTTTCTGATGTGTTGCACAGAATTAGAAAACTTGTCTGCTTGATTCCAAAATTGTGCCACTCCTTTTGACAGGCTATGAGTGGTATTGCAGCTTAGTCCCATTGAAATTGAAAGAGCAGAGCTGCAATACCAGACACAACCTGCTGGAAAAAATAACATACAAAAAAGAAAATAAAATTAAATAAATTGTAAACAAAAATAAAAACCATGTCTATAAAAAAAAAAATATATTATGTGTGTGTGTTATATATATATTTTAAAAATTGAGACTTTTTCTACACAATTAGAAAAGCAATATTTCATTGAATTAAAATATGCAATAAAAATGTCATAAAAAGATGTGTAAAAAATGTAAAGTCTAAAACAAAAATATTTACATAAATATAAGCATATAAATGATTAAATTAAAAGAAAACAATATACAGTATATATGATTAAAATAATGTCTCTCTGTAACCGAAATCCCGCGTCGCTGATTGGCTGTCCCCGCTGTCACTCACTACACCCAGCCCTGATTGGTCGCCGAGCTGCCACGCTCCCCATCCAGGGCCCCTACCAATTGACTGTCCCGCTGTCACTCACTACACCAGCCTTCTATTCTTTTTACTATCAAATGGGGAGAGGTTGTGTTTGGGGAAGGAGATGAGAGCAGAGCGGGGGACCGGGACTGCCTGCTCCACTGCCGTGGGCCCAGCACTGGGTGGGTGCACACAACTCCTAGGGATCTGTTGGGACAGATCCCAGGATCTCCGCCCAGGCAAGTGGTGTAAGGTGCAGCATCTCGGAGGATCATGATTGGGTGATCTTGCTCACAGGACGCCCCTGTGTATCTCTGCTCCAAGACCCTGCTATGATCTATGTGATCTGCTCACTGGATCCCTGTGATCTCTGCCTCTCCAACACATAGCTGTGAACCACACTGACACCGCCGCCTCAGGCACTGCTGCACACTGGCACCACTGAATACGAGCACATGCCGCACACTGGCACCACTGAGCACTGGCACTGCCGCACACTGGCACCATGGCACTGGCACGCCGCCACTGCACCACTGAGCACTGGCACTGCCGCACACTGGCTGACACCACGGGAGCACATGGCATATTGCTGTAGGTATCTACTGTATAATCGTCTAATTCTGTCTGTTTGTCTGTTTGTCTGTAATGGAAATCCCATGTTGCTAATTGGTCGCGCCAGCCACCTGCCACCAATCAGCGACAGGCGCAGTCCGGCCGTGAATTGGCGCGGGATTTAAACCCAACTTCGCTTTGCATTATTCTTAAATCTTCAAATAAACTACAAACATATTCTAGAATACCCAATGCGTTAGAATCGGGCCACCATCAGTGTGTGTATTTATATTATATATATATATATATATAATATATATATATATATATATATATATATTATATATATAATTATAATATATAATATTATAATATATATATAATATATATTATAGAATCTTTTTATATACAGAACAAAAATATTTATACAAATAGAAAATTATATATGCTTATAGATGAATAAGAGAAAAACCTATATACCGTATTTTTCGCCTTATAAGACGCACTTTTGTTCTCCCAAATTTTGGGGGAAAGTGGGGGTGCGTCTTATAAAGCGAACCTAGTAGCTGTGGAGTAGGGGGTTGGGGGAGGGGGGGCTGTGGAGCGGTGTCCGGGGGCTGTCGGGAAGCTGGAGGCGGCTGCAGCTGCGGTCCCTGATCAGATGGGGCTGCTAATTATCTCCTCTAATATGCACTGCATCCCGCTGACAATCACAGCAGGAGCAGCGCATATGACAGGAGCAGTCCGCAGCCCCATGTGAGCAGTCAGTTCTTTCCATGCTTTCACTGTGTGGAAAGCACTGACTACCCAAAGAATCTCATACTCGCCTCTTTTCGTATCATTTCCTGCAGCCCGCGCTTTTCCCGCTGTCTCCGCTCAGCTGTGCCGGCCTTCGGTCATGTGAGCGTCGCTCATAGTGACATCGTCACCGCGCGCCGCTCACAGGACTGGATTCCAGTATAAGCAGACAGCGGGGATGGAGGCTGCAGGGAGCGGTGGAGAGAGGTGACTATGAGATCCTTTGTTATTTTTAAAGAGTGCACCATGGGAGAAAGTGTGCAAGGGTGGGGGCTGTCTGCACTATGGGGGGACAGTGTGCCAGGGTGGGGCTGTCTGTACTATAGGGGGACAGTGTGCCAGGGTGGGGGCTGTCTGTACTATGGGGGGACAGTGTGCCAGGGTGGGGGCTGTCTGTGCTATGGGGGGACAGTGTGCCAGGGTGGGGCTGTGTGTGCCATGGGGGGGACAGTGTGCCAGGGTGGGGGCTGTCTGTACCATGGGGGGGACAGTGTGCCAGGGTGGGGGCTGTCTGTACCATGGGGGGGGACAGTGTGCCAGGGTGGGGGCTGTCTGTATCATGGGGGGGGGTGGGGGGGGGTGCAGGGGCGTGTGCGGGTGGGTTGCGGGGGGACAGTGTCCAGGGTGGGGCTGTTCCAGGGGGGACAGTGTGCCAGGGTGGGGAACAGTGCATCCGCATGGGGAGGACAGTACGCCAGCATGGGGGACATATATAACAGCAAGGGGGGTTCGTGTACGAGGATGGGGGACATATACACTGATTATAAGGTGAACACTGGTATTATAAGACGGACCCCATTTAACATTAAATTTTTTTTTTTTTCTCTTTTTCCTTCACCAAATTTGGGGGTGCGTCTCATAATCAGGTGCGTCTTATAAAGTGAAAAATACGGTATATGATTAAAATAAAGTGTGTATATATGTGTACAGTGCCTACAAGTAGTCTTCAACCCCCTGCAGATTTAGCTGGTTGACACATGCGGAATTAACTTGGCATTGTGACATTTGGACTGTAGATCAGCCTGGAAGTGGGCAATGCACTGCAGCCAAAAAGATTTTTTACATTTTTTTTTTTTTTTTTTTAAAGCGTTAAAAGTTAATTCAGAGGGTCATTTATTATTCAACCCCTCAAACCACCAGCATTCTGTTTGGTCCCCTTTAAAGTATTAAGAAGTAGTTCAGGCACAAAGAACAATGAGCTTCACATGTGTGGATTAATTATCTCTTTTGCCAGCCTTTTCTGACTATTTAAGACCCTCCCCAAACTTGTGAACAGCACTCCTACATGGTCAACATGGGAAAGACAAAGGAGCATTCCAAGGCCATCAGAGACCAGATCGTGGAGGGTCACAAGGCTGGCAAGGGGTACAAAACCCTTTCCAAGGAGTTGGGCCTACCTGTCTCCACTGTTGGGAGCATCATCCGGAAGTGGAAGGCTTATGGAACTACTGTTAGCCTTCCACGGCCTGGACAGCCTTTGAAAGTTTCCTCCCGTGCCGAGGCCAGGCTTGTCCGAAGAGTCAAGGCTAACCCAAGGACAACAAGGAAGGAGCTCCGGGAAGATCTCATGGCAGTGGGGACATTGGTTTCAGTCAATACCATAAGTAACGTACTCCACCGCAATGGTCTCCGTTCCAGACGAGCCCGTAAGGTACCTTTACTTTCAAAGCGTCATGTCAAGGCTCGTCTACAGTTTGCTCATGATCACTTGGAGGACTCTGAGACAGACTGGTTCAAGGTTCTATGGTCTGATGAGACCAAGATCGAGATCTTTGGTGCCAACCACACACGTGACGTTTGGAGACTGGATGGCACTGCATACGACCCCAAGAATACCATCCCTACAGTCAAGCATGGTGGTGGCAGCATAATGCTGTGGGGCTGTTTCTCAGCCAAGGGGCCTGGCCATCTGGTCTGCATCCATGGGAAGATAGATAGCACGGCCTACCTGGAGATTTTGTCCAAGAACCTCCGCTCCTCCATCAAGAATCTTAAGATGGGTCGTAATTTCATCTTCCAACAAGACAAAGACCCAAAACACACAGCCAAGAAAACCAAGGCCTGGTTCAAGAGGGAAAAAATCAAGGTGATGGAGTGGCCTAGTCAGTCTCCTGACCTTAACCCAATTGAAAACTTTTGGAAGGAGCTCAAGATTAAAGTCCACATGAGACACCCAAAGAACCTAGATAACTTGGAGAAGATCTTCATGGAGGAGTGGGCCAAGATAACTCCAGAGACCTGTGTCGGCCTGATCAGGTCTTATAAAAGACGATTATTAGCTGTAATTGCAAACAAGGGTTATTCCACAAAATATTAAACCTAGGGGTTGAATAATAATTGACCCACACTTTTATGTTTAAAATTTATTAAAATTCAACTGAGCAACATATCTTTTTGGTTTGTAAGATTTATGCTTCTGTTAATAAATCCTACTCTCGTTTGCAGTTTGAAGGCTCTAACTTATTTGCATCTTATCAAACCACCTAAATCTGCAGGGGGTTGAAGACTACTTGTAGGCACTGTATGTAATACATATATGTATGTCTGTGTATAGTGTGTATGTATGTATGTGTGTGTATATATAATATATATATATATATATATATATATATATATATATATATATATATATATATATATATATATATATATATATATATATATATATATATATATATATATATATATATATATATGAATTTTTATATAAATTAGAAATAAGTTATATAAAAATAGGTAAATTGAATATGTAAAAAACTGATACAGAATTATGCTGTATGCATATGATGAAAACTAAAAAATATATCTTTTTTTTTAAATCTTATGCATATAAATATTTACCTTTTTTTAGATATTAAATTCTAACACCTCTATTTATCTAACATATTTTATATATATATATATTATTTATTATTGTGTAATCTATATATACCGATGTGTTCCAAAAAGTCTGATTTTCGTTACATTTTTTTTTTCTTAGTTGTCATTAATATACGGAATTTTTTTTTTTTTCATGTATAATTTTTTAAAACTTCTACAGTCCCTTTGACCATCGCAGTCATAGTTGTTTTTGATCTTCCATAATTTGCTGAGGATCATTTGCAGGACCCGAGTGTAATCTCCCACGTGTCGCTGTGTGTCAGTATTCTGTTCTTGGCACGGGATAGAACGACTCTGTAAATTGAGGTTATTATTCTGATTTTGCACGTTGCCCTACGGTGACGAGGATTACAAATCAATGTGATAATGGACTTCGCTCTTCACAGCAAACCTGACAATTCCATTTCCTTTTTTCCCTTGAGATTCTAAATTTACAGCAATCTGATTGGTTTAATCTGTTGTCAGGGTTACATAAATATACCTGGTATAACCTTCACGTTCTCCGAGGTTGAGGACATTGGGCCAGGAGTTGTCCGTCACAGAGCTAAATTAATTAAATAAAAAAAATTGTGTATATCAAATCTCTTTTCTTTATAAGTTTAATAATAATAAATAATAATTAAAAAAAAATCCTTTTACAGCTGATCAACTCCTAGTCCAGCTGAGCTTTTTCTCTATAGCAGCCACTGCTGGCAAAATGTGGTATTACATGGTGGAAATTCAAATGGATTAGGCGTGTTGTGTGTAATGATGAGCTGGAACAGGCGTCGCACTGGGGATTCCTCCATTATGGCTCTTTGTTCTTATTGTCTTATAGGGCTTGTGGTCAGAGGAACTTTTTGATGGGAGAATTTTTATTTTTTAATTTAAGAAAAAAAAATCTTCAGAATAGAAAGTGCCACCTTCAGCAGCGCCTCTTATACCCATACCCCCCCTTCTACTCCTAAATAAGGACTGTATAACATTTTCCACCCTGTATGTTAATACTTACTTTAGGGCTGGGAGGTGCACTCCCCTCCCTTGACCTGAACACCTCGCTGGTGTTACTCCTCCTTCTCTTTCCTCCGGGACCCTCCTCTTCTCTCTTCCTAGCGACGTCGTCTGTGCCTGTGCAGACTCCTCAGTTGTCGGGCATGCTCTGTGAGCTCTTCCTGAGAGCTGAGCTAACATGGTAGAACGCAGCACCCAATCCTGCCCTTTTGTGTTATGCTGTATGCAGTCTGCGGGGCTGCAAATCTGGCACCTTCACAAACAGCATGACTGCGTCTCCTCCTTTCCCCTCTCTCTGGGCGGTACCCATGACACTGACCTGTTCCGGTGGGTAGTAAGGAGGAAAGCGGAGGAGGGAACAGGCGCTGTCATGCTGTTTGCGCAGGCGCAAGATTCCCAGCCCCGCAGTGTGCTCACAGTAAACAACCAGAGAATCAACATGACCTGTTGTAAAAGTACCGACATATACACATATTAAAACCAACGAACCAAAATGTCTTTAAGGTACATAGAGTCACACGATGCATTTTCATGCGTTACAACCAATTTTATTTGTAGAAAAACAAGTGATTGTCACAGCTAGTAAGCAAAAAAGTGCATCAGTGCAAAAGGAGGGGTTTTTTTTAAGGACAAAGTGCAGGGTGAAAAGAGAGATCAAACACAGGACCCAGAATTTTACACAAGAGGTTAATAAATAATTCTCATACCAGAGATGCCTGCTGCCTGGGGACTGTGTCAGGGAGAAGCCCCGACACAGTGCCCCCGAGGAAGAACAAACGAAACACGTGTCGGGGCTTCTCCCTGACACAGTCCCCAGGCAGCAGGCATCTCTGGTATGAGAATTATTTATTAACCTCTTGTGTCCCTGACATTGGTTCTAGTTGTATGTTTATGATGCTGTAAATTGACTGTAATCACCTTGGCTGCAACTTATGCAAAAGGCTGCAACTGTATTCTTTGTTGGGGGAATTTTACCTTTTATATTAACGTCATTACCATTGAGATGTCTGCAATGTAAAATTCTGGGTCCTGTGTTTGATCTCTCTTTTCACCCTGCACTTTGTCCTTAAAAAAACCCCCTCCTTTTGCACTGATGCACTTTTTTGCTTACTAGCTGTGACAATCACTTGTTTTTCTACAAATAAAATTGGTTGTAACGCATGAAAATGCATCGTGTGACTCTATGTACCTTAAAGACATTTTGGTTCGTTGGTTTTAAAGTGTGCTCACAGTGTAAGAACACAGGGTGAGATCTGGTACCTATACGCAGGCGCAATATACCAAAACCTTGTGACCTCAGTGCTCGGGCAGAGCTCGCGGATCATGCCCGAGAACTGCGGGATCTGCGCATGTGCCAACAACCTAGGAAGAGAGAAGAGGAGGGTCCCAGAGGAAAGAGGAGGGGGAGAATGACCAGCAAGGTGTTCAGGTCCAGGGAGGGGAGTGTACCTCCCAGACCTTATCTAAGTATTAACATACAGGGCGGGAAATGTATGTTAACGTCTTTACTTTATTTAGGTGTCCCGGGGGAGTAGAGGGATAAGAGCCACTTTATCAAAATGCAGCATAGGCACTGTTGAAGGTGGCACTTTGTTTAATAGGTCCTGGGGGGGGTGACAGGTTCCCTTTAAGTAAATAGGACCCGAGTTTCAGTACCTGAGAACGGCTACTACACCATTTACGGCACTGTGGTGATTTTGCTCTGTACCAAGATTACTATAGATCGCCGATCATTAAGGTTTCAGATACCAGCCGATCTGATGTTGATGCCTTAAGTCTTGGACATCCCCTTTAAGATCCCCAGTGTATATATTAAAAAATTTTTAATTCTAAAATGTTTTTTTTTTCTTCTTTACAGACATTGTAAATCTGGATTTGAAGTCCACAATGAGAGTGTTATACAACCTGTTTACAAAGTACAAGAACATTGAATGAGTCGCTGGGCAAAAAAGGACTTGATATGTCGGGCTCCACTTCTGAGAATTTTCAATTCTTCCCTTTCTACTTGAGGAATCTGAAAAATGTTTTGTACATAGTGATATGTGTTTTTTTGTTTTTTTTGTTTTTTTTTATATATATGTCTAACACTGCTGTAGGGTTTGCTGGGATCTGTAGTTCCCACGAACTGATGGCTGCTGTTCTGCAAAACTCCTTATTGATGGCCGACATATGAGGCTTCCACGCTCTTCAGACCCTTTACTGCTGAGTTTTGGGTCCTTGGACATTTTTGACTTTTTATGGAAGTTGTAAATGCCAGTCTGCACTTTGTCTCCGATCATCTTGAGTACTGCAGTTTGGATTATACGAGAGCCTAAAGCAAAAGAGACATTCAGGTTAAATTATTATCAGCGACCACTGAAATATTCATCAACGCGCTTAGTATTACTTAAGAACATAAGCAGGTAATAGCCAATCTCCCTGGCCAACAAAAACTTACTTTACTTTCTCATCATAGTAGAATGTTGCTGTCCTTATTGTGAAGTTATTTTGGGCTAAAGAAAAAAAAATTCTATTTCCAATGTGTTTTCAGGACAATTAAATTCAAAGGATCAGGTGATTGGTGAACCAGTGTTTCTACAGCTCAGCTCTATACTGTTACTAGTGGCAGTGCCTGGTACTGCAACCCCTGTATACAAAACAGAGCTGCAGCATCGGGCATAGCCTCAAGTCACTGTGTACATACATTATATTACTGATCCTGAGTTCCATCCTGTTTTATACTCCAGAGCTGCACTCACTATTCTGCTGGTGCAGTCACTGTGTACATACATTATATTACTGATCCTGAGTTCCATCCTGTTTTATACTCCAGAGCTGCACTCACTATTCTGCTGGTGCAGTCACTGTGTACATACATTATATTACTGATCCTGACTTACATCCTGTATTATACTGCAGAGCTGCACTCACTATTCTGCTGGTGCAGTCACTGTGTACATGCATTACTGATCCTGAGTTACATCCTGTATTATATTTCAGAGCTGTACTCAATCAGTACAGATTAAGTTATGTATGTATGTCGAGCCCACTGGGACTGGGTACTCTGTACCGGACCGGGTCGCTGCTGGGGATGTCACGGAGGTCCTGGTCTGGACCGTGTCCTGGGCCCAGGCAAGTAAAAGGGGACGTATTTACAAGGGATTAGAGTTTGTCGTGATGCCACCCATGGCTTGTGGTCAGTAATGGGACCACCGCTGCTGCAGAACCTCCAGGGACAATGTTAGGCAGCTGTAGATGGAATAGTTCTCCGCAGGTAGAACTTGCTTCCCCGGGGCAGTGATGGTAAGGTGAATGGTTTATGCTTGTAGTAGGTGCAGTTCACTTACTTGCCTGCTGCTGCAGCCTTCTTTCAGCCTGTGTGTGAGGAGCTGACAGGCTGTGGCTCTCCAGGTGGGATCTCTCTGCTGTCCTGCTGGAAGGAATCATTCACGGGCAAGGGAGCAAAGCCATTACTAGATTCTGTTCACAGATAATCATGCAAGGGAGTCAGAGGCAGGGTTCACCATGTTTACTTTGCAGTTCTTTCAGTACAGCAGTTCAGTTACAGTTCAGTTCTTACACGGGTTACAATGTTCCCCTCCAGGTTCCTTTCTACTCCCTGCAGCCAGGTTGTTACTCTGTGACCCCTCACTCTTTTTCTCTTCCTTTCCAGGCTTTGTTCTCTCTGTCCCCGTGTGTGTCTCTGGACAGTATAGCGGTAGCTCGGACCCCTGTGGGTCCTCGTGGTCGCCACTGAGCTGCCTGTCCTTTGGGTAGGAAACTCCAACCTGGAGTTAGAGCTCCCAGTCAGTGAATCTGGGGAAACCGGGTAAATCGTCGGTCCCCTTCAGAGCCGACACTCTGCTTCTAGCCTAGCCTCCAATAGGCCTTTCTTGCGAGGCTCTATCAGGCTCCGTCCTGACCCGTGTGACTCTGGTTTTGTATGGAAGGCTACTCCCCGGCAGTTGGTCATTTCAGCCGTGTTCCTTGGACCCAGTGCTGCTGGTCCTCTCTTTCCTCACACTCCTGGGGTGGCTATTGGACGTACTTTCTCTCCGTGGTTTCTCTGGCACTTCGGATTCTGCACTTCATTAACCCCACTCCTCCAGGACGTGTACTTCTGTTCTTTACTGCTCAGCCTACCTCGGCCTACTGACTCCTTCCTCCTCTCCTTCCCTGTTTCTACCGTCTGTCACCTGACCTACTTGCTGTCCCACCCACTGTCCTCTAAACCCACCACCCCTTGCCTGCCTAGAGTCCCGGGCTCCGGGTTGGGTGCTGCCCCCTAGTGGTGTGTGGGATGTCTGGCAGGTGTTTGTGTAAACTGTCTTCCTTTCTTACCTGGCTGCAGTTCCCTATGTGGCCTCCTGGTCGCAGGGGCGCCACATGTACATAGTGACTGCACGAGCAGAATAGTGAGTGCAGCTCTGGAGTATAATACAGGAGGTAACTCAGGATCAGTAATGTAATGTATGTACACAGTGACTGCTTTTTAGAGATTAATCCAATTTATGAGCCATACTATAGTGTTCATTAGTGGCATGTTCTCTTCCTATAATAAAATCCCACAATAAATTACAACTCCCTCAGGTCTTTATTGCCAGTAATCTGCTCTCCATCATCATCTCGCAGACTTCTGTTTTGTTTGAGGCACTTTTTGTGAAAGACACAACCAATATGGCTGCACATCTTGTGTCCCTTTACAAAAATGTTTCCTGCAGCTAAATAGGCAGTTTTCTAGTTTCCGGGGCTCTCACCGTTGCACTTGTGCCCCCCTACCTGCTGTAGGTATACCCCTACTTACTGTACTCTGCTAGTCTTAGGTGGTTGTTAACATCAGTACACAGATGACAGACATTCTACTCCTTAAAGGGATTGTACTTGGTTGCTTTGAAATGAATGGGGCCATCAAGCTACAAATACCAGATCCTATAGAGAAGTGTTTTGCTGTTTGCAGAAGTAAGTAGCCATGTTTTTCCAAACCTATGTAACCACTGGGACATCTGGGCCAAATTGGTGGTCTTTATCCCCAGACAGAAGTATTGTTGGGAAATTACTTGAGAATTGCTTCTATTTATATTATTTGAGGAACAATGGGTTCACCCCCTGCAATACCAGAGACGGCCCATAGAGCGGAGCTGCTGTTCTACAGTATTTAAAACGGTTTTAACTCTGATAATGCTGGAGTTACAGATTATACGGGATTTTTAATCTGCTAATTTATACCAAAGAACCATGTAATACTGAATACCTACTATGTATTACTACTTACCCTGTGTGCCTGGTGGGAACCACATAAAGGAGGACTCATTTCTGTGTGGTTCCATCTGTTATTTCCACTGCTATTTATGTTGGTTTTTCTTGCATTTTCTATTGAGTGTTCATGTATTTATGCACTGGAAAAATATCAATATAATAAAACATGATTTTCTGGGATACTGACTGTATGCTGCGTTACGTTATGGTTTTAGGTATGGTTAAAGTGAAGCTCCACCTTCCATAATGTTTTATGCTTTATCTTTATATAATATTATTATTATATTATTATTAATTATATATATATATATATTATATATATATATATATATATATATATATATATATATATATATATATATATATATATATATATATATATATATATATATATATAAAATCTCTCATTAATGACTCGCCTACCAGGGCTGTGGGGTACTCTGAACCGGGCAGCAGAACTCAGTGGTTGAGACCCGGCTCTGTGGCCCTAGCCGGTCAATAAAAGGAACAGGTTTCAGTAATAAACGTGATGCCACCTGTGGTGAGCGTCTATGGGTAGCCGCCGCTGCTGCAGAACCTCTGGGGTGATGAACGGACAGCTAGGCTGGTGTGGCTCCCCACGGGTGAAGCTGGGTCCCCTGGGCAGTTATAATAGTTTATGTAAGGGATGGTAGATGTTGGGATGCAGGACAGAGGCGCAGGAATAACTGGAGGCCACATCAATGAACTTTTGTTTACCTTTACTTGTTACCTTTACTAGATGTTACTGTGGACCCGGGCAGCCTGGAAGCAATCAGGAGAGATCCACCTAGCCAGGTGGGTTGGAGGCCTCCCTTCGGCACTTTCACTTGCAAGTCTCCCAGGGCGAATAACTGGTGCAGCTGCACCAGGGCCCCGACCGGCTGGGGGCCCCTTCAAGCCTGAGGGGGCCCCCAGCCGACCCCCACAAGCCGCCGTCAAAGGAGAGGAGGGTCAGGCAAGGGCTCTCTGCTTCCCCTGCCTGATCCCGCCCCTCCTCTCCTCTGCTCCTCCGGCCCCTAGCAAACATCCGGCGCGGCTCCCAGGTAGGAGAGCATCACGCCTGCGGCTCCCTGCGGCTCCCAGCAGCACCCACCCCCTTTCCGGGCCGCGCCGACGGTCAGCGTGCCCCCTCCACCCCAGACCGCACCGACGGCCAGTAGCCCCCCCCCGGTCCTCTCCTGCACCAGGGCCCCCGAGGGTGACGGTCCGCCCCTGAAGTCTCCGCTGCTGCATGAAGCTGTGCTGCGGCCCTCTCTCTCCCTTTTGTCTGTACCTGTATAGCAGGCAGCGCAAGCCCTGATCCAGGGGCTTCTCCTCAGTGGAGAACCCGGGCTCTAGTATGTTACTGTGCTCCAGGCGTTAGGTAGGCCAGGGGACCTGGAATCCCCTGCCCCTCCATATTTCTGCTGCTGGGCCATTAGTACCCGAACAGCCTTGGACTCCAGTTTTCTGGGCGCTTTCTCCTCTGGGGTGAGCTCCACACCGCTCTGCTCCCCAGGCTCTCCCCTCCTTCCTCCTCAGACTCACTCCATCATTGTTCTGTTGTTCTCCCTGGCTCTTCTGCATAATCCCACCTCCGGGCCAGAACTTTTATAGGGAAGATCCCTTTAAGCGGGGTTCTAGAGCTCCCCTTTCTAGTCTGGAGACAGGAAAGTTTTGGATGCTGTGTCACCTGAATAGGGAACCCCCTTTTTGCTTCCAGGCGTGGCATCCCCCCCTGTGAGGGAGGCAATGCCATTGTTGCAACCAGACCCCTGGGGTGCTACATTAGTAATAAATCTTTGGTAGATCATCTGTTGCCTAGTGTCTTTATTTAATAGTAATATTCCAAAAATGGCCAGCACTGATCTAAAATCATAACCAGGTTGAGGAAGAGGCATTGCGCCTCAAAAGGCGTACACTGGACTGTGGTTCCCTGTCTTTCTAATAATAATTATAATAATAATAATATAATAATATTTTATGATGATAAATTCCACCTTTTTATTAGTGCTGGATATTTTTTGGATTTGCTTTATAATTTGGAACTTTGTTATTCCTGCAAAAAGAAACAGATGAGCCAGCTTTCTTTCCTTTTTCTTGTCATCATGTAATACTTTATAATTCTAAAACACACTTTTTTTTCTTTTTCCTAAAAAATTAATTTTAAGGTCTTTCATAGAAATGCCAAAAAATGCTGGGAAAAATCACCGAAAAACACAAAACTTTAAAATGAGTGATGAGGGAGCACTACCATGCACGTCTGCTCGGTACTCGTAACAAGCAATTGATGCTCAGATGGGCGCAACTCGAGAGCCCAAGTGTTATGCAAATCGATGGTAAATTCTAGCATTTTTTTAAGGAAGACTAAGCAGATGATGATCGGATGGGCACAACTTGGGGACTTGAGTATAATGGAAGTCAATGGGAAACTCAAGCATTTTTCTGGAAGAATTCCTGGAAAAATGCTTGAGTTCTCCATTGACTTCCATTATACTCGGTACACAAGCCATGCCCGTCCAAGCATCAACTGCTCGTTTTGAGTACCGAGCCTCCGATCATGGTAGTACTCGCTCATCACTAATATGTTTAATATATTCTGGAAAAAAAGCAAAACATGGCAGTCTATGGCAGAACGAGAGCCTCCATGTGAGAGACCAAATCCAGCTGCCGTGTAGTGGTGGCAGACTGGGTAATAAAGGGATTGATGTCAGATTTTTTTTTGGCAGCTGACATCAAGCCCTATTGCTTTTGCTATTATTTCACTAAAGCTAAAAAGGAATGAACCAAGAGAAATGATTGCATACAAAACAGACGCCTGCCTGTGTGTTCCCCCTGGATCATTGTGCCTGTCTGTGCCCCCCTGTGCCTGTGTGCCTCTCTGTTCCTCAATGTGCCCCCTTGCACCTGTGTGAGCTTCCCAGCACCTCCCTGTGCCTGTCTGCACCTGATCACATGGCTGTGACATCACTACAGGTCCTGTATGCAATGCGAGGCACAGAGTTCAGTCTGAGTGCGGCGGCGGGTTTGCGTCAGGTCCGGTTTTTGGCAGCACCGCTGGAGGTAGTGTGCGAGGGGTCGCTACCGCTAGCAGGCGCCATCACTTGAGTGTGCCAATATGGCTTCTTAGTGTGGCTTCCGGCGGCATGGTGACTTATGTGATGTCTGGATATCCGGACCTAAGTTGATGACTGATGCCACTAGGTAAGTATATAGTAGATTTTTTTTAATTAAAGGGGTTTTCTTACAAGCAAAGTTTAATTTTTAAAGTTGATTTTAATCAATAGATCTTGGAATAATGATAATTTCCACAATTGGATGCGATTGAAAAAAAAGATTCCCGTGGTGAAATACTTATATATGTGTCCTTGCTATGTACTGTGTAATAGCCATGTCTGATCGTACAGCGACATGGTCTGATCATACCACATCTCCAAATATTATATCTCCTAGGCAGGGCAGTATACAGATATTCTCTGATCATTGTGTAGTGGACGTTTTGGGTACTGCAGCTCAGGCCCTATTGAAGGGCATGTGAACACGAGAACACCACTACAAAGCATATGGTGCTGTGATGTTTTCGCTCCGGTCGTGGAACCTGGTACCAGTTGATTGTGGTGGTGGTAGAGTCAGATCCCCAACGTTCTGACTCTGATGACCTATTCTGAGAATAGGTCATCGATATCTTAGCATAATGATCAAATTATTTTAAATTAACTTCTAATAGTGATGAGCGAACATTACCATACTCGGGTGTATTCCGGAATTATTACAAGCAGTCAGACGCTCAGATGAATGCGACTCGAGTACCGAGTATAATGGAGGTCAACGGGGAACTTGAGCATTTTTACAGAAGATCTTTTCATTGACTTCCATTATGCCGTCTACACGAGTCAAGCTCGATCGAGCATCGATCACCCGAGCTTGGTAGTGCTCACTCATCACTAACGTCTAATAATCCAGCACTTGATACTGGCGCATATCTGCATCATTACCTGGAATTTACCAAATCCAGAAGCAGAAGTCTGAACCAAGACCACATTTTCTAGCATGATCACCTTTTCATATTCTAGATATCCTCCTCCATCCTTCTCTTTGACCATCTGGTAATTCAGAATATTTGATAATTCGACTCCTGTTAAATCCTACTGCTGTCAGATGAACAGAATTCTCACTTTTGTCATTTTTCTTCTGATATTGGTTACAGTCAGATTTGTGCTGCTTTCATCTCATTTATAGCAGAATGGGGAAGTTTGTGATCTTCGCTCGAACACCGTTTTCTTCACTGTCACTTGTCGCACAGGAAGAGGAAGTGACGGCTCGCAGCTTTAATTCTGGTCACATCTTCATTTCCTAGACATTACAGCTATACACGGTTTGGTCCTTGGGGTGGACGCAGCAGCTGCTTAAAATCTTCGACCGCAGATTGATGTAAAAGGTTCTGGAACGGTAAGGTAAGACAGGTTTATCTCACGCACTGTGGTCACTAAAAGTGGTTGCTCACTGTTGTAAAGAAAAGTCATTTCTTCCATTCAGGACCCTGATTTCTTATCAAGAGTGAAAAGTGCCTGTGATGAGTATTATTTTAATAGTAGAGGACCTGACTGTGCACACCCAGTCCATTGATTTCAAGTGGCAGGGTGTAATACCTTTTCAGACCTGTGGGCGTGCTGCAGGATAATCTAACACACTGGAGGATCTCGTCGTATTATAGCTGATTGCCAAGATTCATCACTTTATTTTTTTTAAAGGGGACCCATCTAACAAAAAGTGATGTCTAGATAAAGAACAAGACAAATGCAATAAGATTCTATCTGTGGAGACAATGAAACTTTCAGACTATGGATTGCTCACCTGTAACAAAACCACTGAAAAAGCATAGAAAACTGTTGCCACAGCTCCAGTAGCGTGGCTACTTCAGAGAATGGAAAGGATTGAAGCTGATGTGATTTTTATTTCAGCGCGTTTCACAGTGTCCTCATGGAGTATCTACTCTAAAACACGTTAATAAAATCACATATCCTTGATCCGGCTTTCGTCTTTGTTCAAGATATGTGATTTTATGTCAATGAGTTTCGAAGTGGATACTCCAAGACTGTGATTGTCCTGAAAAAGTAGTATCCACTGCGAAACGCGTTGAAATAAAATCCCATATCTTAGATTTGGCATTCATCTTTATTCAATGGCAGCGCGGCTTCAAGCCTTTCCATTCCTTTCTATAAAGTGATTTCTAATAGTGGACAACAGCTCATTGAATGGACTTGTTTGGAAAAAGAAAGTTAGTCTTTCCGCTATGTATATTTAGCTTTGTCTTAAATTAAAGGGGGTTGTCTGTTGGACTGCCATCAAAGAGTACTCGTGGTCAGAGGTCCGTGACAGAGCTGACGACATTTGGAGCCCAAATAGTTTCAAGAAGTCTACCTGCACATTTCTGTCCCCTGCAGCCTGCAGAACTCTAGCCACAATCTGTACCTGAAAAGAGGCCAAACTGAGTCTGGAGTAACTCTGCTCCCTCATTATAGTGAATGGATCCATCAGGGGTGTTGCATGAATTTCACCTGTGCCAGTGTACCAATTTCCATGCCCCATTACCTAACAGAGCTTCGTCTATCTTTTATATTCCATGACGATGACCCCCTCTTACCAAATTACTCCCCTCCCACAGAACCCCTGAAAACTTGTTTTCCCCTTACCTGGGACTTAATGGGTACATAAAATTCCATATTAACGCGCTCTGGGCCAAGTGCGCCGCTGGTTTTAAAGGCTGCACACATTTTTAATATATGACCCTTTTTGAATGTGGTTTGAAAAGGATTTAGAGGTACTAATCGATTTATATTCTCCCACAGACCAAATGGATTCAGTGAATCAGTCTGGAGGCTCCCAGCAAACTATTTTTGATGAGGAACCCATAGGTAATATGTAAAGGGCGCCTATTACAGTTCTAAGAATTGCAGTCTGTTTATAATTACCTTGTGGTGTCTGTCATCCACGTCCGCCGTCAGGATGTCCTCCAATCACTCGCCGGCAGCAGCCATATTTGCACATCCAAGCGATGGGTGTGCAAATATGGCACCCACTGGCAGTACTGGCCCCTTGCGCAATATCACCTGCAGTGCCGCCGACCTTCATAACCAACACCACACATTACCGCCGCTTCTTCCTGCCTGCCATCACCGCCACACGTAAACGCCACACAAACCGCGCACATGCCCACTTAATCACTTAAGATGAAGGTGACCCGAGGAAGTAGATGTGCACGCTAGGTGCATGCATGCACAATGTTTCATTCTGCCGCCATCTTTGGACACCCAGGTGTCCAAAGATTGCAGCAGCATTACTGGGCAAAGGGCGCACAGAAGGGATAGACCGAGAACACGTAACATGGGGGCCAGAGAGCGTGCAGGAGGCAGAGAGCATGGTGCCACTGCGGACACCCAAAGACGCTGCTGCCACAGACACATTAGCGCATGGTTAAGTGCTCATGAGCACTTACTCAGGTGGCCACCACGTTTGGACACCTGGGTATACAAATGTGGCGGTGGCGTGACCACCCTGAGAGAGTGCATAGCAAAGGGGGCCAGAGAGAGCGCACAGGGGGAAGAGAGTGATGGGTGTGCAAATATGGTGCCAACTGGCAGTATCTACACATTGCACAGTGCCGCAACCACTGCCACCCGAAGCCGCCGCTAACACTTCATTGCATAAGTAAGTGCGTACGCATAATTACTTGGGCAGCCGCCAACTTAGGACACCTGGGTATACAAAGATGGCAGCGGCGTGACCCATTGTGCACATGTGCACTTACACCACTGCTATATTTGGACACCACAGGGGAAAGGCAGCACAAGGGGAGAGAGAGAAAGCACATGGGGGGTAGCGGCAAGAGCACAGGGGGAAGAAAGTTCAAAGCAGAGTACACAGAGGGGAGAACACGGCATGGGGGGTGACGGAGAGCGCACAGAGAGGGAGAGACAGCCGAAGCCCTCCTGATGTTATAGCATTAGGCACTCATCTAGATTTATAATACTGCTCCTATATGCAAAAATATAACTACTAAAATACTACTCATATGTGCAAGAATATAACTACTATAATACTGTCTCTATGTACAAGAATATAACTACTATAATACTGCCCCTATGTACAAGAATAGAACTGCTATAATACTGCCCCTATGTACATAGAAGATATAACTGCTATAATACTGCCCTATGTACAAGAATATAACTGCTATAATACTGCTCCTATGTACAAGAATATAACTACTATAATACTGCCCCTATGTACAAGAATATAACTGCTATAATACTGCTCCTATGTACAAGAATATAACTGCTATAATACTGCCCCTATGTACAAGAATATAACTACTATAATACTGCCCCTATGTACAAGAATATAACTGCTATAATACTGCTCCTATGTACAAGAATATAACTACTATAATACTGCCCCCTATGTACAAGAATATAAACTGCTATAATACTGCTCCTATGTACAAGAATATAACTGCTATAATACTGCCCCTATGTACAAGAATATAACTACTATAATACTGCCCCTATGTACAAGAATATAACTGCTATAATACTGCCCCTATGTACAAGAATATAACTGCTATAATACTGCCCCTATGTACAAGAATATAACTGCTATAATACTGCTCCTATGTACAAGAATATAACTGCTATAATACTGCCCCCTATGTACAAGAATATAACTGCTATAATACTGCTCCTATGTACAAGAATATAACTGCTATAATACTGCTCCTATGTACAAGAATATAACTACTATAATACTGCCCCTATGTACAAGAATATAACTGCTATAATACTGTCCCTATGTACAAGAATATAACTACTATAATACTGCTCCTATATACAAGAATATAACTACTATAATACTGCCCCCTATGTACAAGAATATAACTACTATAATACTGCCACTATGTACAGGAATATAACTACTATAATACTGTCCCTATGTACAAGAATATAACTACTATAATACTTCCCCTATGTATAAGAATATAACTACTATAATACTTCCCCTATGTATAAGAATATAACTACTATAATACTGCTCCTATGTATAAGAATATGACCACGCCCAGTGCCACAGACCCCGCCCCCATTGTGAAGTCACTGCCCTCCCGATGCAATTGCATCAGGCCGCCATCTAGTAATGCATAAACTTTCAATTTGTCCACTTTTTTTTTTTCTTAATTTCCCAAAAAGTAGCTCAGTGACACTGTAAAAAGTGCAAAAGGGTGTGTTTATTTGTACTGCAGTCTAGTGGACAGAGCTTGGAAACCTTTAAAGAGGGTTTGGTCAATGTAATACCGTAAGTGGTTACATGATGTTAAGGAGGCCAGAAATTTTTGTTTTCTATTAAAGTTGATATTCGATTATTAGTTTGTTTATAGGGGCCTTTAGTAAAATGGGGTCTATATCTATCTTGGTAGAAACATTGATGACCTGTATATTCAATTCTTAATTTTATCTGAGTTTAGGTGAAGCACGAAAGATTTTGCAAAGCAACTCTGAGAATGATGCAAAGCTTCAGGAGCTGAAGACGGTAGGTTGTGTGTTTTCTGTATATTCAGCAGTTTGAGCAAAGCTCCAGTGACATTTTACTTATTAATATTTTAGTAGACAAAAATGGGACAGTTGAGCCCCGCCTGTGGGAGTGTTTAATATCAGCTGAAAATCACTCGGGCCTGTCCTCCTTTGGGAGTTATTTATTGAAACCCAACTCCAACTGAAATAACTCATTTTAGAGGTCCAGAAAATGATTGAACTCACTTGTTATGCTACCGTATGGGTTGGACCTGGCCATAAACATGACATTGGACCAACAGCAATGTTTCCCAAGTATGAAAGAACTTAAAGATTCTATCATGGATTGCCTCTCTTAGTCTCTTAGTCTTAACCCAATTGACCACTATTACTATTTAAAATAATGACACAACAACTCCTGCTTTGGCGCAAATGGCCACAGCTTTTATTAATCAACAAGTATATAAGTGTGTGTGTGTGTATATATCTACTATATAATCTCCTAATCGTGTCTGTCTGACGCCGAAATCGCGCGCCAGATCCAAGGCGCTACCAATGAGCGAGGACTTTGCAAAACAGCCATGCGCCGCGGCCGCGATGCAATCAGCGACGCGCGATTTCCCTCACAGACACAGACACCATGCTGTCGGCCTCCTCCTGCCCGCATCCGCCCGCTGGAATGGATGCGGCCACCTCCGGCCTCCCTTGCCCGCTGCTCCATTCCCACCACCCGCTGCTCCATTCCCTCCCCCCTCACTCCATTCCCTCCCTCCCCCCCCCCGCTCCATTCCTGCCCCCCACTCCATTCCTCCACTTTCCCGCCGCTCCGTCTCACCCGCACCCGGTGTTTACATCGCCGCTACAGCAGGTAATGAGTGGTCATGTGACAGGCTCTGTGCACGTCACTTCAGCCCGCCTATCACATGACCACTCATTTCCTGCTGTAGCAGCGATGTAAATACGGGTGAGACCGGAGCGGATGGGAGGGGGGATGGACGTGCGCTGACCACTGGCCCTCCATCCTGCGCTGACCACTGGCCCTCCATCCTGCGCTGACCACTGGCCCTCCATCCTGCGCTGACCACTGGCCCTCCATCCTGCGCTGACCACTGGCCCTCCATCTGCGCTGACCACTGGCCCTCCAGCCTGCGCTGACCACTGGCCCCCAGCCTGCGCTGACCACTGGCCCCCCAGCCTGCGCTGACCACTGGCCCCCCAGCCTGCGCTGACCACTCTGCCTCCAGCCTGCGCTGACCACTCTGCCTCCAGCCTGTGCTGACCACTCTGCCTCCAGCCTGCGCTGACCACTCTGCCTCCAGCCTGCGCTGACCACTCTGCCTCCAGCCTGCGCTGACCACTCTGCCTCCAGCCTGCGCTGACCACTCTGCCTCCATACAGTGCTAACCACTGAGTCACCGTATACAGTGCTAACCACTGAGTCACCGTATACAGTGCTAACCACTGAGCCACCAAATACAGTGCTAACCACTGAGCCACATTACTGTTCTAATTATTGAGCCACCATATACTGTGCTAGCCACTGAGCCCCTGTATACTCTGCTAACCACTGAGCCCCTGTATACTCTGCTAACCACTGAGCCCCCATATTCTCTACAAGCGCACTGCTACGGGCAGGAGGGGGCCGGGGGAACATCGGCCGGATGCGGGCAAGAAGGCCCCCGCCTCCTCCTGCCCGAACCCAGCCGCTGTTCCCCGGCCCCCTCCTGCCCGCACCCGGCCGCTCTTACCCGGCCCCCTCCTGACATCAGATCATTTCATCCAACTTTTAATCTCGTGTTTATGGGAATCAATAGGTATTCTTTGTTCTTCACCCTGAAAGTGGTGTCCCCCCAAAAAACCTGTTTTCTATCCAAAGGATAGGGTACAACTTGATGATCCTAACATAGGAAATTGGCAGATCCCATCTTGAATGGACGAGATGTGCGCTTGCTTGGCCTTTGCTCCATTCAATATCTATGGGACTGTTGCTGTACTTGTTTTTTTCTAGACGTCCCATTGACCATGAATAGGGTGGAGATGGAGTATACACACATCTACACTGTTCAAGACGGAGCTGCAGAGCCACAATCTCTGGATCTCTGAAACCTCAGCAATAATAAAGTTTATCTCCTATTGAAATTCTATGGAGAGGAGACAACTTTTTTGGGAAGCCCTTTAATCTCAGCAAAGAAGTTCAGACTTTACTGGTTGGTTACCCAGATCCCTTTCCAAGATAGATAGTCAGACAATTGACAGTGGACAGGGCTTAAGAAGTATTCAGGACACATTCACATTGGCGCCAGGCACCCGAAATTATACTTATCACTCAATCCAAGAGCATTAAAATTGAAGCCTTCTCTACCCTTGGAGACACCATATGATGGCACAGAAAGTGACTACATGTCCATCACATAAATTAATAAATAGGCATTCCACCTTCGACCTTTCATATGATTGTAATGGCGGGAATGAAAACGCAAACTCTTCAATATAACCTTGTGCCATAGACTGGGACACATTCAGCTCGGACTAGGTTTCCCCTCCAGCCTTTTATTATTTGGTATATTAGTAATAACTTGACAACAGCTGATGACCCATCACCAGGGGATGCCGCAAATATGGGATCGGTTAAGGTCCAACCTCTACGAACCCCACGACAACCAGTGTGAAATGTCAAAGCATCTTTGCTTTTTAGCAGAATTGAGTGTGTACATTGATGTTACTATTGAAGATTAGACTTTGTTACTGAGCCTAAGCTCTCGAATCCATTCAACAGCGCCCCCTGGTTGTGTAGGGTATTGCAACCCTTTCTGTTCACTTGACTAGAGAAATGCTGCCGTTCTTCTGATCGAGTACCATTTTGTAGGGGAAGACTGTGAAAGGGTCGAAGTTCTTGAATCAGTGGACCTCAACAGGTCACATCCTATAACCAAACATTTTGCCGTGTTGGTGAAATAGAGGGTTTCCCCACTAGCACTGATCCAACTATCCCACATGTAAATGTAGTGGTAGCACTCACTAATCCATTCACTGTCTACATAAACAGTGGTAACATGTGCCTCATAACTCCCATGGAAGGGAATAGTGATGGTCACACATTCCTATTACTACTATATTTGTATGGAGACTTTTCAACTCTGTTTTCGGTCATCACTAAAAGTCCCTGTAATAGTAATCTCATTGATTGCATATTACCTATCCTGGTAAATGTTATTTGTTGGATTAGCAAATTGAAGAGAACCATATATATGTAATCTTTACCTGGTGTAAATGCCGCTGTTCTCCTGAATCCAACAATGTTTTTCTTTTGTTCCTGCTCCTCTCCCTTCCTGAGATATGGCCACTTCTTCCTTTATACATAAATGTAGACTTTTTAGTGAAGTGGGCGTCGTCTTGAGGATCACGCCCAGTTGGCATAGTTGGGTAGTTTTCTATATAGAGAAGAATGGACCATATCTCAGCAATGGAGAGGTGCAGGAACAATAAGAGCACATCGCTGGATTCATGAGAACAGCAGCATTTACACCAGGTAAAAAAAAATACATATATACAGTTAGGGCCAGAAATATTTGGACAGTGACACAATTTTGGCGAGTTGGGCTCTGCATGCCACCACATTGGATTTGAAATGAAACCTCTACAACAGAATTCAAGTGCAGATTGTAACATTTAATTTGAAGGGTTGAACAAAAATATCTGATAGAAAATGTAGTAATTGTACACATTTCTTTACAAACACTCCACATTTTAGGAGGTCAAAAGTAATTGGACAAATAAACATAAACCAAACAAAATATTTTTATTTTCAATATTTTGTTGCGAATCCTTTGGAGGCAATCACTGCCTTAAGTCTGGAACCCATGGACATCACCAAACGCTGGGTTTCCTCCTTCTTAATGCTTTGCCAGGCCTTTACAGCCGCAGCCTTCAGGTCTTGCTTGTTTGTGGGTCTTTCCGTCTTAAGTCTGGATTTGAGCAAGTGAAATGCATGCTCAATTGGGTTAAGATCTGGTGATTGACTTGGCCATTGCAGAATGTTCCACTTTTTTGCACTCATGAACTCCTGGGTAGCTTTGGCTGTATGCTTGGGGTCATTGTCCATCTGTATTATGAAGCGCCGTCCAATCAACTTTGCAGCATTTGGCTGAATCTGGGCTGAAAGTATATCCCGGTACACTTCAGAATTCATCCGGCTACTCTTGTCTGCTGTTATGTCATCAATAAACACAAGTGACCCAGTGCCATTGAAAGCCATGCATGCCCATGCCATCACGTTGCCTCCACCATGTTTTACAGAGGATGTGGTGTGCCTTGGATCATGTGCCGTTCCCTTTCTTCTCCAAACTTTTTTCTTCCCATCATTCTGGTACAGGTTGATCTTTGTCTCATCTGTCCATAGAATACTTTTCCAGAACTGAGCTGGCTTCTTGAAGTGTTTTTCAGCAAATTTAACTCTGGCCTGTCTATTTTTGGAATTGATGAATGGTTTGCATCTAGATGTGAACCCTTTGTATTTTCTGTCATGGAGTCTTCTTTTTACTGTTGACTTAGAGACAGATACACCTACTTCACTGAGAGTGTTCTGGACTTTAGTTGATGTTGTGAACGGGTTCTTCTTCACCAAATAAAGTATGCGGCGATCATCCACCACTGTTGTCATCCGTGGACGCCCAGGCCTTTTAGAGTTCCCACGCTCACCAATCAATTCCTTTTTTCTCAGAATGTACCCAACTGTTGATTTTGCTACTCCAAGCATGTCTGCTATCTCTCTGATGGATTTTTTTTTTTTTTTTCAGCCTCAGGATGTTCTGCTTCACCTCAATTGAGAGTTCCTTTGACCGCATGTTGTCTGGTCACAGCAACAGCTTCCAAATGCAAAACCACACACCTGGAATCCACCCCTGACCTTTTAACTACTTCATTGATTACAGGTTAACGAGGGAGGCGCCTTTAGAGTTAATTGCAGCCCTTAGAGTCCATTGTCCAATTACTTTTGGTCCCTTGAAAAAGAGGAGGCTATGCATTACAGAGCTATAACTCCTAAACTCTTTCTCCGATTTGGATGTGGAAACTCTCATATTGCAGCTGGGAGTGTGCACTTTCAGCCCATATTATATATATGATTGTATTTCTGAACATGTTTTTGTAAACAGCTAAAATAACAAAACTTGTGTCACTGTCCAAATATTTCTGGCCCTAACTGTATGCCAAGTGACAACTCCCCTTTAAGTGATAAAATTCTGTCTGCAGTTACCACAAGGGGGAGCTCACTTCCTAAGAACGTATACAGTCTACAGGGAGGGTGATGGAAAGAGTACAAATATAATATCCAGCTCCATACTTTACAGAATTACTTTTCCTACTTCCCTCGGAAGACTCACTGGAAAAGTAGACAACCGTTATTTGCTCTTTTACATTGCGACAGGCAGAAGATCTCGACTTGCATTGACTTTCTTCTTCTTATTACACATTTCTATTCTACACGTCAGTTCCTGATTGACTGGATGAATAATGAGTTAAAGCAGGAACATATCGTGGTGAAGAGTCTAGAAGAGGACCTCTTTGATGGTTTAATTCTCCATCACCTTTTGCGTAAGATATTTTTACACACCGTCTTATTGTCTGCCAGCAATCAAGTGCTCAAGCTGTTGATATAGATTAAATGAAGGACTTGGCTGTGATTGCGATTTCCAAGTTGTTTACCATGTAGAATGCTAAGTATGTTCGCTAGGTGTCAAATACGCTTTACGTCTGGCTTTCCTTCCAGCAAAAGCTTCACTTTTAATTTTACCTTCTATCTGGCGCCTGGGAATATTATTTTTTTTTACATTTTACCCCCCCATCCCACACACTTTTCTATAACCTTTCCATTGCCCAATTCATCATTTGCAGCTTTTTTATTTTTTTATTTATTTTTTTTTTAGTCCCCCTTTTTTTGTCTTGTATTCGTTGACTTTTGTTATTTCTCCAAATTCTTCAAAATGGCTCATGTGGCTCAAACTTACAAATGTTATTTATTTTTGTCTTTCATCTTTTTTTTTTTATGACTGTTTCATTTCATGAAAATTTCAGGCCTAAATAAATTTACTCCAGTGGGGAGGGAAAATTGAAAGACAAAAAAACTCAGAGGAGAACAAACCAAAAACAAGCGAACACATATAAAATAGACTTCAAAAAAATTGTAAATTAACATTTTTGTCGTCAACAGGTGAAAAACACCAAAAACTATTGTGAGGTAGCGCTTGCTGAGTGTGTTGGGGGACACTTGCTTACTGTTCAATTCAAACACACATACACAGTTTCTTATAATAAACCGATTGACTATGTTTTATGAGTCATAAACCGCTACTCTAGTTATGTAGCCGATAACCACAACAACAGTCCACATGAAGAGTATATCACATATAGTCCTTCCCTTCAACAGACACATCTGCACCCAGTTATTACCTGACCTCAGTCAGCACTAGGGATGGGCGAATCTACTCGCTAGGACTCGTTACTCGGCGAGTAGTAAGGGACTCGCAGGACTCGGTACTCTGCGAGTTTCCCAGTGATTACTCGCACGAGTCCAATGCAAATCAATATCAATCCTAGTTTTGTCAGAAACGCTGACAAAACTAGGATTGCCATTGTTTGCATTAGACTCGTGCGAGTAATCACTGGCTACTGTGCCAGTGATAGCAGGGAAACTCGCAAAGTAACTGCTGTTTCTTTGCGAGCGGAGTCCAGCTGTCTTCTCTGTGCAGCTCCAGGGTCCTAGAGCCCGCCTGCTCACAGACATTATGTAGCAGTGCTGAGATTGTTCTCAGTCTGCTCATTCCCTGTGCATAGACATCTATATGCACAGGGGATGTAGCAGAGAGGACATCGCGTTTTGGACTACGTCGGACGGAAGAGGATTTTTTTAATTAAAGATGGAGTCCCTAATGGCTTTTTTTTTATTTCAAATAAAAAATTTTCTCTGTGTTGTTTTTTTTTTAACCCTTTATTGGAGATTCTTAGTGGCTGGGTCAAACGTGGCCTGCCATTAAGAATCTCGGGCTTAATACCAGCTTGTATAACAAAGCTGGTATTAACCCCTTTATTACCCAGCGTGCTACCGCCACCAGGGCCGCTGGAAGAGCGGGTTCAGCGCCAGAGGATGGCGCTTCAATGAACGCGCCATCTTCTGGGGCGGCTGCGGGCTGCAATTTGCAGCGGGGGGTGCCCAGAAAGCTTGGGCATCCCTGCGCTGCGGATTCCAGCCCCCAGCTGCTTAGCTGTACCTGGCTAGACATAGAAATTGCGCGGAGCCCCACGCATTTTTTTTTTATTATTTCATGAATTTCAGAGTCTCAGAGTCAGAGTCAGAATCTCAGAATTTCATGAAATAATTTAAAAAAAATGCGTGGGGCTCCGCGCAATTTCTATGTCTAGCCAGGTACAGCTAAGCAGCTGGGGGCTGGAATCCGCAGCGCAGGGATGCCCAAGCTTTCTGGGCACCCCCCACTGCAAATTGCAGCCCGCAGCCGCCCCAGAAGATGGCGCGTTCATTGAAGCGCCATCCTCTGGCGCTGAACCCCACTCTTCCAGCGGCCCTGGTAGCGATGGCACGCTGGGTAATAAAGAGGTTAGGGCCAGCTTTGTATTATCAGCTGGCCCTAAGCCCGAAATTTATGGTGGTCACGCCAATATTAGACATGACCGCCATGAATTTCTATTAAATTGTTTTAAAAAAAACACAACACAAAGAAAATTTTTTATTAGAAATAAAAAAAAAAAAACATTAGGGACTCCATCTTTAATTAAAAAAATCCTCTTCCGTCCGACGCAGTCCAAAACGCGATGTCCTCTCTGCTACATCCCCTGTGCATAGATATAAATGTCTGTACACAGGGAATGAGCAGACTGAGAACAATCTCAGCTCTGCTACATCATCTCTGTGCACAGACATTCATGTCTGTACACAGGGAATGAGCAGACTGAGAACAATCTCAGCTCTGCTACATCATCTCTGTGCACAGACATTCATGTCTGTACACAGGGAATGAGCAGACTGAGAACAATCTCAGCTCTGCTACATCATCTCTGTGCACAGACATTCATGTCTGTACACAGGGAATGAGCAGACTGAGAACAATCTCAGCACTGCTACATCAGGCAGCAGGCAGGCTCTAGGACCCTGGAGCTGTGGCAGCCAGCACAGAGGAGAAAGCAGGACTCTTATCTGTGCGAGTTTCCCAGCGATTACAGTTGCAAAGTAAACGAGCAATGCAAATAAATGGCAAAACTAGGATTGCTTCAGGCTGAAGCTTCCGAGACACATCTGCGATTTGTAAATCTCACACTACTCGCTATTACTCGCTTCCCCATTCATTAACATTGGACTCGCTAGACTCGCAACGAGTAGCGAGTCCTGGGCTCGGACTCGCTAGAGTCAAGCGATTCCGAGTAATTTAGGATTCGCCCATCACTAGTCAGCACACAATTATCTCACTCAGGGTTTACCTGCTCTTGCAGCTTAACAGAGTTCGCACTGGCTCCGACCAGTCTTGCCATCCAAGAGGTGGTACACAGGGATGGCCCCCAGGTCCTTGGACTCGCTCTGTATCGACTCCTGTCGTGAGTCCAGATCAGGGCCTCAATTACTCCTGGACTTCTAGGAGCCCTGGCCACCTGTACTCAGACTGCTTGTCTCCTGCCATGTGGACCAAACAGGAAGGGTGAAGAACCTTGCTTACATCACAGTCATGTGATCATGAAGAAGTCACAATATATCAGATATGACACACCCATGGGGAGGTATGTGGACGTTCAGTACCACCCTTCACTTACTGAACATCCTATGAAACCAACCCTTTAAAATAAAGTAAGATTCCTGGTTCCACTATTCCCAGGCAAAGTATCTGGTTTCACATTGCAACAGATCTCCGTCTGTACGAACATACCAGCCACCTAAATTGCCGGTATACCTCACACTATTTAAAAAGGTGCAAATTCAATTATGAATATGGCTCTTGATCTGTAATACTATGCAGAGATGGCCCTGTTCCCAGTTTCTCTTCATAGCCATTTTTTTAGGAAGCCATTTGTTGGGAAAGTGAGAAGTTGGAAAAAAGAAAAACAACTATCAAAACAAATCTAAGGGATACTACATACTTTTATGGAGACTTATAGGTCAGGCAATGCTCTTTTGAAAAAAATAAGCAAATTAGCTCTCCTCCCAGTAGGAAAAACACTTTTATTTAAAGGGAACCTGTCAGCTAGTTTATGCCGCCCCCCAGCTATCACTGTCTGTAGCTGCAGCTTTATAGTACCAGTCTAATCATCCCTGTCTGAGCTCATAGTGTAATGTGAAAGGTGAAAAAAGCATTTATACACTTACATTTCCTTATGTAATGAGGCAGTCAGTCTCCAGCTTGGAGGACGGGGACTATGTGGCAGGTTAATAGTTAACATTTCAGCGTTGTGCTAGAACATGTTGGGAGACCTGATGTGATGTCATAACCATGTGACTACAATAGGTGGAGCCAAGTCCCCATAGAACATAAGTTTGGTTGCTTAGCTCCGCCCACTATGGTCAAATGATCGTTACATCACACAGGTCCTTTAGCCATGCAAGTTAATAGTCAGTTAACTATTATACTGCCAGACAGCCCCCCTCCTCCAAGGTGGGAACTGTAAGTGTATAAATGCTTTTTTGTACCTTTCACATTACACTCTGAGCTCAGACAGGGATGATTAGAATAGTATTATAAAGCTGCAGCTACAGACAGTGATAGCTGGAGGGGCATAAACCACCTGACAGGTTCCCTTTAACTCTTAAAGTCTAAGGGCCTGGATTCATCATTTTCAATTTTTTTTTTCGTTTTGTGTTTCCACTTGAAAAATTGTTCCAACTAGCACATGTGGTCCATGAATTTTAAGCAAAATAAATTTTTACCTTTTTTTAAGTAATTTTAGACCAAAAAAAATCCTTAAGGCTCAAAATTAAGATAAGATAAGATAAGATAAACTTTATTGATCCCGGAGGATATTACAGTATTACAGCAGCAGAACAAAGATCAAGAACATTTCACACTTTACAAAATAAGTCTATATGGACAGCAGATGCGGGGAGACTGGTACATGTACCTCACCTATTCCCCCCCCATACACATAGAACTTCGCATAGTCTTGGGACGCTTTACACTTATACATTTGTTAAACATCCCCACAGCTGTCGGAACAAACGATTTCTGTATCTTTCCTTTTTACACATTAAAGCAATTCCAAGAGTTCATAAAGGGCTTATCAGCCTTTTATTGAACTATTTTTGTGCATTTTTTGTGTTTGTATTTTGCGTTTTTTTTTAAGTCCCTCTTTTTTTAAATTTTTTTTATTTATTTATTTTTTTAAAGTTTACCATTATAGGTGGAATTTAGGTTTTCCAGATACTTTCACCTGATTCTGAGACTGGAGTACACTTGTGCAAAACTTTTGCGACATTTCATAAAACTACAATTGATGAATCTTGTACAAATCTCTGAAAAACAAAAAAACATGCCTGCAATTACCCATAAAAATACTTTAAATTTTTTTTTTTTTTTCGAACTAGTGCGTGGTCCCTTTAAAGGGGTAACTCAGCAGAATACATTTAAATAGAGTTTTAGAGCTTTTTCTTTTTCTTTTTTCTTTTTTTTTTTTTCTTCACACAGCGCCACTTTTGGTCCGTAGGATGTTTCTGGTATTGCGGCACAGCCTCATTCATAACAAACAATGGTGGGCTGCAATACCAGATACACCCCGACGGGAGCAGGTGAAGCAAATGGAATTTCTAACCATCTAGATTTCCTTTCTGCAGAAAAAATTGCAAACGTCAAGATAGAAGTGGAAGAAATCACATTATCTGCAATCAACCAGAAACGGAAACTAGGAGTGATACTGGAAGCTGTGTCCTCCTGTCTGCAATTGGAAGAAAGTCAGCTAAAGTGGGACATGAGCTGTAAGTACCAGTTAGGTCATTAGAAATGGCTTTATCTTTATACAAACAGTCACAATCTTGATTTCCATTCACAGAAGGAGAAGTTAGCTACTTCCTTCCCTACTCATAGAAGGTCATAACGATTTCTGGCCACAGGGAGATGTGCTATTCCTGCTCTTTACATCCTTGATCTCCACCCAGAGGCACACCTACCATGAGGCGACAAGAGCTGTCTGCCTCAGGCGGCGACCCCTGCTGGTAGACGGGAGCGGCATCAGCGGGGTGCCCGGTGATATCGCGGCCCCCTGCAAATGCTGCTCCTGCTCCTATAGTTCTGGCCGCCGCTGCGGCTACATTCTCCCGGGTATGGACTGGCTCTCTGAGTCTCTGCACACCGTGCACATCAGGTACTGAGAGTGATGATGTCATCACTCAGCGCCGTCGCCCCTCAGTGCAGAGACTCAGAAAGGGCGGGGGAACACTGAGGAGACCTGGAGCAGCCGGTGAAGACCGAGGAGAGAGGTGAGTATTTACATTTTTTTTTAATCTATGAGTACAGTGGGATACTATTGAACACTGTCATGTGCATATTAATACAGGAGCTCTCTGGTTGTGCATTATATCATGTGGAGTAGTTTGGGGTTGCATAATAATATAGGAGCACTTTGGTGGTGCATTATACTATATGGAAAAATATTGTAATCTGAGAGTTCTCAGTGGTTGATACCTTTTAATGTCTAACTGAAAAGATGGTAAACATAGCAAGCTTTCGGGACACTATGGCCCCATCATCAGGCTGATAATGACTCAAATTCTGAAGACACACACATATATACATAAGCAAAAAAAGTCTTAGATGCTGTAGTAAATACGCCAGATGACGTAAAGCAAAGTCAGGGTAGGGAGGGTGAGAGGACCTGGGAAAGTGAAACCAAAATTCTAAGATAAGCGAACAAATTGTATTATTGTTATATGGTTAGTAGCCTGTGGAGACCTGAAAATACTTAGATTTATTGCTTTCCACAACTCACTTAAGTGAGAGAGTTCACAGAAGAGTCAAAAGTTCATTGAATCTGGTGATGTCCCCAAATGCCCATTCATCTAATATATAAAGCTGTAATGTGAATGTATGTATGTATGTATGTCCGGGGTTGGCATCTACACTGTCGCAACTACAGCCACAAAATTTTGCACAGTCACACGTCTGGACCCCGAGAGCGTCATAGGCTGTTGTGAGGCGAAATTTTAACCCTGCGCGTTCCAGTTCACCAAACAATTTTGCCCCTATCTACATAATGGGGAAAAAGTGAATGGAAAAGTGTTGGAGGAAAATCAACAGCTGTCAGCTATAGCCACAAAATTTTGCACAATCACACGTCTGGACCCCAGGAGCGTCATAGGCTATGTTGTGAGGCGAAATTTTAACCCCGCGCATTCCAATTCACCAAACAATTTTGCCCCTATCTACATAATGGAGAAAAAGTGACAGTTACCAGTTGACAATTGTGAATGAGAGGAGCTTAATGATAGCGCCAAAGACTAACAGCACATACCAGCATATAGTCACTAAGGTGATGCCCCAACATGAGCTATTCATCACGCACGGGGACATGTATACACACCACACGCACACAAAGAGTAACAGCAAGTGTATAGTCGCTAAGGTGCAGCCCCAATATTGGATACTCACCACGCACCCGAACAAACACACACACCACAAAGAGACACACACAACACAGAGACGCACACACCCCCACGGGGACACACACCCTATAGCGACACATGCACTTACCCCACAGGGACACACACACACAACACAGACACACACACCACACAGACCTCCCCCACAGGGACACACAACACATAGCCACCCTATAGGGACACATGTACTCACCCCACAGGGATACACACACCACAAAGAGACACACACAACAGAAACACACACCACACAGACCCCCCCCCCCACAGGGATATAAACACCCTATAGGGACACATGCACTCACCCCACAGGGACACACACACACCCCAGGGACACACACACCACACAGACAGACACAGATGTGCACAAATCACCTCACACAACTCGCCTCATACGTGTGCTATCTTTAATTTCCAAACATAAACATCTGATTAAAAACAGCCAATGTGCAACACATGTGCCATATAGGGAATTAAGGCAGATGTCAGTCACATGAGCTGTCTATTATGTGTATGTGTGAGGTAACATATACTGCCCGGCCAGAGGGAGGGTTTACTGTTGGCTGGAGATTTATTAGGCTGCCTATAGCAACCAATCACTGCTCAGCTTCTATTTTCTTACAGGTCATTAATATGACATATTCAAATTCTATTTTGTTATAGCTAACATCAGTTATTTATTAACCCGGGTGTAGCCGGGTACTACAGCTAGTTTTATATAGAAACCCATAAATCCATGTGAAATCTTTAATTCTGTTTTGAATGTGTCAAAGGTCGTTATCAATTTGTATTCCCAAATCCTTCTCTCTGAGATTTGAAGTTGATTTTTAAGATGAGCAGCCTCATATCGGTTTCACTGTGGTCAGGGCTGAAAAGATGTTTTGCTACAGGTAGATCCATACGCCTTTCTTTTATTGATGGCGATGAGAATTCATTCTTATTCTGAAATTTCAGTTTCATCCCACCATCAACTTTTAACACTCAACTACTCCCGCACTGAAATCAGCTTTCTGGACACCATCATTAAGCTACAGAACAATGAAATAGAGACATCCCTGTACTGGAAACCAATTAACCGTCCAGCATATCTCCGATGAGACAGTTTTAATCCAAAACACATACAAAACTCTATTGTGTACAGCCAGGCCATCAGATACAATCGGATATGTTCCAACCCTACAGATAGAGACAATCACCTTGAGGACCTCAGAAAGACCTTTTTGAACCAGGGCTACCATCCAGCAATCGACAACCAGATTACAAGAGCCACCAGAACATCAAGGAATCATCTCCTGTGTTACAATACTAGAGAAGAAACAACCGAGTTCCTCTTGTAGTCATCACCTCCAGACTTGGATTGTAGGTAAGAGGAGCTGCACGGAAACTGCAACCACTCCTACAAAAAGATGCCCGACTAAAATCAATATATCCGGGTCCCCCACTCTTGTGTTTTAGACAATCTCCGAATCTAAAAAAGCATCATTGTCAGAAGTGCCCTGTCCTCTCCAACAGCAACAGGAACCTTTCCCTGTAACCAGAACAGGTGCAAAACCTCCATCTATAATGACAACGGACAAGATAAAGATTCCTGGGACAGATCAGGACTACAAGATCCCAGGTATCTTCAGTTACATCACAAGCAATTGGTGTATTTAATTATATGTACCAAATGTCCAACAGGTGGTATGTACGTAGGGGAGACCGGCAAAAATTCAGAACAAGAATGAATTCTCATCTCCACTCAATAAAAGTAAAACGTATTGATCTACCTGTAGCAAAGCATTTTTCCAGCCCTGACCACAGTGAACCGATATGGGCTGCTCATCTTAAAAAGCAACATCAAATCACAGAGAGAGAGAAGAATTTGGGAATAGAAATTGATAACGACTTTTGACACATTCAAAACAGGATTAAATGTATCACATGGATTCATAGGTTTCTATATAAAATGAATGGGCATTTGGGGACATCACAGATTCATGCATCTTTATATAAAATGAAAGGACACTTGATGATATCACATGTCTAAGACTCCATTTTGAGGACAGTGAACTTTTGACACTTATGTGAACTCTCTCGCTTCGATTTATTGCTCTCCACAGCTCAGTTAAGTATTTTCAGGTCTCCACAGACTACGAACCATATCACAATAATACAATTTGTTCCGCTTGTCTTAGAATTTTAGTTTCACTTTTCCAGCTCCTCTCCCCCTTCCTAGCCTGACTCTGCTTTACATCACCTGTCATATTTACTACAGCATCTAACACAGTTATTTTTTTTGCTTATGTATATATGTATGTGTCTTCAGAATTTGTCATGGGAGCCTGACGAAGGAGCCTTAGTGTCCCGAAAGCTTGCTATGTTTGCCATCTTTTCAGTTAACCATTAAAAGGTATCAACCACTGAGGACTCTCAGATTCCAATATTTTTTGATCTACTGGCTAACAAGGTACAAACATTTTTACCTTATACATATGAAGAGTTTGGGTGCATTATACTATACAGAGAGTTTGGGGTGCATTATACTATATAGTGGAGTTCGGGGTGCATTATACTATATGGAGAACTATGGAGTGCATTATACATATGAGGAGTTTGGGGTGCATTATACTATATGGAGGAGTTTGGTGGTGCATTATACTATATGGAGAACTATGGGGAGGTGCATTATACATATGGAGAGTTTGGGGGTGCATTATACTATATGGAGGAGTTTGGTGCATTATACTATATGGAGAACTATGGGAGGTGCATTATACTATATGGAGGAGTTTGGTGCATTATACTATATGAGGAGTTTGGGGGTGCATTATACTATATGGAAGAGTTTGGGGTGCATTATATTACATGGAGGATTATGGGGGGTGCATTATACTATATGGAGGACTGTGGGGGTGCATTATTCTATATGGAGGACTGTGGGGGTGCATTATACTATATGGAGGACTGTGGGGGTGCATTATTTTATATGGAGAACTGTGAAGGTGCATTATTCTAGATGGAAGACTGTGGGGGTGCATTATTCTATATGCAGGACTATGGAGGGTGAATATTATATGGAGGAATTTGGGGGTGCATTATAATATATGGAGCCAAATATAATATATAAAACCCATGATAATATTTGTAGGGCACTATGGGGGCAATTTAATACTTGAAGGGCTGTGGCTAGGTTTATATTGCACTTGTGTTGTCCTTTACAATGGAAATATTAACAGATTCTGTTGTAATGGTCAGCAAAAGTGACATTTTGAGTCATTTTGTAGTGCATACGTTTTAGAAACTTCAAACATACAGTATATGCGCTACATGCGACTGATAGATGATAGGATAGGTAGAAAGATAGATAGATGGATAGGATAGAAAGAGGCTAGATAGGATTCCAGATGCTAGAAAGCATTACCAGTGTCCCTGCTCTGTCTCCTGCACTGTCTATGCTTCCTGCAGCTCGCGAGCCGCTGGGTAAATATTCATGATCTTAATGAGCGGCATCGGAAGGGCAGAGAGCGGGAGACAGAGCAGGGACACTGGTAATGATTTTCTATCATCTATAGTCCTATCTTTTCTATCTCTTCCTATCCTATTCATCTATTGCAAACTCAGCATAACACAATGCTGATAATCTGCACAAATCTGTAGCATTGCGTTATATTGGGTTTGTGTTGTAACGGACTGAAACACGCTACTGTCAGCTATTGCCTGTGTGTTTCAACAAACGCATACGTATTGCAGACTCATGCTATTTTGGCAGTGTTAGTATGCGTTTGTTCAATGCTAGTCTATGGATGCATTAATGCATGCGTTACAATGTGTTTGTGCTGCTGTCAAACGGATGCGTTAAACGCACAGCACAAATGCAATGTGAACCTGGCCTATGAGGAGCCTTTATACTTTATGAAGGGCTATTTGAGGGCTGTGTTGGGGGCCATTATACAGTGTGAAGAGGTTTTGGTGCCATTATACTGTATGTAGGTCTATTATACTACATGGAGGGCTGGGTGGGGGTCATTCAATAGTTGGGGATCATAAAGTGCTGGGGTAGTTGAGGGAAGTAATGTAGGGTCATCATACTATGCGTGTGGAGGGATCACTGTGGGGGATCATACAGTGTTTGGGGTGCACTTTTGTTGGCAACTACTTTATGGGGGCAATGAAAGAGGAGCCTAGGCGCTTCAATAGGAGGAAAATTACTTTGTAAGGGCTGAAAAGTTGTGAGATATGTATGTATCTGTGTCATCCTGACAAATATTATTTTTTTGACAGGGGGCTCAATTAGAACTTCTGCTGCGGGGCTCCATGATTTCTATGTGGCCCCTGGTGCAGGATGCATTGTCCCTCTGCTGCAGGACTGATTAGCCATAACTTACACACCAGGTCCAGTGCCGCCCCTCGGTACATACATGCAACCAGCCATGTTACTCCTGAGCGGTGGTTGGTCGGTGGCGCTCGTCCCCCTTCCACTCCCACATGTCAAACCAATTGGACAGCCCCTGCTATTAGCTCCAGACAACCGCATGTGCTGCGCTTATGATTGGCTAAGCGTTTTGGAAGAAGGAGGCGCGTGCTCTGTTGGAGGAGACGCGCCATTTTACCAGCTTAGTGCAGTGGCAGCTTGTTGATGCTCAGACTGCATGTGGTGTGTGGACGGAGCTCCCCAGAGTTTTGTGGGCGTGTGCCAGAGGCTGGCAATCATGCTGCCTCCTGTGCTATAAGGATGCAGGACTGTGTCTGCCTACAGGACCATAGCTCTGCCGCCATAATTGTGTGTCTGTATGTTTGTGCCAGACCTGCCATTACCATTAATGATCCTTGTTCTGGATTCTTCTGTGTTTCTTGTATGTGCGTGTGATGGCGCTGACATGCATGTGTTTGGACATCTTTTTTCTATTTCTGCAAATTAAAATGTCCACTACTGTACTCATTTCTACAGGATAGATATAGATCTGTATGCATAAGATTTATTGTTACCGATAAAGAAAATTAATGGTGGGGAGTGGGGCGCCGTTTTGAAGTTCGCCTCAGGCAGCACAGAGGCGCTCTGTTCATCCCTGTCTCCACCAATGTGATATTGAACACTTATGGCTTTTCTTTTTATACATGGTTTCACAATAATGAGTTCCAATGAGGTGCAGATTGGAGGAGAAGTTAGCTACTTCCTCTCCCACTTAAAAATTGACATAATGACTTTATGGCCACTACATGGTACATGGTACAGGGAACTGTGCAATACCTGCTCTTTATATCCTTAAGGGTACCGTCCCCCAGGACATATCGCCCCGATTACATAGGCGATGCAGGGGCGTGGCCTATCGCGGCAACAGCGCCGCTGCGTCACCTAGTGTAAAGGGGCGATAATGAGGCGAAATATCGCCTCTGAGTGGTCGCCTGGTTTCTCAGCACTGCTCTGAAACCAGGCGAGCACTCTGGGGCTATGTGTACACATCGCCCCATGTAACATGGCGATCACCGATGTTAACAGGCGATGGGAGCCATAAGCTCCCATGTTACAGGATCGCCGCTGGGGTTTGTAGACACCCCAGCGGCGATGCTGCCTGTAACATCGCCGGTGCGTCGCCAGAGGTATCGCCGCATGTAAACATGCGACGACGACGCTGGCGGGACACAAAAACGTGCGTGCTCCCATGCGTCGCTACTGATATCTCCGGCAAGGGGTACTCGTGTGACGGTACCCTAACACTGATTAATCTGATATTGAAGACCTATGGCTTTATTTTTATACAGGGAGTCACAATCTTGAGTTCCATTGAGATGCAAATTGGACAAGTTAGCTACTTCCTCCCTCACTTATAGAAAGACATAACAACTTTATGGCAACTACATAGTACAGGGAGATGTGGTATTCCTGCTTTTTACATCCTTGATAACCACCAATCTGATATTGAACACCTTTGGCTTTATTTTTATGCAGGGAATCACAATCTTGGTTCCATTGTGATGCAAATTGGAGAAGTTACCTACTTCCTCTCTGTTATAGAACCATTGACCTACACTTTCAAGTATATTGAATACCTAAGTTTATGCCGTTTGTCTGCCTGACACAACGCTGATGGGCAGATACATTATGGTTACTAAGGCCAGGAATGGAGGATTGTCTCAGTGACTAGATGAAGAAAAAGCAGCACCATGGCAGATGTGGCAATATGGCTGATAGTAGGCATTATGATCCTGTAACCATAGACAGCCTGGAATCTGCCCATTTCAATGAGTTTTGCAGACAATCGACTTTGTATGGGGACACCGGCCACCAGATTTCGGAGGAGCTGTCGGTCGAGGATGTCCAATATTAAGCTGCCAGGAGAGAAATCTTTCTATGGCTCTCTTATTGAGAACACAGGAGTGCTTGGCTGAATTCATGGGAGAGTGGCTGTTTACCGAACCATTGGCCAAAGCATCGTTCATTGATCGCCATCTCATGTGTTTGGGGTTCAACAGTATTTGCCCATTAACTAGGCAATGCCCTTTTAGAGTTTTTCCCGTCTTAGCATATGAGCACCTATACTCAGGATAGGTGATAACTTTCTGACTGCTGGCGATTATACCGAGTTCTCTATTTCCAACATACCCTTACACAAAGAATGGAGCTTTGACGAACATAGGCAGAAATCGCTAAGTTTAATCGGGTACTTAAGCACCCTGTTTTTAGGATCCCCATAGATAAGCAAACTATGACTAGGTGATATCTTGCTAAGATGGAAATAAAGACTTTATGAAACAGGAGCTGAGCTGCAGTAACACAGAATAGCCACTACTCGGTGCAGGGAGCTGTGCTATTCCAGCTCTTTACATCCGTGATCCACACCAATCCGGTATTGAAGACCTTACCTAACAATAGGCCATCAATATCACATGCCCTGGAAAACCCATTCAATATATTTGTCTGCTCTTGCAACACCTAGCGTCCTCTGTTGTTACCTGGGTGCCACAGTACTAACGTAGACCTGCCAACAATCCCAGAACAAGTGGAAGCCATCAAAAATATGAGGAGATTTCTTGAACTCCCAGGAAGTCTACAAATCTCCTGATTATGCATTATATGTTTTTTTTTTTTTTTAAGTACTTTTTCATTCAAAGAGGCCAGGATTAAGGCATGGAGAGGTGGGGAAATGGTGGGGTGTAGCTTAAAAAAATGGGGCATGTCTACTTCTAAAATTTGCTTGTTGCCAAAAATGGAGGACTCTTCTGGATCTTTGTAGTTAAGTTAATTCATACTTGCTAACCTTTACCACCCATAATTTATATATCACTACATGTGTTGAGTGTATTTATATGCACATTTTCACTTGAGCAGAAGCATCTCCTCTCACCATCAGGAGCCTCTTCCCCCGCCAGTCAGGGTCCCCTCCGCCCGCCATCAGGTCCCCTCCCCCGCCAGTCAGGTCCCCTCCGCCCGCCAGTCAGGTCCCCTCCGCCCGCCAGTCAGGGTCCCCTCCGCCCGCCATCAGGTCCCCTCTGCCCGCCAGTCAGGGTCCCCTCCGCCCGCCAGTCAGGGTCCCCTCCGCCCGCCAGTCAGGGTCCCCTCCGCCCGCCAGTCAGGGTCCCCTCCGCCCGCCAGTCAGGTCCCCTCCGCCCGCCAGTCAGGTCCCCTCCGCCCGCCAGTCAGGGTCCCCTCCGCCCGCCAGTCAGGGTCCCCTCCGCCCGCCAGTCAGGGGCCTCTCCGCCCGCCAGTCAGGGCCTCTCCACTTCACTAGCAAGATCCTCTCACCCGGCCTGACTGTACACATGTGTATAGATAATCTGGTCTTAATAGTTCCCACATCGGTCATCTATTCATACCTTCTTCTGAACTTCTTAGCAGAGAAGCCTTGAAGATGTGCGCACTGCGTTTTAGTAAAGTGCTGCCGCTTTTTATGTAAATTGCCCTGGAAGCAGAGCTGAGAAATGTCTGTAATATGTTATTACGGAGGTAGAACGGTTTGTTCTTGCCTTGAATGTCGAAAAGTAAAAGCAGTAAATGGATGCGAAGCATCAAATGGACATTTTACCGCCTTTAGAGCTCCACAATTCTCCATTTACGGGGCTAAAAAGCTTCACGACAGTAATAACATTTAATAGGAACTCCCAGTATATTAGAAACCAGCAGATGCCACATAAACTCACGCTAATTGCTGGCGCACGTATGGCAAGACGGTCCCTGCCAGAAAAAATGGTACATTAAGACGATATCAGAAATAAACAGAGACCAGGAGGTAAAATTCTGTATATTTCCTGGATTTTATAATATACATTGGCAGATACTTAAGTAAAAACCACTCTGACTCCCGCCAGGGCTTTGTTATACCCTGTCCAACATTTACACAGCTTCTAATTAAAGGGCCCATGTGGTTATGGACTTTACTGCATCTTTTAATGAACGGCATATGTTAAATATTTTAGCAATTTATTTTATTTTTTATAAATAAAATAATAATAATAATAAAGCTTTATTTATATAGCGCCAACATATTCCGCAGCGCTTTACAATGTAGGGTATAAGAAAATAGAACTTAGTCCGGGCCCTATATGTGCAATGTGTGTCCTGAAGAAGCTCAACTGTACTGCTGCCTCCATGGAGAGGCCCTATACATTGTTTCCTACGTGAACATGCGTTGTCTTAAAAAGCAGATTGTCTAGAGGTAAAATATAAAGGAAAGAGGGCCTAATACTTAAGATTCAAATTTGGCCTCAAATCACCACTGCACCTCTACTTGTTAATACTTCAAAACCCATTTATGGTGCACTATAAGCCGCACCCATGAGGAGCCACTGAATCTCATAGGAGCCCAGTCATGGTGCAATTTAGGCCACAGACCATGAGGATCCACTGAACCTCATAGGAACTCACTCATTGCTTAAGCTCCACCCATTTTTACCTTATTTTCACAAATGAGGTGGCTGCGTCTTTTATGCCCCTTTTAACCACTCCCTTGTTTAACTCCATCTCATATTGGATGGCTATGATTGACAGCCACTTTCCCAGCCTTTACATCTGGGTATGGAGAAAAATCTTACGCGAATCCTTTAAATATGATCAGTGCAAACAACGTGAGGGGGTCTTCCTTTCTCTTGTCTGTCAGCAGTGGTACTGTGAATTCTGGTGCGATCTGTCATTTAGACAGGTGAGCATGTCTGTTAAAGCATGCAAGAGACCCACTGCTTTAATGGTGTTGCCCACTGTGGATAGTTGCACTTGGGATTCCTTTCCTAGTAGCATCTGCTTCATCTGTTCCATATTGTGGTTGCACCTGGGTCTCTTATCAGCAAACTTCAGGCAACTGTCTCTTGCTCACTTTGGGACACCCTATACTCATAGATGTGAACTTAAGTAACCTGGATCATCACTATGGTGTGTTCCTACTCTAACCCTCATATACACATCTCTGCCCTAGTCACTTGTAAGCTCAACCTGCTGATTGTGTCCTCTTCAACTGACCCTAAGTAGCAAGAAATTAGCCCTTAAGTAACCTGGGTCATGACTATGGTGCGTGCCTACTCTACTCCGCTTGAAACATCTCTGCCATAGTCTCTTGTATTTTGGGTATAGAACTTTACCTGCTACTCTTGCGCTCTATGACTGACCCTGAGTGATAAGAACGTGTCCCTTAAGTAACCTTGATCATGACTATGGTACGTGCCTTCTCTACTCATGAAACCTCCTGCTCTAGTCATTTGTGTTTGGGCATAGAGCACCACCTGCTGCTTGTGCTCTCTGCGATTGACCCTGAGTGGTGAGAATGTGTCCTTTAAGCAGTGGCGGACCTTCAGCCCGGGGGGCCCTGGTGCAGCTGTAGGTGAGGAGCTTTATGCTAGCAGCTCTAGGTGAGGTGCGGGGGAGAGGTGCTAGCAGCTTTAGGTGAGGAGCGAGGGGGGGGGGTAGTGCTAGCAGGGGGGCTTTGCGTGCGGTTCCTACCTGTGCCGAGCCGCGCATTGCAGGTCTGGGAGCCGCGGCTGCAGAGGAGAGGAGAGGCGGGGAACAGCCAAGGGAAGCAGGAAGCTTCCCTCAGTTGACCTCCTCTCCTCTGTCACAGGGTCACGGGGGGCCCTCTACAGGTGCTTGTGGGGCCCCCTACCCGGTCGGGGCCCTGGTGCAGCTGAACCAGCTGCGCCACGGTAGGTCCGCCCCTGCCATTAAGTGACCTAGATCATGACTATAGTGCGTGCCTACTCTACAAATGAAACCTCTCCGCCCTAGTCACTTGTGTTGGGGCATAAAACTCCACCTGGAGCTGCTGCACCCTGTGACTGACCCCGAGTGGTGAGAAGTTGTCATGACTATGGTACATACCTACTCTACTGTTCATTCAGACCTCAACATCCTAGTTCCTTGTGTTAGGGAGTGGAGCTCTACCCGCTGCCCTTTCCCTCTGCAACTGAACTTGAGGGGTGAGAAGTTGTCCCTTAAGTAAGCCGTGTAATGACTATGGTGCATGCCTACTCTACTCCTCATGCAGACATCTATGCTCTAGTCGCTTGTGTTGGGACGTGGAGCTCCACCCGCTACTTTTTCCTTCTGCAACTGATCCTGACTGACAAGAAATTGGTCCTTCAGTAACTTGGGCCATCACTACAATAAAGGCATACCGTACTTCATGTGTTCCAAGTGAAGGTGTAAGTCTTCTTTTGTCCTGGGAGTGACATTGGTCGGGTGACAAATTTTTTTGGCAAATGTTGTCAGCCAATTCCAGACTAGCAGAAATCAACACATTTGTTGAAAGATGCAAATTTGATGAATCAAACTCCAGATCAACAGATGGCTCACTTCACCCAGTAAAGTGAACGCCGCGCCATCACATCACACCGGGCAGAAAAAAAGAGCATGGGATATTACACAATAGAGCGGAGGATAATTATAGTTTCCCTGACAACCGTGCAGCCTCCACGTCAGCCCGAACAAATCTCAACTCAAAAATATTGTGAAAGAGACAAAAATATCATCCATCTAGCTAAACAAATATTAAGATCTGCACCTCCCTCCCTCTTATCCATGGACCTCAGTGCAAAATCTATGACTGGACCCTCCAGACTATACTGGTATTCCCATGTGGAGGCAGAGGGACCTAGTGGGTCGCCTTAGGCTTATGCATCAAAGCACAAAGGCTGCCTTCACATTTGCGTATGTGAACGCAGCTTATGCTGCGTTCCCATACGCATTCAAACGCATGCGCACTGCGTTCCTATGTTTAATTCGGGTGCGGATGCGGACGATATCTGCTCCTTCCGGTGTCCCGCGTCCGTACCCGGGACGCAGCATGTCGCGCCCCTGGTGCGGGCGAGAGTGTGTGATTTGTGCGCAGGCATCCGCATGCGCACAGATCACTAATGGCGGGCAATGAGAGCGCACGGCGGTCTGCAAGCATCTGCAGACCGCCGTGCGCTCCATTATAAACATAGGGGCCGCGGTCTGCATGCAGATGCTTGTAGATGCATCTGCAAGTCTGAAGGCAGCCAAAGTCCTCTCTGGTCTCACTGGAGTCTTTGGCTCTTTGTGTTACTAGATGATGGTTTTGGAACAAGGGGCTGTTCCAAAGAATACAAAAATTGCCCGAACCTTTAACCATACTTGCCAACTCCCCTGAAACATCCCGAAGACTCCCAAAAAAACAGGGTAGAATCTTCCCGGAGAGTTGTGGGACACAGAAGTTCACTAGTCGAAAGTGCTCATGGGGGTAGTCAGAGATTTTAATGTAGTTTCACCCCAATCTCTTACAAAAGAAATTCTGCTTTAATAGAGGGGAATCTATTATTCAAGCCCCTCATCTTTTGGCCAATGTGGAGACCAGTTCTGGAGGATCCATTATATCTGACATCACACAGACCGATTTGTATGGGAAGTGTAATACCTAATTTCTCCAGTGGTGGCACTACAGGAAAATTATACACATACAGCCATCTCTTTTTGCTTATCGCTGGGATATTTGGCAGAAAACAATTGTGTGATCACTTATTGTAAAGTAATTAGGGATTGTCTAAAGTGGAGAACCCCTTTGAGAAACTTGTAAACAAGCCATTTAATTCTGAATCACTATCAAAACTCTGGGAATGAAGAAAATAGCTCACCATGTCCGGATAACAAAGTCAATGTTTCTGAGTGGTCATCAAAAAAGCCCTGATCTCAATCCTATTGAGAATGTATGGGCAAAGCTGAAAAGTCTGCGAGCAAGGCGACCTTCAAACATGGCTTAGTTACTCCAGTTCGGTCAGGAGGAATGGGCCCAAATTCCCAGCAACTATTGTGAGAAGCTTGTGGAAGGATCCAAAATATTTTACCCAGGTCGAAGGGCAATAGTAATAAAAATGCCTTAAAACGTTCTCTCTTATTATTATTCTGGCATTTAGCAAATGTTATTAATTATGGTAATCCTAATTAATCTAAAACGGGAAAGGTTTATTGTGATTTCATGTCAGATAGTGAAAAAAACATGCAGATGTGTCTTTATCTAGTGTATAGAAACTTCTGGTTTCAACTGTATATAATTTATACCTGTAGATCATGTTACTGCACTGTAAGGGCGCTTTCACATATGCGTTTTCTTTGTATCTGTCGAGATACGCGAATACCACATCTGCCTGGATATGATTTTTGCCCTTAAGCCGGATGAAACCGTACCAATATTCTACCGGATCCATATGCTGATTCTGTTATAATACTGGTCCAGTTACATCCAGCTGCATCCGGTATTGTCCATATCCTTTTGTCTGTTTTGGGTCCGTACGGAACACCTGAGTGTTCGCAATGGACCTCGAACAGGGACTTCATTGAGAAGTCTGTGATTACAGAATTAGACTCACCTGCCTCAAGGATAAAAAAGAAACAAGCGAGCATCACCAGAAGGCAATAAAAATTGTGCAAATGCACATATTACTTCTGCACTGTATAATGTTATAAAAATTGAGACATTTGGCCAAAAAATGTATCAATATTTTAGGCCACCCTGCCAGCGTCAAGGCAATCTCAAATAGGGTGGTCCTACTTTCTACTTATTTTTTAGTTGTCATGTGACCTCAAACAGAAACGTACAGTGGGCCTGCCCTGCTCTCATCCAGGAGTGCTGACCTGGTGTGGTGAGGGTTAACTGTGAAAAGCTCAAACAAATGTGGTATTCGCTACAGGTGTGGGAGTCTTGAGTTGCCATTTATTCACTTGCACTGTCTGGCACCAAGGGAGCAGGTTTGAGATGCACAAGGTAAATGTTAGCTCTAATATGGTCCACTGTATGTTTGTTTGAGGTCACATGACACAACTAAAATAAAAAAGTATAAAGTTGGACCACCCTATTTGAGATTGCCTTGACGCTGGCAGAGTGGCTCAAAAGATTGATCAATTTTTTGCAAAATGTCTCAATTTTTATTATATTATACAGTCCAGAAGTAATATGTGCATTTGCACAATTTTTATTGCAAGCTGTTTTCTGGTGGTGCTGTTTTTTCTCCTTTTCACCTGTCTCAACACTGCGGTCACTTCCAGGTCCGCTCTGCACTGCCTGCTGATCATCCAATCACAGACGCCCAGTCTGTGTGACAGCATCACAGAGTGATTGGTTGCTGGCACAGTGAGTGGGGAGCAACAGCCAAACAGTCGCTGTCACTTACAATGGACGTCTCTGATTGGCTGTTGAGCAGCTAATGCAGTGAATATTACATGAGGTTCATGAGCGGGAGTCGGAATTGTCCACAGCAACGAGACAGGCGAGTATAATGATTTAATCACGTGAAGTCCTCTTCGGGATCCATGTCTGAACACTCAGGTGTTTGGTGCGAACCCCGAATGTTACATGTGTAAAGTTCCCGCGCATGCTCTATAGGCATGCCAAATCTAGTTTTACCGGATCAGGAATAATCTGGTAAAACTGGATCTGGCATCCATTGACACACATTATAAATCATGCTGCAGTATGCCAGATCTGGTTGGAAGTGTTTTTTTACCGAGCCCAAAAAACGCTGCATGCTGCGGTTTTTTGGGCTTGGTAAAAAAGCAGTTTCGGCTGGATCCGGCAGCAATCGGATGTAAACAAAAGTGTGGATTCCCACTTAAAATCAATAGGCACAAACCGGATGCAGTTTGCGTTACACTTTTAAAAAAAGAGACGGATCTCTTCTGGATTCTAAAAAATGCCTGTGACGGCGTCCTAAGAAGATTACTATACCCCAAACTGTTGTGTGATAATCTTTGTATATTTCTTTATTGCAGCGATCCACAGCAAGGACCTTCTTGCCACGTTACATCTGCTTGTTGCCCTCTCCCGCCATTTTCGGCCAGATATGCCTCTTCCTCCCAATGTGTCTGTAGAAGTCATCGTTGTGGAGGTAAGTCACCATTACTACTTTCCAAGATGCTGGATGATAGGGGCAACTACTCTTCTTCTATAGAACCAGGGACCAGAGGAGGTGGTGAAGGTTTCACAAAGCAGAACGTCATATTCAGAACTCACTTAAAAGTCCATAGAGAGCTGCGCATGCGCGGCCACTGTAAGCACATATCTAGCACGTTTCATTCAAGCCAAACCTTAATGACTTTTTACAGCTAATTTTCACCCCTATTCTCACCTCTGGGACCAAAATTAGCAATTCAGGGGTCTGGGAAACCTGTGAGATCATACTCCTGGGAAGCTGTAATGGACAACTCAATGATGTCACCCATTTGTTCCCAAAATAGGACTTTGTGCTCCGCTCCCTCACAATACACACAGCACACTTATGATACAAACTCCTTCTTCCATGTGGTGATAGTTAGCCGATCCTGTAAAGGTCATGTTTTAGTAAAGATCCTGCGTTTCATTGGTGACGGCATTTTCTTTCTGTGCCAATTATATTTGACATTTTCTTTGGCTGACACTGAGCGGCCGGTGTTCTCTGTCCAATATTACAGCCAACAAAAACCGGAATGAAGACCGGAAAAGCTATTGAATTTGTTACAAGAAGCAGGTGAGATTATAGAGCTGGCTGGCTGTCTTTCTATCCCTCTTACTTTTTTCTTTCTCTCTCTCTTTCTTTCTCTCTCTCACTCTCTCTCCCCTTCCTTCAAGTCCCATCTTTCTTTCTTTCTTTCTTTCTTTCTGTATGTCCTTCTTTTTTTTCTTTCCTTTTTTCTCTCTCTCTCACTTCATCCCTCTTTCCTTCCCTCTTTCCTTCCCTCTTTCCTTTCATCATTTAAAATAAACCGCCCTCATCAAAGTGACCAATGACCTTTTGACAGAAAATCTAATGGTGACCACTCTCTGCTTATTCTCCTTGACCTCTCTGCAGCTTTCGACACTGTTAACCTCCATCTCCTACTCTCTATGCTGCACTCCATCGGCATCAAGGACACGGCTCTCTCCTGGTTCTCTTCCTATATTTCTGACCGCTCTTTCAGTGTATCATTTGCTGGCTTCACTTCCTCCCCTCTTCCTCTCACTATTGGGGTCCCTCAGGGTTTGGTGCTTGGACCTCTTCTCTTCTCTTTCTACACAGCCCTAATTGGACACACAATCAGCAGATTTTGGCTCCAGTACCCTGACCAGGAGCGTAACTACTACAGGTGCAGGGGTTGCACTCACACCCGGGCCCTGGAGCCTAGGGGGCCCCAAAAGTCCCTTTGGTGTATAGAAAAACACTAATGCTATTAAAGATTTGTAATAATTGGGGGCCCTGTTGGAGCTTTCGCATCGTGGCCCATGAGCTTCAAGTAATGCCACTGACCCTGACCTTATCCCTGCGGTATTAAAGAACACCAATGACTGTCTGGCGGCAGTTTCCAACATCATGTCTGTTCTCTATCTCAAACTTAACCTTTCCAAAACTGAACTACTTCTGCTCCCGCCCTCCACTAACCTCCCTAAATCTGACATCTCCCTCTCGGTGTGCGCCTAGCCAGCAGGCTCGCTGTCTGGCTGTTATGTTTGACACAGATCTCTCCTTCACTTCCCACATACAATCTCTCGCCCGCTCTTGCCACTTGCAGCTGAAGAACATCTGTAGAATCCGCTCTGTGCCAGTCATTGCACTGGCTGCCCATACACTATAGGATCCAATTCAAATTGCTTGTTCTCACCCACAAAGCTCTTCACAGTGCAGCACCCCCCTACATCTCCTCCCCCAACCCTGTCTATCACCCCACCCGTTCTCTACGTTCTACAAATGACCTTCAAGTAACATCTGCACTAAACCGAAGCTCCCACTCCCGGCTCCAAGACGTCTCCCTAGCTGCACCAATTCTCTGAAATGCTCTACCCCAAGAAATTAGAGTCGCACCCACAGGGACTGGGGTACTCAGAGCTGGACGGTAAGGTTTTCTGAGGTGCCACGGTGGTGTGGTCAGGCTCCCTGGTCCCAGGTGCGGCAATAAAAAGAGGGAAAAGTTAATAAAGTTTTTATGGGGTGTTATTCGTGACGCCACCCGTGGGTCATGGCCAATGTGGCTACCGCTGCCATGGGGTCTGCCGGGATAGTGGCGGCAGCTGGTATGTTAAGCCCTCCACGGGTAGGGCTGGGTCCCCAGGCAGAGGGAGAGATCCTACGTGCCCAGGATGCTGCACTTCTCTTCCTTGTGCAGCTCCTCCAACCGTCACACGCAGGTAGCAAAGTATGGCTCTGCAGGCGAGCCACTGCAGTTACTGTCTTTATAAATCACACACACAGTTCTTGAGTTGGCCAGGTATTTTTCTTTCCTCGTTACTCAACACACAGTTCACAGTGGTTCACAAGCACAGTTCTTTATACATAAGCTATGGACCGGGTCCACGCATCCACGCAACAGTCACCGGCTGGGGCTCTTACTGCAGTGGGGACGGTTCCTCTGTGTCACTCCCCTCAGTGTTCCACTCGGGCCCTTCTGTTCTCTCTGCTCTCATGCATAAGGGTTCCGTCCGGCCGTCACGGGTTCTACAGTGAGTCATCCCACACTCTGGGTCACTAGCCCTAGACTGATGGCTTTGTCCTACTCCGTACCAATTGTTTTGGACTTGGAGTTCCTGCACCCCGCCAGGTGTCTCGTGGTTAGGAGCATTAAGTGTTCCCGGCCACATCTACAGAGCCTGCTCTGTGGATTCTCTGGCCCAGCTACCAGTGAGCTGGGTTAGTTAGGGTCACCTGTCTCCTTCTACTGTCCGGGGTTTTCAGCTTTGGCCTCCTGGCCGGCCATTAGTGGTGCAGGCCGCCGGGCCCCGTTGTTCTCAGTATCTGTTAGTCAGTAGTCAGCTGAAGGGTGTGTTGGCTTGGGATGCTTCCCTTCTACTCCACCCTTCAGAGAATCTCTCTATCTACTCCTCTCCCATGGAAAGCTTTTAATCGTCTCGCCCAACTTAGTGTACATGGGTCCTTTATGGAGTCTAGTTCCTCCACGCCTTTGTCTGGGTTCTCTCTCTTCCCACCCACACTTTGCTACTCCCGCCACCCCTTGCCAAACCTGAAGTGACTTGGGCTCAGGGTCAGAGTGTGTGTGTTTGTGAGCTGACCATCTTACCTGTCCTGCTGCAGTTCACCCTGTGGCCACCTGGTCGCAGGGGCGCCACATTAGGACCATTGACAACTTACACAATTTTAGGCGCTCTCTAAAAACACATCTTTTGAGGGTGGCCTATCATGCTCCCTAATCAAAGTCTATTATATTTATGACTCACCGTGGCCGGGACTCCGGTTTAGACAGGCGATGCTTCCTTCCTCCTTGTCACGGGTGGACCGCGCCTGCCGGTAGTGGGGCCCGGTGTAGTGCAGATCAAAAGTGTTTGAAGACGTCTTGGTGGAACAGATTAAAGGGGTTTTTAATTTATTCGTGACGCCACCTATGAGTAGATTCGGTAAGGACTACCGACGCTGCGGAACCTCCGGGGGATGGACAGCAGCAAGATGTTACGCTCCCCACAGGCTGAGCGGTGATCCCTGGAGGCTGGAGCTGCTCAAGATGTTGTGCGGCAGCTGCGGTTACCTTGTAGTGCGGACGGACAGTTCATAAGGAAGCACGGACACAGAAAGTCTCTGCAACGGGTCTTTACTGTAACCAGCAGGCAGTACATGGCATACAGTGGTTGAGTAGTAGACCGGGTGGACTCAGCAGTGATGGTGTCCCTTAGAAATCCGCAGTGTTCCTCCATTCTAACTAATTGATTGCCAGTGTCGCCCAGGAATACCAGATCGGGTACGGGGAGGCTGCTTCAATGCCCTATCCATGATGTACGTTCTGGATGTTTTGGGAGCTCGGATCCCTCAGTGGGTACACCGCTGGTTAGACGACTGGAAGTTGGCTGGTGGTGGGGTGCTCCTGTAAAGCTGCTCCTCCACGCTTCTGGTTCACGTAGCAGAGGTGAACTGCTGCCAGCTTCGGTACCAGTGAACCGGCTGTGAGTTGTGGGCACGGGAGTCTTTTGGGGACCCGTGTGGATAATGCCCAATCCCGGTAGTTAAGGCCTCAGGGGCTGACACCCGACCGGTGACGGCCCAGGGGCCCGCACGGGGTGCGGAGCCCCCGCTCCTCTCCAAGTTCTGTGTTCTAGGCTCTGCTCTAGATTCCAGACTCTTACTGTTCTGTTCTCTCTAGACTATATATATGGTGTTCTCCTACACACTACCCTAGCACTCCGCCCACCAGGACCTATGATTGGCCCTCTGTTCTAGGTGATGCATGCAGGGTTGGATTTCTATGTTAACCGGATCATTGCGGAGTCAGAGAATATTGCGGCTGCATTTATGGCTGCAATACCCTCTTGTGACGCACTCGTTGCGGGGCGCCACATTTAGCCCATTCACTATTTTCCAAACAAACTCTCTGTCAAACTGCCTATACACTAACCTTTTGCAAGAATTTGGCGCAAGAAAATTCCTTCCTTCTTTCTTTTCCTCTTTCTTTCTTTGGTTTCTCTCTTTTTCTTTCCATTTTTCTTTCTATTTCTCTGTCTCCCCCCCCCACTTCATCCCTCTTTCTTTTTTTTTCTCAATCTTCCTTTCTTTCTTCCTTCCTTTCATTCTTTCTTTTTTTCTATTTCTCTCTCTCTCTCCATCTTTCTTTCTTTCTTTCTTTTCTTTCTTTCTTTTCTTTTTCTTTCTTTCTTTCTTTCTTTCTTTCTTTCTTTCTTTCTTTCTTTCTTTCTTTCTTTCTTTCTTTCTTTTTCTTTCTTTCTTTCTTTCTATCTCTTCCTCTCTCTCTTCCTCCCTCTTTTTTTCTTTTCCATGGGTCCAATTTCTAATTGTTCTTTTGCATTTTTTCGTCATTTTTGGTGTATTTCTCGCCTGCTTTTGATTTGCACCAAATTTTTATTTAATTTGTGTTTTTTTAAACCCATTATACATGTACTTGGTTTTTTTTAACTTTCGTGATTGTGGGTGAATCTATGTTGTAAATGTAGCCGATGTTAGAAAAAAGTTGTGTGCACTTTCCCTTTTAGAATACTGTGTCTCCTGCGGTCTCGGCCGCGTCTCCTGCCGCTGTCTTTATACCTGTTAGTGGAGGATGTTTTCCGCTTTTGACCTGTTGACTGATCTTTTCCACTTGTTTGTTCTTCTTCTCATTAAATCCCATTTTGCATTTGATCGCTTTCTCATGGCTCATTTCAGCGACGAAGACGCGACTCCCAGTAAGTGATATTATGTTTAATTCATGGCCCCTGCTACTTCTCCTTACGAGGCGGTGGATTGGGTAGAGCTGAATGCGTTGACCCTGCAGGAAGGAGCGGCGTCTCGTTGTGAGATGTCGGACAGGACCGGGGTTGCCTTGGCAACGACGTAAGATGCTAAAGAAATGCGGTTTCGGGACGGAGCGGAATAGACAATAATTGACACAGATGTGAGCAATGGCGGAGAACATAGTTAAGCTGTTAGACTGCCATGTCTCTGCTGTTTTGAGCAATGACAAGGGTTTACAGAACGGGTACAGATAAGTAGAGTCGTTTCGGAAAATAACTTGTAATGTCATACAGATGTAGCAGAGCTGGTTGTGATTTAAAGGGGAACTCCATAATTAAACAGGTGGCCTCAAAACAATATAGAAGAGGGTCCCTAGCTCAATGTACTATAATGGAGAGCCAGGGCGTCCATGCATTATTAAGCAGCCATTAAAGAGGTTGTCCAGGTTTTTCCTAATATCTGTATGTATATCTAGGCTGCAAAATGCTGACAGTTTGTAATTTAGATCCTTAGCATTTTGCATGGTTACCTAGATATTGTCATTCTGCATGTGGAGGAGCAGCTCAGCCCCCGTCTAGAGGTGTTTTGTTTTGGAGCCTGGCTGTAATGTCACAACTGGATCTTTACACCCAGTCCCCAGCAAGAGTGCCCCAGACTCCACCTATGTAGGCAATAATTGACCTGCATTGCACTGACTGAGCGGTCATCTCCTCTCTCCATCAATGTGCCAAAGCCACCCCTCTGTGAAGGAGATGAACTGCGCACACACCACTGCACTGACAGACGGGTTCATTCTCCTTCACAGAGGGGCAGCTTTGGCACATTTATGCAGAGAGATGACCGCTCAGTCAGTGTAATGTGGATCATTCTTCATCTACATAGGTGAATGGAGGTGATCATATTGGAGACTGGGGAGGGCTTGTTGGAGACTGGGTGCAAATGTCCATTTGAGACATTACATCCAGGCTCCAAAACAACACGCCTCTAGATGGGTGTGAGCAGCTCCTCTACACACTCTGAAATGTGATATTTACGTAACTTTGCAAAATGCTGACAGGGTGTAAATTACAAACTGTTAGTATTTTGCAGCCTAGATACACACACAGATTTTAGGAAAAGCTCGGACATCCCCTTTAATTTGAATTGTCATCATGTAATGCAATATTTCTCATATATAGAGGCCACTGTAGGGCAGACCAGTAACTAGTAATCTTTTGTGATCAATGCTAGATAAAAAAACCTGATTCCATGGAAATCAACTGGCTTTAAAAATAAACAGGTTGCCTCAAAACAACATGGAAATGGTCCTTGGCTCAAGCCTCGTCTCTATCTGCTATGATGCTCCGGAGGACCTAAGGCGACCATGCCTTTTTTAGCAGCCATTCATGTGAACGGAAGTCGTGTAATGCAACATTTCTCCTGTAGAGGCCACTGTAGAGAAGACTAGTAGCTAGATGACAACATGGAAGAGGGTCCCTGGCTCAAGACTTGCCGCTATGTGCTACAATTTAAAGCTGCTGCTCTGGAGGACCCAGAGGGTTCATACATTTTTAAGAATCCATTCATTTGAATGGCAGTTGTGTAATGCAACAATTCTCCTGTAGAGGTCACTGTAGGGAAGACTAGTGCTTAGATCAGGCTTCTTCTGCAATCATGTGTGATCGATGCTAGTTAGAAAAGCCGAGCATATGAAAATCAGCTGGCTTCAAACATAATTATACAGAATTCCTCAAAACAACATGGAAGAGGGTCCCTGGCTCAAGACTTGTCTCTATTTGCTATAATGGACACCCATACATTATTATGCAGCCATTCATTTGAATGGCAGTCGTGTAATACGCGATTTCTCCTCTAGAGGCCACTGTAGGGAAGACTAGTACCTAGATGAAGCTTTCTTTGACAATCATAAGTGATCGATTCTGGTCAGAAAAGCAGAGCTTATGGAAATCAACTAGCTTTAAAAGTAATTATACAGGTTGCCTTGAAACAACATGGAAGAGGGTCCCTGGCTCAAGACTTGCCTCTATGTGCTGTAATGGAGAACTCCTGCTCTGGAGGACCCAAGGCGTCCATGCATGATTAAGCAGTCAATGATTTCAATGGCAGTCATGTAATGCAACATTTCTCCTGTAGAGGTCACTGTAGGGAAGACTACGGGTACCGTCACACTGTGCGACGGCATCGGAGAGGTCGGCGGCGACGGGTGGGAGCGTGCACGTTTTTGTCGCTCCGCCAGCGTTGCTGTCCCTCATTTACATGGGGCGACACCTCCGGCGACGTCCCGGCGATCTGACAGGCGGCATCGCCGCTGGGGTTTCTTAAAATCCCAGCGGCGATGTCTTAACATGGGAGCCTATGGCTCACATCGCCTGGCAGATCACCGTCGGCCACTAAAAGCGTCACCATCGCCTAATTACATTAGGCGATGCAGGGGCGATATCGGTCCCAATAGGTCACGCTCCTGCAGCGCCTAAAAAAATCGGCGGTGCCGTCGCACAGTGTGATGGTACCCTAAGATCTTGATGAGGCTTCCTTAAGCAATCATATATGATCGATGCTGGTTAGAATGGATCTTTTTATTTAGTCCTAGTTGTGCGAATGGAGTGTGGCTTACAGGGTAATCATTAGAAACAAAGCCCCTTTGGGCTCAAAAGTAAGGGTCAACATCCACCACATAAGAGTTCATGTGGAGGGGTCACCTTAAGCATCAACATATTCATACAGCATTAGGAAACAAGAGGAACTGAATACGATGCAGTCTATGATTTTTATTAGATGAATGACATATTAAAAATTTAGGAGTGACAAACAGCGGTGTACACAAAAGAGAAGCCGATTGCAGGAACACAAGGGGTAAAAAATATACATACAGGATATATTCCAGTTTTTACATAGCTGTTTCAATGTTTACTGCATACAAGATTCAAAGCGAGTACATATGTCTTAGTAATCAGTGGTTTATGCCCAAACACACAAGGCAGTCATAGATGAATAAAGTGCATAGTGCTGTGCAATAACAGGCCAGTCATTAAAACCGGCAACAAGACTGCCAGTGCAGGGGAAAAGACTCATCAAATATGTAATTGCAGTGGATACCTGCAGCAGAACAAGCAGGAGAAACTCAATTATTAGAGTATACCCATGTAGACATACAAATTCCCTGTGGCCTGGTCACGGCTGGGAGCCCCGACGCGGCGTTTCGCTGTGCTGGTATGGTAACCACAGCTTCCTCAAGGGGACGTGTCCTGCAAAGAAATGATGCCCAAATACCTCATCTTATATCACCCATCATCACCGCTTTACCCTCCACACCTGCATCTCCGCATCATCGGAGCGCCGTCGACCGGAAGTGACGCGGGCGGAAGTTATCGGTCGGCGACTGCCTTGTGTGTTTGGGCATAAACCACTGATTACTAAGACATATGTACTCGCTTTGAATCTTGTATGCAGTAAACATTGAAACAGCTATGTAAAAACTGGAATATATCCTGTATGTATATTTTTTACCCCTTGTGTTCCTGCAATCGGCTTCTCTTTTGTGTACACCGCTGTTTGTCACTCCTAAATTTTTAATATGTCATTCATCTAATAAAAATCATAGACTGCATCGTATTCAGTTCCTCTTGTTTCCTAATGCTGTATGAATATGTTGATGCTTAAGGTGACCCCTCCACATGAACTCTTATGTGGTGGATGTTGACCCTTACTTTTGAGCCCAAAGGGGCTTTGTTTCTAATGATTGTTCTTTCTATGTTTATCATAGTTAAACCCGGGGCAAGTATGACGTTCCGATCACGCGACCAGGCGTGGATGAAATTGATGGATGACGTTTTTCAGGAGGATGGCAAGCACACGGTTGCAGTAGGTGATGATCAGCAACTTGGTTCATTGATTTCAAGGTACAAGGATCAATTACGCAAGAGAATTCGTACATGGTGGAATAAAGCCTTTCTATCTAAGTATTTGGAGAAAAGCCTAATTCCCCGGGGCCTTAGAGTCCAGGTCTTTCCATCTTATGAGATATCTGATGAGGAGTTTAAATCCCAGTGGGAGGCTATATCTAACGAGTGTTCAAGAGGGTATATCCAGTTATTAAGGGATCAGAATATGGCCACTTTAACACAAATGGAGAGAGACCTTGAGGATTTAGAAGGGCAGATTAAGGTCAAATCTACGGCTGAGCAGTGGAAAAAATTCTGTGAAGATGTTGAGAAGGAGACTTTAAAATGGGAGAAGGAGGTGAGAGACTATAAAACAAAAAAATTAACAAGGGACCATCAAGATTACACTAGTAATAGAGTGTATCGGTGGAAAAATAAAATCCCTAGAGGGAAGCCGAAAATTCCAAATAAACCTGACGATCAAGGTCCACAGGCTCCAAAAAAAGATGGGATCCCAGCTAAAGTTCCTTCAGTTCCACCACCAGGGTCTCCTTCTATTCAGTCGGTAACCTCTGGAGATGAGAGTTCTGCCTCAGAGTCCGTGGTGACGAGTGATTGCGAGCTGGGGTCTGGCATGCCAACAAGGAGTGGAAAAAGAGGACAGCTGGGTGGACGATCACCCCCTCCTAATGTGAAGAAAGGCAGACAGCAACCACAGGTAATAAACCTCTCCTCACATGTCCTGACGGACTCTCAGCTTTCTCTCTTGTCCAGAGGTTTGACTTTTTGCCCTACAAATTCGTTTAACTTTTTTTCAGCACTAAAGGATCTCCACTTATTTGTGAGAAAAATTATTTTGAAGCGGTTACATTATAAGAAATCAGATGTATCCCTTGATACAACTATGGAAAAAGATATCTTGGAGGCCCTAGAAGACTTGATGCAGGAGCAGTCAACTGAGATTGCAGGTGGGTTTCCTAAGCATTTGTTGCCACGATCAACGAAGTTCCCCTCCCTTTCCCTCTGTCCTGCCGTTGGAATCTTCCTGAAGTTGGTTACAGACGACTTTAGGGAGATTTCAGGCAGGAGAAGATCTGATAATCTTACCAAGAAAGAGAGGGATGCGTTGGACGAATTACGCCAATTGGAGGGAGTAGTATTTAAATCTGCTGATAAAGGGGGTAACATCGTTGTTTGGCCGGTACACATGTATGAAAAGGAAGCCCTGCGCCAACTAAGGGATAAAACAACTTACCAGAAATTGGACTTTTGTCCATTATCTAAATTTATGATGGAATTGAGCCTGATCCTGGATAGTGCTCGGGAAAAAGGGATTATCACCAAAAGGGAGTTCGATGGCCTCCTGGTAGCGTGCCCTAAAGTGCCCACCTTTTACCTTTTACCAAAGGTCCACAAGAATGCCCTCTGTCCACCGGGGCGCCCTATTGTCTCTGGCATCGAGGGATTTTGCGAACCAATTTGTAAATTCATTGACCATTACTCAAAGCCATTGGTCGAGTTGCTTCCCTCGTATGCCAGGGACACTACGGGCGTCCTTAACAGGATCGACGGCATTTTTGTGGACCAGGGGACCCTCATTGCTACTATTGACGTCGAGTCGCTGTATACCTGCATCGATCACGAGGACGGATTGAGGGCTGTTCGCTTCTTCCTGGAGGCTGGAGGTCGGGGTGGTGCTATGGGGGATCTCATCCTGGAATTGCTCCGTTTTGCCCTGACACACAACTTTTTCATTTTTAAGGACATCTTCTACCTGCAGAGACGCGGCACTGCGATGGGCGCGGCCTGTGCCCCTTCATACGCCAATCTCTTCCTTGGTTATTGGGAGCGGACCATCTTTGGCGATGGAGGGGCGTCGGGCTGCGCCCAGGCGCAGTGCTGGATTAGGTATATAGATGATGTCCTAGTTGTGTGGCAGGGCACGGCGGAGCAATTTGAGTCCTTTATGCGTGAGCTGAACGATAACACCATGAACATTAGACTGACGCATAGGACAAGCACCAACAAGATAGACTTTCTGGATATTGAGATCTCCATTGATGAGATGGGTGGTGTACAGACGGACGTTTTCCGTAAGGAGACGTCCGTAAATTCTTTACTTCATGCAACTTCTGGTCACCACCCCTCTACAATACGCGCCATCCCGACGGGCTAGTTTCTGCGTATGAAGCGTATTTGCTCGTCCGACTCGGGATTTGAGAGGCAGGCTGAAGATCTAAAACAGCGATTCGGCGTCAGGGGGTACAGTAACAGAGGGATTAGGGCTGGGTACTACAGGGCTAAGAACACTTCAAGGAACAAACTGTTGGCTTATAAACCAAAAAAAGAAAGGACGGATCCTGAATTGAGATTTATTGGTACTTACAACTATGAATGGAGGTCGATGTACGCCAGTTTTCGGCGACATTGGTCCGTTCTTAGGAGTGATACCGTCCTTGCACAGATTGTTCCTAGTCGTCCTTTGTTGACTGCCAGGAGATCAAAGAACCTAAAAGATTGGCTAGTTCATAGCCACTATGTGCCCCCTAAGAGTAACCCCTTTGGCAGCTCGGGCCCAATTTTAGGCAGTTTCCCCTGTGGGCACTGTGTGGCGTGCCCCAATGTGGTTAGGATTCAAACCTTTGATTCTTCTGACGGGAGGAGACAGTTTAACATCAGACAACGCATTACCTGTGGCAGTACACATGTGATTTACTATGCCACATGTGACTGCCAATTGGTATACGTAGGGCTCACCTCCCGTGAATTTCGAAGAAGAATCAGGGAACACATTAGCGATATAGAGGGGGCACGGGGTGCTGAGGATGGTAGCAAGTTGAGGACTCTGCCGCGCCATTTTTTGCAGGTCCACAACTGCGATCCATCGAGTTTGAGATTCAGGGGAATCGACATGGTGAGGGCTGGCAATAGGGGTGGCAATCTCAAACGAATCTTGGCCCAAATGGAGGCTAAGTGGATAGTGACCCTCGATACACTTAGCCCCAAGGGAATAAATGAATCCTTGTCCTTCAAGTCATATCTATAGTGCTGATCACCTGCTATTATTCTCTCTGCATCCGTGTGTTTGGTGTATACATATTCTTTCCACCCTTGTGGATAAGATTTTAATCTTTCTTTTTTTCTTTTATATTTTTATCCGTAGCTCTTCCTTTGCTATTTCGGGGTTTTGGAAATGTTCTTCTTTCCCCGTTTGTGTTTGGACTTTTTCCACCAGCGATGTCATCCATCAATTTCTAATATGAACATGGCAGTGTTATATTGAAGATCTGACGGTCCTTTTGTGTCCTTTATAATTATATGTGTTTTCACACTCTATGTATAGAGATACATGTGTATCTGGTGTGGATGACTTTGTGTATATAATATGTTACAAAGGTTTAGCTGCTAAATTGCTTATTGATTTTAAAAGATTGCACTCTTTTTCTGCTTGGTTTCACGTCCTGGCATTGAAGTTGTGTCCTGCCTCCTTTAGATAACCGACTCCCATCCTTATCCGCTTTTCCCTCCCCCCTCTCTGCTCTCTGAAGCTGCCTCTGGCTCCAGTGACGCGGGCGAGCGGTGTTGCTGTAGTGCGCATGCGCGGGAACCATGGTGACGCGTCCCGGGCTCCCGATATGCGTACTCGCCGACCGATAACTTCCGCCCGCGTCACTTCCGGTCGACGGCGCTCCGATGATGCGGAGATGCAGGTGTGGAGGGTAAAGCGGTGATGATGGGTGATATAAGATGAGGTATTTGGGCATCATTTCTTTGCAGGACACGTCCCCTTGAGGAAGCTGTGGTTACCATACCAGCACAGCGAAACGCCGCGTCGGGGCTCCCAGTCGTGACCAGGCCACAGGGAATTTGTATGTCTACATGGGTATACTCTAATAATTGAGTTTCTCCTGCTTGTTCTGCTGCAGGTATCCACTGCAATTACATATTTGATGAGTCTTTTCCCCTGCACTGGCAGTCTTGTTGCCGGTTTTAATGACTGGCCTGTTATTGCACAGCACTATGCACTTTATTCATCTATGACTGCCTTGTGTGTTTGGGCATAAACCACTGATTACTAAGACATATGTACTCGCTTTGAATCTTGTATGCAGTAAACATTGAAACAGCTATGTAAAAACTGGAATATATCCTGTATGTATATTTTTTACCCCTTGTGTTCCTGCAATCTGCTTCTCTTTTGTGTACACCGCTGTTTGTCACTCCTAAATTTTTAATATGTCATTCATCTAATAAAAATCATAGACTGCATCGTATTCAGTTCCTCTTACAGGGTAATCATGTAGAGCAGCCTAAAGACACACCCCTGAGGATCCTGTGAGCCACACCCATAAAAATGAGCACAAAATAAAAAGGCCCCTATCTCGGGAACCGTATGGCGGATTTATAAAAGCAAAAGATGGAATATTAAGGGGAGCAATGGGAATAATATAAGGGCAACAGCTGGCCACTTTAGATCAGGTGACAAGTCCCCTTTAAAGGGATGTCATCAATGGAAATGATTAGACAATAGACTTCAACTTTGATCATGGTGATCCAGAAAGGTTACAAAAATCAATTTTTTTAGTTTTAATAAAATTAGTCTGGCCTCAGCTCTGTCCCAAACTGATAGGCCCCACCCATCTGTGGGTGGTGCTTGGATAAACCCCACCCCTTTATGTCCCTTAATATTTTCCAGAAGCTATAGACTTTTATTTGTTTCTCCTTTTCTAGACAAGGACGGATTCGATCAACTCTTTGAACTTAATCCAGAAAAAGTAAATGATGTTAAACAGGTAAAAACTTTTTTACACTACTGTATTGGAGAATGGAGTTCAGTTGCAAGTGAAAATGATAGCAGCCTTCCATAGGGGCCATTTCCTCTGTTAAATTGAATATTCACATTTTTTATAAATTGAAATGAGTTCAAAATTCTGTTTATAGTAAATCTCTACAACGTTCCGTATTTCTCATACAATCTAATGCATAGCTATAGAGATACATGATAAACTTCTGCTTTCACTCACCACTAGGGGGAGTTTAGGGATTTGCTGCATACTGTATACATCCAGCTCCTTAGTTCCCTCTAGTGGCAGCTACATGTAGCCAGAATTTTATTATTTAGGTTTAAGGCAATTGTTGTGCTCTGTTTCAGAGTAGTGGCACTCTGACACTAATAAATGTGTGCGTTTCTGAATATGGCAAGGGTTAACCTAGATTGGTTTCTAAATCTGAAAGTTCAAATCTGTCTGTATACTGAATTAACCCAAAATTACTGTAATATTGGCAATATCAAAGTCCTGAAATTTCCCTTTTATTTGTCAGATTGTGTTTTACCCCCTTTATAGAGGACCTGTGACTTACCATAAATATGTACTTTTGTACCTGGATTAAATACCGCAGTTCTCCTCAATCCGGCGATGTTTTTCTTTTGTTCCTGCACCTCTCCATTCCTGAGAAATGGCCCCCTCATCCTTGTATATTAATTGCCTCTTTAGCCAAGTGGGAGTACGTTTATTTTGTATTGCCACGCTGATTTGGAAACAGAGATGAGTTTGATGTCATGAGTATCTTCTGTCATTAGTAGACTTGTGATAGCTCTGGAATCTGAGCTTCACATAAACTTGTTAGACTCTGGATTTTAAATATGATTACTTTCTTTTGGACCAGCAAGGACTAATGACATTTTCCTTGCTTGTAGCTTCGGGTTAGTTCATCTCAGCTGCAGCTGGTTTGAGACCACTCCCATTCCCTTTAAATAGTCACATGATCATCTCCTGATGGCAGTCATAGATTCATTCTGTTCTAACCACTGTTGAGGAAGGAAGCTTGGGCAAGCTACTGGAGTTTTGTTGCCTGCAGGCCTGTTGTCTGGTTGCAGCATTGAAGTAGTACATCCTTTCGCTTTGTTGCCCTGTCTGTGTACATTCCCCTCTATTGGACTATTGTAGGGTTGACGGCTAGTGCACTCATCGATCTTCGCACTTGCCAGGGTGAGTGGAGGGACAGCTAGTGACTAGGCACTTGACGGTGGTGAGGGGAAGGACCCACTTAGGGACTTTAGGGAACTCGGGGATCAGACACAGGTACCCACTTAGGGACTTTAGGGAACTCAGGGATCAGACACAGGTTAGTGTCAGGAGGTGTCCCATCCCCTGCTCCCTTTCGTCAATGTCTGTCTCTCTCTTTCCGTCCCGTTGTATCCTCTGTGTTGTGCCACACTTAGTCTGAGCATGACATTATATACGGGGAAGTGGAGGTCCTATCTCTGGAACGGAGAGGCGCAGGAAAAAAAACTGAAAAACATTGCCAGATTCAGGAGAACAGCGACATTTACATCAAGTAAAAATATTATAATTCTATCAAGTGACAGGTCCTGCAATCATTAAATCAATGTGATTTCCTTTGCTTTCAGGCAATGCTGAATTTCGTGAATAAGCAGTTGAATAATTTGAGTCTTACGGTGACAGATCTTGATACCCAGGTAAATATGCTTCTGCAGGTACATTGGTTTTTAAAAAATTAATTTAAGCCAGAGGAATGTTTAAGCTCCGCCCCAGTCACACCCATGCAGAGCAGCTTATAGGTAGGTTTACGTAGAATTGCTTGGGAAATATTGAAAAAGCCTTACTTACCTGAGTGGACTGCAATACCAGACACAACCAGCAGACCAGAGTGGCACTGTTCCTAAATGAAAAAAAGCAGATCCTTTCAAGAGCCTTGAATAAACCCAACATT